>ML776942.1:428802-443224 GCA_009831015.1 Picea engelmannii
GGGGGGGGGGGGGTCCGGAATCCAGGGTGCATCTTTCCGATGGATGCAATTGAAAATCCCGAATCAATGGTGCACAGCCGATCCTAACTCCCACTACCTTTCTTCGTTTAACCCTGTGGGCCCCTTCCCTGTCGTGTCACCTTTTACGCCATTTCCCTCCTTGCCACCTATTCCCCACTTGGCCATGTGGCCGTGTCCATTCCCTTTAAGCCTCTCCTCTTTTCGTCCATATGGTCCATCTCACACCTCAACATCCACTCACCACCTGCCACATGTCACGCTCCCTTCCACATCAACCTCCCACTAAAGTGCGCCCATTATATCTCATCTTCTGCCCCCTCCACTTATTTCCTTTCACCATGTGTCTTCCCCTGTAACCTCTTTCATACCTCATCACGTCATGCCTCGCCCTCATAGTTTTGGCGCCACCACTCCCGTCATGCGCCCTATCCTTTGCGCTGGCCTCCTCACCTGTTCATCAGGCCGTTCAGCTAATCCAGGTGGCAGCACGAAGGGTCTTCCACGTCCCAAGGGTGCCGAGTTGGCTGGGCCATCCTCAATCCCAATGAAGCAGTTATTGAGGCAGTTGGTGGTGGTTAGACATCGCTTCTGCCATAATGGGAAAGTCCGACGACGAATTAAAGGCACGTCGATTCTCCCACAAAACTGTCAGGAGTTCAATTGCATCTATCGTGGGTGCACGATCATTCAGAGACTACAGCTGCAGATTGTCAAAAGCCATGCAGACGAAATGTGTTTAATGCAACGTCTTGATTTTGTTGTTGTTGTTTTTTTGAGTATATGTAGGCATTTTCGCCATTTTTGTATGGATCGATGGTTGAGCAGAGCTCCCGGTTGTAAAATTTTAATGAAGCACTGATACTCTGGTTATGTAAGAACTTTTGAGACTTCTTGTCTTATGAATGTCAGTTTCTGTCACGTCTCTATTTATACTGCGTTAGAACGACTCGGAATTGGAGGATCCAGTCGAGTTGTAGCTGTTATAAGATGATGAAGGTTGGATCATTGTAGAATTTATGTCGCTTCTAATCAGTTCTTGTGATTTTCCCAACGCTGAGTGACTTGGAATTGGCGGATCCAGTCAAGCCCCCTTTCAGTTTCATGAGACCCTGAACCAAGAGGATCTTGCATTCAGAGTCTTTCTTCTGCAAACTTCTATAAGCCTGTTGCCCAAAGCCATTTGTTCACCCTTCTTATCAAATCTTCCACCTATTCACCCTTTAATCAACTCACTGGCCGAAGTTAGATCAAGACCCCCTTTGTTCCCTGCATGCCAGACCCAGTCCTTGAGTTAGAATGACACTTCCTCGAGTCTTTACCTCCATTTGATCATTCTTTTAAAACTATCGTGACATAAAAATGATGGGTGTTGGGCTCTGCTCCTGCAATCAATCCAGGAGTGACTTCTGATGCTAACACCTTTTGACTACTACCCCTTCTTTCTGATGTGATTCCCTTCTGACTATGGCCCTCGTTTTTGTGCTAAAGAAAAATTTCGAAGGATGCATCTCTTCAATAGGGATCAGGGTAAGATCGCTTGCAAATGTAATTTTAGGACAAATAGCCTCAAGCTGCAATAGCCTATCTTTCTCTGAAACAAATATATCCAATGATTCGTTCACCACCTGAAAATGATTTTGGATAATTTCCACCTTATTCAAAAGGCTTCGTTGTTCTAACTCCAGCTTCTCACATATATCCACTGCTTGTTCTTGGAAAAAGGTTATATCTATAACCATGTTCTCAGTGAACTTCACCTTGGCCTGTAATTTATTCACCAGTTCACCTTGTTGAATGGCCCGCCCTTTTCTCACCTGTACATTTCTTTGCATCTCCTCGAGACTGGATTTTAACTGCTGAATTTCTTGTTTATCATTGGCTCTAGCCTGTTCGATACCTTTGTTGACTTTGCTTCTGATGATATTTTCTATAGTCCTTATATGATTTTGTAATTGTATTATCAATAGATTTCTTTGTTTCAATTTCTCTGCTAGATTCTCGACCAACCACTGATTGGCTGTAGCAAAGGTGCCTAATCAAGCAACCATTTCCTTGGCGATATTTGAATCCTCCAAGCCCTATCCATCAAATATCATCCTTTGCCTTTTGACTACTACCTCTTCTTTCTGATGTGATTCCCTTCTGACTATGGCCCTCCTTTTCGCGCTAAAGAAATTTTTTGAAGGATGCATCTCTTCAATAGGGATCGGGGTAAGATCGCTTGCAAATGTAATTTTAGGACCAAGAGTTCTGAAACTTGACTATAGAGGGGTTAGTGTTGTAATAGGACTGCCTATCTCTATGAACTTCTTTCCTTCTATTTTTTGTGAGGTATCAGTATGGGTGACTGGCGATAAATGAGGTACCATTTGTTTCTATTTTAGTAGTGTCTCAAATTGAACCTTTGTCTGCATCCCTAGATATCCTGCCCATGAGGCTTCTAATTCTTGTGTAGACACTTCAAGATTGTTTGGAATTTCTTCGGTAGTTTGTTTACCAAAAGACTCTGTTTCACAACCTAGAGGTATGGATCTTTACACCAGAGGGGTGGTTATCAATTCTCCTTGTAGTATCTTGGGAAAACTACTCTGTCTGTGCTTTTGGAAAGTGAAGATACTAGCTTGTTGGTCAGGGGATAACGTCTGAACTCTACCTTGTACCTCTTCATAAGAACTGATTCCCCTGAATATATCGCCATATGGGGAATCTTCATGTATATATGTTTTCATATTTCATTGATCTAGGTGATTCTCCATGATCTAGTATGGATCATGTCTTTTGAATTCAATGTCGACCAATTTGAAATCCTCTAAAGATACAACCTCTACTTTAGAATGGCAAAAATTCAACAAGGAAAAACTTCCAACCTATATAGGAAAGACTGGCCAAAATTTCTTCTGAGCTACTTTTAGCTCTTTGCCAATGATTCCTATTACTATCTAGTAATCCACTTCTCTGCACACTAGTTTGTTAGGCAGAAACTTTGGGATAGCATGAGGGGAAACCAAGCATCCAAAAACCCTGATATAGGAGAATTTTTTTTCAATGAACCAATCTGCAAACTTTTTAAGGTTTCCCATAATTTGATCTGAAATTCGACGAGTTGTATGACCATATAGTGTTTGATGAATGGGGATCAATACATTATGGTATATTTCATAAAATAAATCTTTGGCCTTTTCCTCCCATAGTTTGGAATGATAAAAATGGATAGGTTCGACACTGGTCGGTTTCTAGCTCCAATTCATCAATAGGAATGGAGTCATAAAATAGATGGCATCCATGACATACAAAGACATATAAAAAGGGGCAGGTTGACCTTTTGACTTTTCCATTTGATACTCAGTAATTTCCTTGGCTAGGTTATCAGACAACATCTTATCCCATTCGAAAGTGAAACCCTCGGCTACCTCATGCATGATTGATACCCATTCCACCGGGAAATGAGTAGGGATTTCCTTTCTGAATATTCTACATAGCATCATGGATACATAGATCATATACTCATCTAATGATGCGGTGGAATAAACACCATGGGAGTCATCTCTAAATTTCGCTGGAATTCCCCACCAGGTTTTAACTATATCTGAGTAGCTTCGGTCAAATTGCACACATTCTTTTTGTTCAAACTCCATCATGAACACACACTTATAAATATATTTTGGATCAGGGGATAGCTTGTACATTACTTGGAGGTGTTCTGACCTGAAAGAGCCAACAAAAACCTTTTGGTGGTTGATGATGCTCCTGGTCTGCACATCGATATTTTCCAGAACCTAACTTATCATGTCATTATATGGAATGAGCTTCGGTCGCGTAGCTATTTTATGAAGCCTAGACTCTACTATTACCCATGATTTTGGTCATCATGATGGTGTATTGATGATGGTGTACTTAGGCTCCTCATAAGAACTTTCTCCTGAGAAAATTGACATTCATCTCTTCCCAGAAAACATACTTTTGAAGAGAGTTCGTAGGTTGCTAGTATCCCAGGGTGTGAGAATGACCCATTCTCGCAGGCTGCCTTAAGCTAGGGTGCGAACTTCTCGCACTGTGCTATATAGCTAGGGTGCGAACCTTCCCTAAAGCTTGGAAAAAGATGAATTCTCAATGGTTCTAGAAGGGAATATTCTAGAAGAATGGGTTGGCATTCGAATGGTTATCCTTGTATTGGATTCCCTGATATTGTGGGATCATTCTTATCCAAGTAACCATCTCATTCTCTTTTATATATTGATGGAATTCTCATGGAAAAGGTTAAACAAGATTCATTGGAGAATTGGTGAAAGAATTGTGTGAAGGACTTAGCTTGAACATGAGCTTGGAGACTCTAGCAAGTCTATCAAGAGGATTTTATCTTCTTCATGCAAGGTTTGAGAAAGTGTGTGCGTTGGAGCCAAGAGCCATTGAAAGGAAGCTTGTGACATCAAGGCGATTAGGTTGTAATCTTCTACTTTCGATTAATATGATACAGTGGCATGTCCCTTTCCCATAAATCTATTCTCACTTTATTGTGTAATTCCTTGATCATACACATAAGTTGACAGTTGAATATATTTTGTTATCTTCACTTTGGTTGGTTTGTGTTGTCTTGGTATTGACCTCACGAGAGCACCGGAGCGAAGCAAGAGCAACAGATACCCTAGGAAGTGATACAAAGGTATGTTACTTGTTCCTTCCCACTAGTTAATTCAATGGTCAAAACTTAGGGAAAGAGTCATGTCCTGTCCTATTTTGTTCTAGATCCAGGTGGATCTAGGGAGATCTGTTAGTGTCCGCGCCTACCGATTAGTCCAATAACAAAATTGGCAACTGTACTGGGGAGATAACCCATTTTATTTGTGGTTTTTGGTATTTTTCCTTGGCCATTTGCTCTTTCCTTACCTTTTCTCCATTCATATCAATCTATGAGTCTTCAGGATACCCTGCTAGACCGTCTGGGTCCAGAGGCCTCTTCAAATTTTGTGTCTTTTTCCAAAAATTTGATTAGTTTCAGAGGTTCTCTCACTGCACTCCACAATGGACTATGAGAATCTATTGAGTTTGCACCCTGCTTTTAGGTTCAGTGTGAGGTTCTCACACTCTTCTCAAAGCTCACCTGCGAGAATCACCTATTCTCGCACTGTGTAACACTCTCAGCCTACGAACCCATTTTTTCAAATCTTTTTCTTTAAGACTTTGGCATGATCAACTGCTCAGATAAGTATAGGTGCCTAATAAGAGTTTCTTGGACCATTGGTTGATGTTTTCTTGTCTTCATTATTGTGCACGAACAGTCTTAGGATTTCAAAGGCTCTTCCTGTCACTTTTTCTTGACTTTCGTTTCTTGACTTTTCTCGGCAAAGATATACTCTCTGATTTCAGAATCTGAGTATGCTTGTTTGGTTAAGGACCGATGATTGGTTGAAAGTTGAGCTTCTTTGTCTTTATCATTTGCTTATTCTTGGAAAGATCACTTTTCTTATGCAATTGAAAAGACTAGTTTGGTTTGCTTGTTATTTTTGTTTCCATTGAAAGAGTGGTTTGGTTTTTTTATCTATTGTTTGTTCATTGGTTTTTTATTTTCTGAACTCTCACCCTCATTGTGGAGGTCTTTTTTGAAAAGTGAACAAAGTTTTTCTTTCAAAATCATTTTCGTTTTCGAAAACATTGAAAATCAATTGTTGAAATTATTGAAAAAGAAACAATAGAGAATTTTTGTTTTTATGTGATTTGGTGCAATTGCATTTTAAAGGAGATTGTGTCTTGTAGTTCAAAGTTTGATCCAGAAAACTTCTCTCTCCCTCCCATACATAGGATTCATTGAACGAAAAATCGATATATTTCATTCTCATCCATGCATCGTTGGGTCAGAGTCTTATACAACATCAGTTTCATCTTCGTTTCCTTTGAGTAACAACAGCTCTTGATAACATTGAGCAATTGTAAAATTTAACTAGTAACTCTTTTCTAGGGCTCTATTACACCAACATTTAGCTAGGCTAGCACTTTGGAATAGGAAGAGAGATACACTCTCTAAATAAAAAAACACACAATAGCATCTTGTGTTAAAGAGTGTTAAATTCCATTTGCAACATCTTGTCCTGGGAAGCCCTTCTCACACAAGGGTCAAACATGAGGTCGCATTGATATTGACGGAGTTACAAACCTTGCTGTGTTGATATCGGTGTAGAGATTGCACGTATTACGGGGGCCACTTGGAGGTATACCCACAATGATGAGTGGAAGCCTTTTGAGTTGCTTTCGGGCTAGATACTCTGCCCTTGCGTGTGGATCGGACTGTCGACTGCCCCCCTAGGCTTTATTTTTGTCAGTGGTAACCTTAGTGGCCTATATTTCAAGGTTCTTACACGAGGTGACTGTGAAGGGGAAATTATTCACGGTACCTGGAATCGACGTTGACCAAACTTACTCAGGCTCCTTGGAGGGTATACCCACGATTATGTGTGGGAGCTTGCACCAGGGTGTAAGTCCGTTAAGTAGGTTGTCAGCGTAACTTTTCCACCCTAGCCCAACCCCTTCTTGTCTCATTGTTGTGACGCTGGATTTCATCAGCAACTAGTGACTTCTGAATTAGAAGGTCTTGTTTGCTTGGTGTTGCTTCCTAGATTTTGTTTACTAGAGTGTGTTGTTTTTTTATCAAAGTTGACCATAAGATTTTCTTCGTGAAGTTTTTCACTCGGTTACAATAGCTCCTCCACGTCGTTCACGTAGAATGCAGGGTTTATCTCTAGATCATCTGGAAGGTTCTCAGCCCTTGCCTATAAGTACACCTGAAGGCTCTCCTCGGCAAAGTGAAGTCACAACCGTCATCACACCACAAGTGGAACGAAATGACTCTCTAGAACATTTACGAATTACTAATACTCGAGAGGATTTTCGAATTCACCCTGATTCTGAGCGACCGTTTATGCGACTGAATTCTTCCGGAGACTTAGTTGTTACCTCTTCTGGATCACCGGTTGGACCCTTTCCAGGCATTGAAGGCCAAGATATTTTTTGGTCTACAGGCATTTTCCAACGGGACCTTTTTGGTCTAGTCTCACTTTTGATTTATGAAATCACCCCACCTGTGATTTCCGAAATCTCTAATCCAGAGACAGTACCGTTTACTACTGTCTATCACTTTATCGTCCCTATCGAAATGGCCCATCACACAGTTACTATGAGTGTTCTCACCGGGTTTACTACAGTTAGTCTTTCTCCCATCAGCACACCGTGTATGCCCAATGTCACTCCAACACTACCACCTAGATATTGTGCGTTGAATGCCTCCATTCCCACTCCTACGCAAACCCCATCCGGCTGTCCTAGTGGTCCTTCTTCTTCTGGGCACTCTCTTCCCGGTTTTATTCCGAAACTACCTCAATTTCCTTTTGGAGGACCTTTCTCCTCTTCTACTGGTAGTCTTAATCCTAGTGGCACTATTCCGTCATTCAGACCAAATTACCAGATTCCCGTTGGTGGACAATTTCCCCAAGGTGGTATGACTCAACCCCCTCTTAGCGGGAAAATTCCTTTTGGCACACAAATCCCAATTGGAACACCACCTTCGATAGGTGGACCGACTCTGCCTTATGGGAAAAACATACCTCCATCCTTGGCCCAGTATTGGAATCAGTTGATACAACATCCTCCTCAATCGACTGGGGGGCAGCAGTTTTCGGCTGCGTCCATAATACCCCCTAGTATGGGCCAACCATATCCAGGTACATTCAATCCCATTTAGGGCGAGAATGCTCAAACTCAAGTCCTTGTTCCAGGGTACAATCCTATGAGATACTATCCTCTTCAACCACCACCAAATATGTCTGGGTCTTCACATTATATGCAAACTGCTTATGGTCCTACTGGTTTGCCGATGGGGCTTCATCCCCAAAGCCACCAGTACCCGCAGGTGAATCGACAGTTACCCTTCATAGCCACTTTGGATCTTTTGGATTTGTCAAGGATTTTAAATGATCCAATTCGTCACTCTCCCCAATGGCCTGCTATACCAGCCAATCTACCATCGGACATTCCTAAATTCGACGGCAAAGCGGGAGACGACCCAAACAATCACGTTATGACTTTTCACCTATGGTGTTCATCCAACTTGTTGATGGATGACTCTATTCATTTACATCTTTTTCAATGAACCCTCACAGGTTCTGTTGCGAAGTGGTATATAGAATTTCCACAAGGTTTCTTCTCTGAATTCAACACCCTAGCTATGGATTTCCTCACACACTACCAGTTACCGATTTGTTATGACACGGGGACCGATATTTTGAATTCTTTCAAACAAAACAAAGCCACTCATATATCCGATCACATTCATGAGTGGCAATGGAGACGATGTCTCATTAAACTCGAACTCCCCGATCAGTTGCTAGCATAATGGTTCACAAAATCATTTGTGAATGACATCGGTTGTGACATTGCCATGGGTGGAGTGGTCATGGAAGAACAGGCCATAAGTCATGCTCAATACCTTGACCTCGTTTACTCACAAACGGGTACCCTTTACGATTTACTACTTGACTTACCTCATCCTTCCACTTCCGCCACTTCAACTACTCCAGTTGCTTCACATGCAGCCGACGGTGTGATTGTCACTTTCCAAGCCCAACCACATTTTGCCTCAAGCACCAACCCCAAAACTGCTTCTTCTAATGTTCAAAATGCTCCGTCTCCTACCCCTCTCACCAGCAAGACTTCTGAGGTAAATGCAGTCCAATCTACCCCATCTGGTAAAAGAAAATCTAAAAAGGGAAGAGGTAAGAATAAGGAGGAAAAAAATACTTCTCAAGCAGAGCGAACCAAAACTACACCTATTGATGATCAGGATAAGCGCAAACCTCGATACCCTTGTCTTATCTATGGTGATGATCACTACATGAAGGATTGTCCACGACACGTCGAGGTCTCTAAGTTCCTTCAAGGAGCTCCAAAACCACCTGCTTGGTCGTTTTGTCCCAACCCTTCCCGTCTCAACAACAGGCTCAGTTGGTCATTCATGACCAACCCTCATCTTCTACTACATCCTATGTTTTGATGTGTACTGGCGATTCAAAGAAGAGCGACGTTGCACTCACTACTCGAGCCAAAGATTATTCTCCCTCTAAAGAGAAGGTTGATGATCTACCTCCTTCCTTCGTACAACCCTCTCCCGCAACTCCACCTACCAATGATCCTCTTCATCTCGAATGACCGAGCCTCGACACAGTTCTTTGACCCCCCCCAAAGGGCGTCGTTCGGAAATCGGATTTCAATCCTCATGCTCGTGTGGCCCAAAACTACAACATTGTTGAAGATCTATCCCAAGCACCTTCTGCGATGTTAGCCCTCGAAGTCCTTCAAAGTTTTCCCACACAATGGAAGGCACTGTTGAAAGCTATCGATGGAATCAACCCAACGGATACGAATCTAATAATTTTTGACTTGGAAGATCACATTCCAAGGTTACCCCCCCAACTCGCGTTCTAGACCCAAGTGATTGTCTCTGACAAAAAAAATTTCCTAACCGTTATCGATGAGGGTGCCTCGACATGTGTTTTGTCTCTTGCTTGCTGGAAAGCCATTGGCTCTCCTTCTTTGAATGAATCCCAGAACACTCTTAAAGCCTTCAACGACTCCGGTTTTAAGCCCTACGATGTTCTTCCTTCATTTCCCATCACGTTAGAAGGAAAACCGGTCGAAGTCGAAGTGGAAGTCTTTGACGCTCCCCTTGATTATAATCTTCTGCTTGGCCGTAGCTGGATAGATTCCATGCGCGCAGTTGTGTCAACCCTTTTCTGTGTGGTACGTTTCCCACATCAAGGAAAGGTCATCATCGTCGACCAACTAGCCTTCTTTAATTTTGATACCCATACTGGAAACGTACCATTCAGCGCTAAAACCCCACTGGGATATGAGAATGTCGGTGTAGGCCTTCTAAAAGACTCTTCGTTAATGGATAATTTTCCCATTCCACCGCCTGATGTTCCACGCTCGTCTGTTGCTTCAATCAACATGATCTCCACCTCGATTCATGAACTTCCTGCATCTCACGACCCCTGGATAGTACCTGACCCTGGAGATCATCTTCATTACGACAACGAAATGTCGTTAAGTCCAGTCGAATCCACCTATCAGGCCATTCAATCAGCAACCCCTTCTACCCCCTCTCTTGGTGAGTTGTCTCCCGATCATTTTCATGTCATTTTTTCAACAGATGAGATGATCATGTTTGTTATGGAAGACACCCCTTGGGACGATGGACATCATCATTCCATCCTCTTTCTAGAGAAACATACCATTGAGAAACGTATCTCAACCCCATTGACCATTGTCGTCATCTCAACCATTCCCGAGTCCGCACACAATGTGTTTTCTGAAGGGAACTTAAGCAATATCTCACCCACTATTCCCCTTGACATATCCGTCAAACCAGGGATTATCAAAAATGTCCATATCGGAGCTTCGTGTTCTTCTGACGAAATCATCACCTATACATCCCTTTTCAAAGAGTTTCATGACATCTTTGCCTGGAGCTACGAAGAAATGTTGGGTATCGACCCTGAGATTGTGATACATCAGATCAAGATATACCCCGATGCTAAACATGTCCGGCAACGCCTTCGTCCAGTTCACCCACGTAAAGCAGCTGCTATCAAACTCAAAGTCGAGAAAATTCTTAAAGTCGTCTTTATTTATCCGGTGGCTCTCACAGATTGGGTTTCCAATCTTGTCCCGATCGACAAGAAACAAGGCACAATTCGTGTATGCATTGATTATAGGGATATCAACAAAGCTTGTCCCAAAGACAACTTTCCTACCCCTTTCGTCGATCAGATTGTCGACGACTGCGCCGGAAGTGAAATCTTCTCTCTCATGGATGGTTTGTCTGGGTGTAATCAAATCAACATTGTTCCTGAGGACCAACATAAGACTGCTTTTATTTGTCCTTGGGGTACTTTTTCCTATCGGAAACTCCCTTTCGGTCTCAAGAACGTTGGTGCAACTTTTCAACGCGCTATGTCTTATGCTTTCCATGATATCCAACACATCGTCCAACCATATCTGGACGATTTACCCACTCACTCAATGCGCCGAATCGATCATCCAACCCACCTCCGAGCCATTTTCGTCTGCTGTCGTTTCTACCATATACGTTTGAATCTTCATAAGTGCATTTTCTACGTGGAATCTGACCGACTTTTAGGTTTTATCGTTTCACGTCAAGGGATCTGGGTGGATCCTTTAAAGGTTGAGAAAATCCTTAATCTCCCTCCTCCTTCTACTCTTTTCCAGTTACAAAGTTTGTAGGGGAAAGCAAACTTTCTTCATCATTTTATCCCAAATTATGCCGAGATAACTCATGGATTTACGCGGCTACTTAAAAAGGGGTCAGAGTTCATCTGGGATACCATCGCCAACAATGCTTTCAAAGCTTTGAAATTGTCCCTAATGCGTGCTCCGCTTATTTTTCCCCTCGATTACAGTCATGATTATTTCCTCTACCTTGCTGCCTTGGATTACACCATTGGTATGGTTCTCATCCAAGAGGATGATGCTAATGACGAACATGTTATCTACTACTTGATTCAAAGTCTAATGCCTACCGAAATCAAGTATTTACATGTCGAAAAACTGGCCTTGGCTGTCGTCCAAGCCGTCCAATGATTCCGGCACTATATCCTCTCACGCAAGACTACAATGATTTCTCATTGCAACCCTATGCAACACATTCTTACACGCCAATTTCTAGGGGGAAAATACTCCAAATGGATTGTGATACTCCAAGAGTTTGACTTGGAATTCGAACGCGCCAAGTCCAAGAAGTCCTTAGTATTTGCTGAGTTGATATGTGACTCTCCCTATTCCGAAACAGAAAATGTAGCAGCTGATTCATTACCCGATGAATCTCTTTTCCTTATCAGCACTGATGATCTTTGGTATTGTGATATCATTATATATCTCCAAACCCATACTTTCTGGCCAACTTTGTCTAGTATTGACTGAGGTCGCATACGCTATCAAGACCATCAATATATTATCCTCGGGGATACCCTTTATCGTCGGGGGATTGACTCTGTTTTTCGAAGCTGTCTAATGTTCGACGAAGACAAGAAAGCTCTGAATGACTACCATTCTGGAGCCTGTGGTGGTCATATGTTTGGGTATTCTACTGCCGAGAAGATCTTAAGAGCAGGGTATTTTTGGCCTTCTTTATTTAACGACTGCATAATCACCTTTCAAAAATGCCATGCTTGCCAGACCTATAATAACAAGATACGGTCACATCCCGCTCATCTTCACCCTGTGGTCTCCGTTGGTCCCTTTGCGAAATGGGGCATCAATTTCATGACATGTCACCCTCACTCAGTTGGGGGGCATGGATACATTATTATAGTCATCGATTACTTTACGAAATGGGCTGAGGTGATGTCGACATTTGACAACAATGGAAAGACCGTAGCATTATTCATTTTTAATCACATCATAGCTCGTTTTGGTGTTTCCCAAGCTATCGTCACTGATCATGGTAGCCACTTCAGAAACTTCATGATGTCCGAACTTACTGAAAAGTTGGGTCTTCGCCATGATAACTCAATTCCCTATTACCCACAAGCCAATGGCCAGGTCGAAGCAATTAACAAAGTTCTCATAACTATGCTTCGACAAATGATAGGGATTCACAAAACAAGTTGGCACACAATGTTTTTTTCGGTATTGTGGGCTTACCAGACATCCGTCAAGTCCACTACTGGGTTTACACCTTTCCGATTAGTCTATGGTTTGGAATCCATTCTCCCGATTGAATGCGAGATACCCTCTTTAAAACTAGCTGTTGAACTCCTACCAAATACTTCTGTTGAGGAAGAACATCTATTGTATCTTATGCGATTAGAAAAAACTCAACGCGATGCTACCCTAGTTATAGAATCTTAGAAAAAACGTGTCAAGGCCCAATACGACAAACATATCAAGCCTCGGGTTTTCTCCGAAGGAGATCTTGTTCTCCTCTATGATCAAGATCGAGATATGCTAGGAGCTAGAAAATTCGAAGCCATGTGGCGAGGTCCTTATATCGTTCGACGAGTTTTGGAAAAAGGAGCTTATGAGTTGGTAGATTACGATGGTATCCCTTTGAGTGAACCCAAGAATGGGTTGTACTTGGAGAAGTACTATGCATAAAATCATCTGTGCACGAGTACTTGTATTTTTATTGTATCATACTTCTTGTGTGTTACTATAGCTTGCTTTTGTCGTTATCTGGTCTCTGCCCTTATGTGACATTGTTTTTGATTTCCAGATGTCAGAGTCTTTGTTACCCTATATTGGCTTCGCTGATGGTGCTAGCCATAGTACTTAGAACCTTGCTTCTGCTGCATGGGCAATTTATGCCCCTACAAACGAACTTGTCTCCTTACGAGGAGTGTGTATCGGCCGTGCGACCAATAATATTGCGGAGTATAGCGTCATTATCTAATTATTGATTGATGCTATCTCGCTTGGAATTCGTCATTTGGTTGTGCGACTCAATTCGCAGCTTGTAGTACTACAGTTAAGTAATGTCTATACTATTCAAAGTCCTACTTTGTTACGGGTGTATTTGCGAATTCGCCTCTTGGAACGTTATTTTGATTATATTGAATATCAACATATTCCTAGATGTCTAAATACATTAACTGATGCATTGACTAACTATGTATTAGACAGACATTTGGATCATTTATAAATCAATCACATAAATTCACACAACACAAGATGAACTGGTAGAATTCGTTTGTATATATAACGATCAAAAGAGTCTTTTACAAAAAAAGTTTTGTCCGAAGACCAAAATGTCAAAATTTGAAGCTCATAGCTTCTACAAAATGATGTCATGGATGACGTTCACGGTAACATACAACTGCCTGGGTAACCCTACGGAGCAGTCGGCCTATGGATTGTTGAAATAATGTAACTGCGAAGAGCATTCTTATTATTTTTTTATTGGATTAAATCCCCATTGTGGATTAATCATGTCATTATTATTATTATTATTAGATTAATCCCCATTGAGGATTAATCAAGTCGGTAATTGTATAAGGACCAAATCCCCTTTTGTGGATTGGTCATCGGACAATTATAATGTGCAGAATAAGAAGTCGGCCCCAACAATTATAATGAAAGGTCCAGATTTAATTATTGGTGGATTTACCCACCCAGTGTGAGAGGTCGACCCTGCCAGATGCTGACTCTTCACACGTGCCAGATTGATATAAATAAGAGGCTAGCGCCTCACTTCCAACACACACTTCACTTGCTCATTCTCTTATGAGGCAAGTTACATTTTCAAGTTGGAGAGAGGAGAAGAAGGGTGGCGCATCTCTTGGAGGAGGATTTTCTGTATTGGTTGAGTTATCTCTTGAACATTGTATAAGCTATTTAT
>ML776942.1:449445-493614 GCA_009831015.1 Picea engelmannii
TTTGCTGGGTTTTCTTCCCCTAGAGGGTTTCCCAGGATAAATGTTGTGTCTCTTGTGGATGTGTATTTCTCAGTGACCTTGTTCTTATTATGCTCTTATCTTATGAAATGCAAAGAACTATAATAATGGCATAAACATTAACATGGAATTTGAAACTCCTACTGTGTGACGCTAATAACGTCATGGAACCTCTCCAAGAGGCATATATGGAATATCTGCTATCAAACCCTCTAGGTTTTGTTCCACTGCTTGATAATCCTCGGCGTCCCATTGTGGCACTGGCGCCACCTCTCCTCACCACTAAATGGGAGAAGTACCAGGAGGTCGGTAAGGTCCCACATCTGTGTCATCAAAAAAATGAATTTTGTATTTAGTCTTTGGACAAACATATATATAAAAAAAAACATTTTCATATGATGAAATTCACAAAAACATTTAAAAAGAAAAATTGTGTACTTATTACCAAGTTCCCCCCACTGAGCATCCTCCGACGGGACTAAGTCCATATCTCCTCAGAAATCCAACCTGACATAAGCATAATCATCGACCATTAACATCTGTGGTCATAGCCAGTCGAAGAAGGTATCATCATACTTGATAATTGGTCCAGCGACGTGTCGGGCCATGAGATGACACCATCTCAGCATTCTTGTATCCCTGGGAGTCGGTAAATTCCACTCCACCTGCAGCCTCGGTAATCTAACCCTCTCGAGAAATAAGGACACTAACAAAGATCCGTACCCGAATTGCTTCAGGTTTCCTCGTCTACATTTGGTCAACTGCCTTTTCATGCTACGAAGCACTGCATCTGCCTAGTTAAAAACCCGAGGTTCAGTACACTCTATAGCATAATGAAAGTAACTCTAGAGCGCCATGTGAGGAGTGGAGCTCCCAACCATACGTGCAATGGTGAACAAAATGGTGTGGAGGGTCAAATCTCACACTCCCCAAATAGATACTTTCCTTTTCTCCCTCTCTGCCTCAGGAACATAGTGTAAGCGACAATACTCACTCATGGGCAGCCCACCACCTCTGCTACCAGTCAGGCTCACATGGTACCCATGCCGTGACAGTCCAGTCAAGAAGTAAATGTCCTCAATATCCAAGGACAATGCGTGGACCCCTACATGGAATACATGCTGATCAGGATCCAACATATGCACAAGGTACTCTAATAACCTGACTTGGGCCCTCATGCCCAGGATACGAAAGTACTTCAGAAGACCACAGTTTCTCAAAGCGGCAATAGCGGGCGGATGATTTTCGACAATGGAATTATCTTCTTTGTGCTCCCTTTCGCGCCATTCAAGAACCATTTTGATGGCCAAATACCTGCATAAGAAGCACAAAAAGACGATTAGTAACTCTATTCATGAATTGGTTCTCTTTCATTGAGAAAAACTTCAAAAAAAAATTATGCTTTGTGGTTCTCGCAGGTGCCCTTTAGGCACAGTGAGAGAACCTCACAGACTACTGTGGGCTCACCTGCGAGAATGACTCATTCTCGCAGGTCCCTTGTAGCCCACCTGCGAGAATGGCTGAGCGCAAGAATGGCTCACAAAACAAACTCAAAAAATGTGTTTTAACCAATTAAAATGAAAATTTAAACCATGAAAGAGTAGAGGACAAAGAGCCTACCTCACTGTCGTTGACGAATCATTGAATGGATGCTCGTAACTCCCGAAATATGACGCTGAATTTCGAGGGTAAAAGAGGGGTTTTTGGGCTCAAATAGTGGAAAAGTGAAAATGATATGGTAAAAAGAGTTTTACTTCTTTATATTTACTTTTACCATGTTATTGAATTTTTTATAATTATTTATTGATTAAAACCTAATCCCTAATGCCCTTTTGAGAGTAACTTTTGTAGGCGTAACGACTTCGATGTTCATATAAAGGGATGCAGACATATTTTTTCTTTTTCATTGCATGTTTTGATTGTTTTTCATGGTTTTTTGCACAAAACCTCGATCTTGGTCTTTGTCCGTTCTCACGCTTGAAAATACATGAGAACGCGATTGAGCATACTTTTATCACTTTTTCGGGCTCAACAAGGTTATACGAAAAAGGAACCCCCCTGGAGTTCTCTTTAAACTCTTTTCAGACTCTCTAAATATGAAAATATAGCCGAGCGACCTTGCTATTTTCACGCTCAATAGAGTATTTGAAGAAAGCATCTGGTGGGCGATAATTTATCTCTTTTTCGGTCTCGTCAGACTATTTTACGAAAAAGGAAATGAGAGAGTTATCTTTTAAGTGTTTTTCCAAACTCTATAATCATGAAAAACCTTCGATTTTTCTATCTCTGGACTCATTAAACAAACAATGATAGACCCGTAATGGGACCAAACCACTCCTTCCTAGGGTTCGTTAAACATTCTCCGAAGGACTTATCCGAAGGATAAGCATATATCAACAAGCATATGCTATCCTCCTCAAGATTGCATAAAAATAAAGAGGTACTCGCCAAAAATGGTGGGGGGGAATTTGGGAAAGGGATATGTTCTTATCTTCATATTTATTGGCAATAAGCATCGCTCTTGAACATGACACCCCCTATTCATTATATTTGAAACCAATTTGGGAAACCCATTTGTCTCTTATTCAATTTGCTACAAGGTCATACCCTGTGTCATCTTTGAGTCAATGCTGCCAAATCATTGGTCGTGTCATTCATATGTTCAAGAGAAGTTCATCTGAAACCTCTATTGAGTCAGCCATCTGCAGTTGTCCATTCTCTCTGTGTTGGCCTTCCCTGTGTCCAGTTCAATTTACATCATACTCTACTTCACCTTCAAAATCTGTTACTCATTTCATGTCATTGATGGGGGATACATCAAGGCCCTCCTGTGACGAGTTTTGTTCCGTCAACTTCAGCTCATTATCTGGAAACAAGACTTAGAAATTCTTTGGTACCTTGGAACTTGCATGCCTCAATGGAAGGTTTCCTCGCTTTCGACAGTGGGTTTACATCATTGACCCCTGATCGAAAGATTTCGTCGAATGTTCGAATTCAAATCATTCATTCACACTCGATGGATTGTACTAGAGTACCTTGGGAGTCATTGACATCAATGGTGATTTCCCTTGCACTTGTTAATGGTTTCATCAATGACCGGTAATCAAGTGGTTTCTGCCATGTTCGACTTCAACACATGTAATCACATGGTTAGATTTGTACTTTTGGGCGACGAGATTGAAGACCCTGGATATCATCTCTTTGTCCAGGTTGTGATGGAGTATGTATGATTTGTGACACATAGATCCACTTTGTATGTCTCGTGGCTATGTCATCTTAATTTGAATTTTCTCGCATAGATCCACAGTGTATTCCTGGTGGCTATGCTATATTTTGACGGCATGGATCCATAGTGTATAATTGGTGGCCATGACCTATGTCTACAATGTCATCTGTCTGTGATCTGAGTATGGGAATGCCTACCTCAGAATTAATATATATGATATTCTGCAGATGCTTCGTTGTTCGCAGGTTTCCGATTAGGTGCGCTCTTGGTTTCCGACACACACATGCAACTTACAAAGTCTTTCGGCTGTCACTGATTTTGGCCTCATACTTTGGGGGGCATTTTGTTACCCATGATTTTGGTCATCATGATGGTGCATTGATGATGGTGTACTCAGGCTCCTCATAAGAACTTTCTCCTGAGAAAATTGGCATTCATCTATTCCCAAAAAACATACTTTTGAAGAGAGTTCGCACGTTGCTAGTATCCCAAGGTGCGAGAATGACCCATTCTCGTAGGCTGCCTTAAGCTAGGGTGTGAACTTCTCGCACTATGCTATATAGCTAGGGTGCGAACCTTCTCTAAAGCTTGTAAAAAGATGAATTCTCAATGGTTCTAGAAGGGAATCTTCTAGAAGAATGGGTTGGCATTCAAATGGTTATCCTTGTACTAGATTCCCTGATATTGTGGGATCATTCTTATCCAAGTAACCATCTCATTCTCTCCTATATATTGATGGAATTCTCATGGAAAAGGTTAAGCAAGATTCATTGGAGAATTGGTGAAAGAATTGTGTGAAGGACTTAGCTTGAACAGGAGCTTGAAGACTCTAGCAAGTCTATCAAGAGGATTTGATCTTCTTCATGCAAGGATTGAGTAAGTGTGTGTTGGAGCTAAGAGAAATCAAAAGGAAGATTGCAACATCAAGGCGATCAGGTTGTAATCTTCTACTTTCAATTAATATGATACAGTGGCATGTCCCTTTCCCATAAAGTTATTCTCACTTTATTGTGTAATTCCTTGATCATACACATGAGTTGACAGTTGAATATATTTTGTTATCTTCACTTTGGTTGGTTTGTGTTGTCTTGGTATTGACCTCACGAGAGAAACGGAGCGAGGCGGGAGAAACAGAGACCCTAAGAAGCGATACAAAGGTATGTTACTTGTTCCTTCCTCCTAGTTAATTCAATGGTCAAAACTTAGGGAAAGAGTCATGTCCTGTCCTGTTTTGTTCTAGATCCAAGTGGATCTAGGGAGATCTATTAGTGTTTGCACCTATTGATTAGTCCAATAACATCTACTATAATTCTAAGTTTGGTTCCTTGAGTGTCATTCTTTTCATCTCCAGAATCGTCTGGGCAATTTATAACTTCGTGCTCCAAGATTTCAAAAATCTGGGTACATGATCTTATTGAATCTACAACATGTGGCGTAGTATCAGACAAAACATCTGCGTTGAGATTCAAACCTTCACCGACATCATCGTTCTTCTTCGACATTTTCCTGGGAGCCATGATGTTAGAAATAGAACGTGAATACCTGTTACAGAGGAGGATGCGTAAAATTTCCTTGGATAAAATTCACTACTTTGCTGAAGGTAACAATGAAATTCAAAATAGGACATATTCATTTACGCTCATCTTGCATTAATTCGAGTATGCTTTTACAGATGATGAATTTATTGGTTTTAATGAAGAAAGTACATCTGGTGATACGCACTCTACGCTAGAAATCATTTCCTTTGATCCATAATAAATATTACTAAATATCGACGATTTGTGATTAGGAGTTTTGGATGGAACAAAATTGAAATATCCCGAAAGATAATGCACAAAATATTAATTTACACTGTTAATTTCCTTTTAAGAAGTTAATTAATCATGTTTAAAACTCAACGTGATCTGGATTTATTTTCGGCACGAAATGAGAGCGGAGATATAATAACGAAATGCACAGAGATATTGCGGATATCTAATAATATAACATAAATATATTAGTGATGCAACCATAAACAAAGATATACAATAATACATGATTTCTATTAATGAAAGAAATGTACAGAGACTGTAAAAATACAGAGTGAAAGACTCACTAGAATGGTGGCAGCTTATCTCTAAGAAGAGATGTGACGGCTACTCGCATTCGCAAGAAGATGATCACAATGAGGTTCTGAAGGTATTTTTACAATAAACAGGAATGCCAAAAACCATAGACATCCAAAAAACTAACCCTAGGAGAAGAAGTGCCAAAATTCATGTGGGCCCCGTTTGGGTAAATTAGTACATCAACTTCTCGGGGTTTTAACTTTTGTATACGATCTCCGTTTTAGGCGTATGATAGCCCGTTGGAAAGGTATCATTGAGGAGATTCATTTTGGGGGCTCAATCATAACCTTGGATATCATTGAGAATCTTGATCCTAAAAAACCTTCATTTAGGCCCTCAAAATGGCCCCGGAAGTTAAAAACTGCTAAAAATAGTAAATTGCCAGAAAACTGTTTTGAGCTAGTCGGAAAGGTGGGTGGCCACCAATATCCACCTGGATCACAATGTTTTGGGAACTTGGGTTTCAGTTTTTTTTAGATGTGATGAATGTAAAACCCTCGATTCCCAAAACACGAAATAATTAACTTCTTTGACTTAGTTTGATTTAACTAATCAAGATTTAGTCTTTCGGAATTTTACCATTCATCTTTCGGGTACCGGGATTTTAAACGTTAATACATAACAAAATATCCAAAACGTGAAACTCCGAAGCAACCTTCAACGGTTTGACTCATTAATCATTTGGTAGCTCCACAAATATGAAAGATTTAAGATCATTCGATCATACATAAAACTTTATCAATGGTGAGATTCAAACGCGCGTTGTCCTTATTTAAGTGAAAAAAGAAATTTATTAAAGTCTAAAGTTTAGAAAAATATGTGTTCCAACATAGGCTCCATCTAGGGATCATGTCTCCCTGTGAGACATTGAAGAACAATAGACCAAGTGCCTTTATTGGGTAAATGGAGTCATTATTTCATTTCTGTGAAACACATTCTAAAAACAGACACACAGAAGGATTTAGGATTTCATCCTTATCTCTAAAAACTTTCAAAACTTAATCATTCACTGATCTCGAGTTTTAGGCTTATCATTGGCTTCCTTTTCTTAAAACTGACTTCAGATTTGCTTAAGATAATCAAAACAACCTTAATCGTTCTACTAGGCTCTGTTTTTTTTTGTTCACATCAAGGTAAAGTAATTTCAATGTTTTTAGTCAGGGAGTCCTTTGTTAGCTTAGAATGTAGATCTAGGCGAAAAGAGAACTAGTTGCCAGAGTACATTATAATTCATGTATAACAACCTTGCAGATATTGTAGACATTGCTTCACTGCCAGTGAGCCTATTCAATACCCCAGTGAAGTTATCTAATTTCCCACATTGAATTTCCTTTCACCACTTCAATTAGTAGTTTTTCATTTAAATGTTGAGATGAGGGAAATCATTTAATGAATTCCTTTCATCATCACTTTTTGGACTAGATGGAGGCAATCATTTTATGAATTTACTTTCACCATCTGTCTTATATATATTTTTTTAAACATGAAGTGGGGGCAATCAATTTGTATAAAATATACCAGGGATGATATATGTTCATAATTTAGCAACAGAGGTCTATCAACTCACTTTGATTACTCTGGACTAATCCTCCTTTGAACTTCAAAACACCTTCGTCTACAGAGAAGTTCTCAATGGGGATTTTTTTTATTTTCGAGGGACTTTCCTTGAGTGAAACTGATCATTTTAAACCTATTAGAAGGGCTAAGATAGTTAGGATTGGCCTAGACATACTTTTTTGTTCAGTTAAAGTTAGAGGAATCATAAGAAATTTTTCCTATTCTCATTTTGAATATTTGTTTATGAGTTTTCAAAGTTAAGGTGAGACCCCTTTTCCTCCATTAAGACCATGGGATGGTATCAGGATTCATGTGAAAATATGGATTGAAAATGAGTAGGGGATCAGAATGAGAGTTCTGATGTCATGTTGTAAGCATGGTCACCCTTGTGCAAACTTTTTACTCGATCCATGAAACTTTTTCTTTAAGGTCTTCTCATTAGATATTTTTCATTATAAGTTTTATTTCATTTTTTTATTTATTTTATTCAGAGAAAAATTCTTGATAATTAAAACATAATTTTTATATTCCTTTGATTATATATTAGGTGACGATATTTGTACATATGAGACGTCTGTCATACTAAGTGATTTTTCTCTGAAAATTTAAATAGATCATAAACTCATACCTCATATTTACTCGTATATTTGCAACCAAGTAAAATATTTGTTTATCACCTATTTCAAGAGAAAGCCAATGTTATGACATATGCTTGTCAATTTATGATATCTCTTATCTCTCGGCTATTGGCAAGTATCCTGCATGACAATAACATGAAAAGTGTTAGGAACTTACGTAGACCAAAACTCTATGTTACTTATTATTATTATTATTATTATTATAATTATATATATATATATATATATATATATATATATATATATTATGAAATCAACCAACCTGTTTTATTTACAATGAAAGTAAAAACTTACCGAAGAAAATGAAATTGTAAACAAAAATTGTGAAAACCAAACCGGTATGTACAATGAGAGTTTGGAATTGTATTACCGCATAAAATGCTTCAGGTAACACCCGTTGATAGTGGCGTTAAGGATTTTACCATCCATATTTTCTAATAGAAATGAATTCTTCCCTTCAAAAGTTGTGATTTTGAAAGGTCCACACCAGATATGATCGAATTTACTGTGATTTACTGAATCTTCCCTCCTAGCATCCCACTTTAAAACCAGGTCACCAAGGAGGAATTCCCTATCTTTATATTTTTGGTCAAATATGGATTTCATGTTATCCTGATACTTCTGTAGTTTTTCATCTACTTCAGCTCTATTTTGTTGTACTTCAATCATTTGATTTATTCTTCTGGTGATTTCATTTGGATCTTCTTTTGAGTCTTGCCAGAGTTTCATTATGGATTGTTGTGGTGGGAAATCCCCCTATGGACTAGCACTTAGGGTTATATTATGCATGCAGATAAAACCGAAATAATCCTACTTTCTACCGACGTCCCAAACCTAATCCCCATTTCTTTTAAGAAAATACATGGTTAAATGAACATACCTTGTTCTGGATGTTTGATGTCCATCCTTCTTCATGCTTGGTCGCTTACTAGCAACTATCCTCCCAAGACTGAACTACGTACAAAACAAGCAACAAACTCTACATGCATTTGTTCTACAGATTAATGGGTTAGAGATTCAAACATATATTCACTAAACTATGAAGAACTCATATAGTGGGATGGGAAAAACATTTCTTTATTATTAACTTTAATGAATCAACTTACAATGTCGAGATTAGCCACTACTCTGCAAACCTGATCCTCGGCTCCTCTTCAAATGTCCTCCAACTTCTTTGCTTTGTATCTCTCTTTGCACAAGGATGGCTAAAGGGTTGGGACAATGGGAATGTGCAATTGGGTAGATTTTCTTTACTCTTATTCTCCTTTTCCAAATAGGACCCCTAACCCTTCTTTTATAGGCTAGAAGAATATAGGTATTTGGACGAACCCTCGGCCATGCATGGCCAAAAGATTCAATTAACTCACCCAAAGTTGTGTGTTCCGTCGGGAACTTTCCTTTTTTCGTGCTTTTGTAGGTACACGCGGGCTGTTTTAGGTCAGCTAGTGTGTACACACATGCAGTAATGGAGTAGGGTGCATGGGCCCTTATAAAAGAGATTTTTTAAAGAGTTGTTCAATAGTGCTTTGGCAAAGAAGGGATTTGAGATGGCCTGATTCCAGGTAAGCATGTATGGTTCAAATTAGGCTTATAACAGATGCCCCCTAATGTGTGAGGTTAGAAGAGCATCTGATGGCCGAAATACATTACCAATATTTAGTGATGTGCCAAACAAGTGAGCCCAGGGACCAGGAATAGGGAGGTGCCATCTGCAAAATAACAAATGTCTCACCGAGGCGGGCATACCAATGCTCGGGATAACATAGAATCATGGCTACCAATCAAATACACTGTAGATCCATGTCAAATAACTATATAAAGTGTAACCGCGAACAATACACAGTGGAGCTACATCTTGAAATCAAAAATATATACATATAGAGTATCCATCTTCTAGAAGCTGATACGACCTGATGGCTGGATATGAGGTCTTCAAATATCGAGAAACAACTTCAAAAATCAAGGTAGGAGTGTAATATGAGTATACGACTTCACTACCCAGAGGTCTTCGACGACTCGTCGATCATGGACTAGAGAATCTTGATGATCAGACTGAAGGCTTCATTGATTTCGAACAAAGACTTGATTGGACATTTAGGATGGCTAGGTATGAGGGCAAGAGACAAATTGCAGAGGGGCTGACTCAGGCTTGGTAGAAACTTCCCTTGGACAACAACACAACAAATGATGAGACTTAGGCAGCATGGCATTAATCATAAGTTTATGAAGCAGGAGGCAACGCAAACTCTCCATATGTTTGGAAGAATAACCAAATGGAGGAGGACACAACTCTATGTAGCGAGAACAACTTCCTAAGGTCGTATTAAATCCCATAGTTTGACGAACAAACGAACAGATGTGCTTTATCCAAGGGCGACTCATTATGCTGCCAATAAAGAAAATACTTTTCCCTTCCTCTTTTTAGGGTATATTTGATTTTTTTAACTTTTTCAATAATTTTGGGAAAAAGGATAAAGGAATGTTACATTACAATGGAGGAATGAGTGTTACAAACATAGAAGTTCAAGGCACAAGGACAAGACTGATGTTCAGAATAATGATACTCAGGAAACATCCTCTGGGGGCCAAGGGTGTTAAGGTGCAGAAGAAAAGTGCTACCAGGCCGGTGTATAAGGTATGCAAATGTGGTTAACAAAACACACAATGGTAACATCCTTCGATGTAAGTTTAACGAGCCCAGAGAAGGTAATCTCGGTGGTTTTTCATATTTATAGAGTCTGAAAAAACATAAAAGGAGACTCCATTGGGGTACCTTTTTCAAAGATAGTCTAGTCAATTCAAAAAAGGGGTAAATTAGAACAGATAAGACGTCTATTCAAAACCATTTTAACGAGTGTGAGAAAGACAAGGTCACTCAGCCATTTTTTCATTTTTAAGGAGTCTGAAAAAAGATTAACTATGGACTCCGTTAGAAATGTTCTTCTGGACCATTTTAACGAGTGTGAGAGAATAAGGTCACTCGGTGATCTTTTCAATTTTAGGGAGTTTGAAAAGAGCTTAATTATGGACTCCATGGGGGTTCCTTTTTCGTAAATTTAGTCCCTCGGGCCCGAAAAAGGGTTAAAATGATACCTGAGAGTACTCTTCTAGAGAACTAAAGTTCCATAGAGTATACCTTTGTTCGTACAGTTGACCGTCTGGATCGAAAAAAGGGGTAAACTACCATCGGAAAGATGTGATTTCAAATTTTAGTTTAACGAGCGTGAAAGGCCACAAGATCGCTTGGAAATATTTTCATGTTTAGAGGGTCTGAAAAGGGCTTAAAAGAAGACTCATAGAGGTTGCTTTTCTCAGTTAATCCGGAAGAGATCGAAAAGCATAAATGTAGTCTCACTGAATGTTGCTTTAGGATCTCAAAGCGAGCTTGAAAAACAACAAAGTTAGCTCATAATCGACACTTTGTGGGTCTATGTCGGGTATCTCCTCGGGGGAGAAGTATGCTCTGACGAAAACATTGTCTACGACGCCAGAGGTTTTGGAGATATTTATCGGTATGGTTTCAGTGATGGCTTCCATATTACCCTCAACATAGACCTTGTGTGTGACTAAGGGACTAATAGGACAAGACCTATCTCCATTCATAGTCAAGGTGAATTCTTCGGCCTCGATTTTTCTTAACTCTGGGAGAAAGTATGATCTATGATGAAGATCATCCTAGGGTTTGTACGGACTAGTCATTGCTTCAATTACTGCTTTTCCAGAGGGAAAGACTAGGTCTAACGAATCAGTGTTAGCGAGAGAACCTTCAGCCCAAATAGGCTCTAGAAGTGGATCAAAATCTTGTGCAGGAGTTGGATCAGTGTTGGCTAAATCTTGTTGGACTAAAGAGTATGCTACTTCAGCTATGGACAAGGGCATGGACATGCCCGGGTGCCCTGTCCCATCCATCGTGGCCAATGGGGAAGGAAGTATCCATGGATTTTCAAAGTAAGTCATGCGGAATGACGAAACTTGAAAAATATTAACCTTATGGTGATTGGATATAAACTTGATATCGCCTTGAGGGGGCGGGTAATCGAAGGTACCTATCAAATATGGGAACAAACCAACCCCTATGTTGACCACACCTAGTTGAGGATTATCAATCATCAGGACCGTGGATGCCCCCAATGAAGGGTCAGGTCTGGAGAAAGACAATTGATCGATGGTCACAATCCGGCCCTCGTGTGGAAACAAAAAGACCTAGAAAACTGTAGCAACCACAACTTGCATGGCATAAGTCAAACTCCTCCCTAACAAGAGGTTATAGTCGAGGGGCGCGTCGACTACTTCTACCTCGACACACATAGTCTTCCCTCCTAACTGCATGGGGAAAGATGGAATGATACCATGTGGTCGGAACGAACGACCGTCGAAAGCAGTGAGGAGAGTAGGTGACAGAGACAAAACAGGCTGGCCAATGGCCTTCCAACATGCCAACGACATAACGCATGTTGAGGCACCCTCATCAACCACCGTGCAGAAGATATTTCAAGTAAAAATTTTCGTGGGATAATCCACTACTATCTGAAACGCTACGTGGTAAGGGAGACGAGGTTTTAAGTCGGTTGTATCCAACATGATTATACCCAGATTACAAGTCTCAGTAGATCCTAAAGAGATTAACAATAATTTCCTCTGGGAAGGGTAGCTTTGAAGGACCTCCAAAGCGGACATCGCACAAGGGGTTTGTGAAAAATATTCCACCACAGAATAGTTCTAGGCGGCCCTTGCATTTGGGTTGTGAGAATATTTTTTGAACGCGCCTTTGGGGATGTGTGTCATTGTTTCACCCAACATCTTCTCAATCTGTAGAGGAAGAGATGGGAGTTCGACTTCTTTGCCCTTCTCAGAAGTTCTTGATTTACTATAGTCATGCGCTCTAGTCGATATAAAAGCATCACCCTTCACCATATATACATTCGTGGATGCGGGGTTGTTCGAAGACAGAGAGGGTCCTTGGCTGCCCCCTTCCGTGCTTGTAGAGGCTTGGGTTAGATTTTTCCCATGTTGAAATGGATTGGTTAACACAACAGGCTGTTTTTGTGTCACAAACTTTTGGGCTTCTACAAGCCGAGGACATAGATGGGTTGGGTGGTCTTCTGCGCACAAGTTGCATGGATACCTCACCTTCCATTTCTCAGTGTTGTCCTCGCCAGCATTATCGGTAGGTTTTTTATCCCCCTTACCCTTCTTTCATTGTTTTTTCTTTCCTTCAGGCTGCTAGTTGGCCTTTGGATTAGTCGATTTCACTATGTGTACATCCGACGTTTTGGTAGGGGGGGGAACCGAAGCAGTAGTTTGGCTGGCCACTATGTGTTGTATAGAAAACTGTTACAACTGCTTCGCCAAATTCTCAGAAATCTTTGTTTGTGTTGAACCAACAATACCATCGGCATGTGTTCCAGCTCTTTGTTTGGTTTTATCAAGTATTGAACGTGGCGTATCTGGAAATATCTCATAAAATAAACCGGACTGAGAATAGATTAGCTCAAGTTGTTGAGCTTGCATGATGGTGTCTTCTTCGCAAAATACTCCCGACGTCTTTGGATAACAGTGGGACCAAAGACTTAAGGAACCACTTGAGCAGGAATGTTGGTGGGCCCGGTACCTTAATTAAACTCTTTCAACATCTCCATTCTTGGATGTGATAAGAGATATGGTCCACTTTTGTTTGTGAGAAATTGGCTAGCAATTCGGTGCCCGCATCGTATCTCACAGGTAACTGGAAATGGTTTAGGAAGGCCATCGCTAGTTCATCGAAGGAAGAGTATCTTGAGCGATAGAGCTCAATGTACCATTTCGTGACACTCCCAATGAGAGTACGTTGAAACAATTGCAATTGTACGGAGTCGTCTTTCAATGAGTTATATGAGCACCAAAGATGGAAGGTAGTCACATGATCTCCTAGATCTTCGTTAGGCTCGGCTTCGAAACTTTGGGATGTCTTAAGGAAACTTTGTCGGCATAGGAGGCCAACAAAAATCATGATAGATAGGGTCATTCAACAACCTTGTCAAGTCTAGCAAATGCAAAGTTTCTAGGAAGGGTAGTTTGGGTTGTTGGTGATAACCTGGGAAAAAGGGGCCTGGAGTTTGACTGGTACCAGGTTGCTAGGAAAAGTTCAGCTGCTGGCCTGGGTTCTGGTAAAAACCATGGCCATGGCCAGCATATGGATTTTGTGTGTGAGGAGACATCATCGGCTGATTTCCAAAATAGGACATAGATGGTTGGGCATGCATTACATTCGAAGGACATTGGGAAGGGTTACCCCATGTTGGTCTCGTGGGGATAGGCATAGTGATTTTTCTGGGGTTCCATTTATTGTGAAAATAATTACCCCAGATCGACCTTCCTGACGAGGGAACTGATCCCCGCCAAGAATTCCAAGGCCCTAATGTGGAAGAAGTTCCTGGGTGTGCCCCCTGTGCAGGAATAGTACCCTGCATAGGAATAGGTTGTCCGAAATTGGGGTTGCCCCTAATTGGGAAAGTAGCTGACGAGAAGGCGTTGTTACCAAATGCACTGAACAAAGAAAATGGTGTGAAAACTACTGACATATTATACGAAGGTGGTCCTTCACTCCCTGCTCCAAATAAACTATGGTGTGCAGGTGGCCCGACGGATTGTTGATGCGTGCCACCGAGTGAAGGGGATGAAGGAGGTATATGACCTCCCCCATAAGGGAAAGCATTAAAATGAGAAGGAGTACCCCCCATGTGTCCTTGCAGAGGAGCATTAGAGCTCCCTGCCCCTAGACCTGAATTCTATGAAATGGAGTAGGAAAGTATATGACTTGTACCTAAACTAGGCATCCCATATGAGAATGGAGGGTCTGTCACACTTGGTGTGAAAGGGGTTGTGGCCACCGCTAGAGATGGGATCAGAACACTGTGCAATGTAGACATGGTCGAGACCATGGTGGCTCAGATCGGTGACAGTGGGTTAGCAGGTGGAAACTCTCCTGTAGTGACAACCGTAATGGGAATTGAAGAATTCCCAGAAGGAGTAACAACATTTGTTTCCATTACTGCGTGCGACACTGTCTGGCACTCGTAAAGATGAATCAGTACGATGGTGGGTGCCTAAAGATCAGTGGTGGAGGTTTCAACCAGACCAAAATCTTTCGCTCCAAGGTCTAAAATGGTTGATTCCTTTGGATGTTGGTCAGGCACAATTTCTTGTGACCCGGTCGCTTCAAAAGACCCTTGTTGGTCTAGTTTTCGCCTTAGTGGTGGCGGGGGTGGCTCCAGTGTAACCGGCGATAGGCCAAGAAGCCTTCATGACCGGCGGAGCTCATGATCCTCCACTGTGTGAGAAGATCAAAGACACTCTAGGGAATTCTAGTCGTTCAAAAACAACACACACTAAAAAGTCCCTATAAGATAAGACAGACAAACACTAAATTAATTGGAAGAATAGTTACAACCACCAACACTAGAGCAACCTATTGGTGCAAGTGAAACTTGAACACGGAAGCACCCTCTGGGTATAATATGCAAAGAATGACCTGATGTATGTCCTAATTATCGCGGTATACCACCACAGTCACCTGTGTATGTCCCTAAAAAATATAAGCAACTAGGTTTCCAGTGCGCAAACAGTCACCAGGCGGGTACAGTCGAAAGTCGAGTAGAACACAATGAGCAGGGTATCGAGCCCAAAACATGTCAAGGGTATCAAGAGAAAGTGGTCTAGAAGACAACTGAGGACCTTGAATGGATTCGAAACCCAGGAAGCTCTGTGGAAAATGCAATCGACAGAATCCCAAGACAAGCCATCTATATGTGTTCTCCATTATGATTGGTCCATCTTTGGAGGGGTTATCTCCGCTACCTTTCTGCACGCGACCTCGTGTTTATCCCCTGTGTTAGAGGGGGGTCTTGGATAAATTTCACGATACTGGACTTGGACACTCCCTAACTCAGACTCCAATGTTTGATTTTAATGGCCTTGAAGAGTTTCCTCTCCAACCTAATCCAAGGCCCTAATCCTGAACTAGTTGGTTAACCCTACAAACATAAAAGTCTAATAAATCTTAGATTTAGTGTTAATTTTATGGATTTTCTTATGTCAAAGGGTATGAAAGTAAAACTAATGATGTTTGAAAAAAAAAATGAACAGAAAGCTGGAAACAAAAAACTTCACTTAACGCAAATTTTCAACAACTTTTCAAAAAAAAAAATTTAAAGAATTTTCTAAGATCTTTTGAAAAAAAATCTTAAATCGGGATTTCACTTGACTATGAGCTACTTACAATCTAAGTAAACTATCAAGAACTTAAGAAAGCAAAGAATTTTCCCTGGTTACTAATGCAAAATAACACTTTTCAACCAAACAAAGAAATGAAAGAATTTTTTTTATTTGAATGCTCACAAAGCAAAAAGGAAAAATATCAACAAGTTAAAAACCAAGAAAAAATTCTGGCCTAATCGCAGATCACAAAGAATCACTTCAAGAAATCATAGACTAGCAACTTAAAAAAGGACTCTCACACTTGTCTAAAAACCCTAAAGAAAATTTTGATGAAAACTTTTAAATGAAAAAAGAAAGCTATGGCTGAGATCAAACCTAAGCTATTGAATGCTAGGATAGAGATTCAAAAACCTAAGAGGTATAACTCTTGTCAAGGGAAATGATGACTGCCTCACCCTCAGCAAAAACTATCCTTCACAAGCACACTACTGACAATTCAACAGCAAGCGTGTGAACGCAAGTTGTGTAGAGTCAGAGGGTGTGTACATGCGTGATGGCCTTATACAGGCCACATGTATCTCTAAAACTATGAAACAAAATAAAAACAGACAATCCAAACTAGGAAGAGACCACTGATATTGAGAACCGGGATCTCTTGAAGGCTTAGACACTTTCTTTAATAGAAAAAAGAAAACAATGTAAGGAAAAAAATTGTAAAAAAAACCAATCTGAGATGAACCCTAATATATAGACTGCAAACAACCAAGACTAGAAAGAGTTCCAGAAAACCCATGAGAATGACTGATTCTGACAGGGAAGAGGATGACTGCCTCAAAAAATTTCTGGAATCATACACACTATTGTTACTTTTTCAGCTAGCATTTACACGAAGGCTATAAGAAAGTAGGGCACAGGTACACACGTGCAGACCTTATGCAAGCCGTGTGTACCTCTGTGGGTCTCAAAAAAGCACAGTCAAGCAAAGAAACATAGATAGATGGTATGGAAGACCAGAATCTCTGTTAGCTCAGAATTTGCAGAAACTTCAAAAAATAGGAAAGAAAGCCAGTCTTTTAAAAATACCCAAAAATATCCCTACGAACTCTAGAGACTTCCCCAATATGGTCGCCAATTCTATTGTGGTGGGAAATCCCCCTATGGACTAGCACTTAGGGTTATATTATGCATGCAGATAAGACCGAAAGAATCCTACTTTCTATCATCATCCCAGACCTAATCCCCATTTCTTTTAAGAAAATACATGGTTAAACAAACATACCTTGTTCTGGATGTTCGATGTTGATCCTTCTTCACACTTGGTCTCTTACTAGCAGCTATCCTCCCAAGACTGAATTGCGTACAAAACAAGAAACAAACTCTACATGCATTTGTTCTATAGATTAATGGGTTAGAGATTCAAACATATATTCACTAAACTATGAAGAACTCATATAGTGGGACGAGAAAAGAATTTCTTTATCATTAACTTTAATGAATCAACTTACAATGTCGAGACCGGCCCTGCTCTGCAAACCTGATCCCGGGCTCCTCTTCAAATGTCCTCCAACTTCTTTGCTTTGTATCTCTCTTTGCACAAGGATGGCTAAAGGGTTGGGACAATGGTAATGTGCAATTGGGTAGAGTTTCTTTACTCTTATTCTCCTTTTCCAAATAGGACCCCTAACCCTTCTTTTATAGGCTAGAAGAAGCTAGGTATTTGGATGAACCCTCAACCCTGCATGGCTGGAAGATTCAGTTAACTCACCCAAATTTGTGTGTTCTGTTAGCAACTTTCCTTTTTTCGTGTTTTTTTAGGTACACGCAGGTTGTTTTAGGTCAGCTAGTGTGTATACGCGTGCAGTAATGGAGTAGGGTATGTGGGCCCTTATAAAAGAGTTTTTTTAAAGAGTTGTTCAACAGTGCTTTGGCAAAGGAGGGATCTGAGATGGCATGATGCCAGGTAAGCATGTATGGTGCAAATTAGGGTTATAACATGGGTAATGCAAGATTTATGGGTAGAAAAATGTCAGTACTATACACCATCTGAAACGGGGACATTATGATTGATATTTTAGTGCCTATTATGTTAGCCCATAAAACATATTTCAAATGTACATGCTGGGATTTCTTATTTTCAAAAAACACTTTTTTAATTATAGTTATCAAGCTCTTGTTCAAGGACTCGTCTAATCCATTTCCCTGCGGATAGTAGGCCGCAGAATTTCCTAGTACAATGTAGTACTTTTGACAAAAACTTATCATGGCCATGGATTTGAAAGCTTGAGCATTATCAGTAACTATCTTCCGGGGACAACCAAATCTTGATAAAATGTTTTCCTCCAAGAAACTGATTACCACTTCATCTGTTGCGTTTCGTGTAGGAATGCCTTCTACCCATTTAGTAAAATAATTGGTAGTGGTCATAATCCTCCTATGTTGTGTACTAGAGTGTGGATTGATTTCACCGATAAAATCGAGTCCCCACTTTTGAAACAGGGCTTCTGTTTTAACTGGGACCAAAGGTAATGCAAGAAGCTTTTTCTTTCCTGCAAAGAGTTGGTAGGGGTTACATGCTTTGACTTTAACATTCACGTCATTCAATAATTTAGGCCAATAATATCCTTCTCTCAACATTTTATAGGAAATTTCTCTCCATGTGTGATGTCCTCCACACACTCCTTCGTTAAATTCATTTATAACTCTCTATGTTTCGGATTCTACTAAACAACTTAGTAAAAAACCCAGAGGATCCTTCCAATATAATTGGCTATCCATGATACAATATTTTACTACATGCAACTTCAACGTTCTAGCTTTGGAAGGAGTCATATTGCTTGGGTATTGTAGATTTAGAAGGTAAGAGACTATGTCTTTATACCAAGCAGAAGAAGAGAAATTCTCCTAGATTTGAATTGTAGGTATTTGATCGTCAAATTCTTCTATATCTGGAATTTCTTCGTTAGCCTGCAAATGATTTATTCCAAGCGCTCTGAAATTAGATTCAGCTAGAAACTTAGCCAAACCTTGTCCTTTGAGAAGCTTCGTTGGTTTCACTTCTAGATCAAATTCTTGAATTTTAGCAAGCCATCGACCCCTCCTTCCATCGCTATCGGGTTGAACCAATATATCTTTAACAGAACTAGTGGGTACATATGCAATTATTTTAGAATGTAGTAAATAGGTCTTGAAAGCCTTTAGGGCCTTCACCATTGCATATGCCTGCTTTTCCAGTATATTGTATCTCAACTTTGCGTCTCTAAGGATTTTATTGAAAAAATCTATTTGTTGTTTGAACCCTTCTTCGTTCTTCTATAGAAGTACTTCCACTATTGTGTGTTCAAATGCGAATGCGAAAATCAGGAATTCTTTCATATAATCTAGGCTTGCCAGTACTGGTGCTTCACCTATAACCCTCTTGATACGTTCGAATGACGTTTTGGATTCTGTTGTCCACTTGACCTCATTGTCCAAAAAATGATTGTATTTCTTTTCTATTCCTAGGAATATTTATAGTATCTATAACTTCAAATATTTTTGGATTGATTTTAATTCCATTCTTAGATACTATGTGGCCTAAGAGTTTGTCTTCCTACATTGCAAAATGAGATTTCTTGGGATTCAAAGAAAAAACGAATTTTCAACATTTTTCAAATGTCTCCTTGAGGTGTACTAGGTGATCTGCATCAGATTTAGAAAACATGGTTAGATCATCAAGATAAATGACAAAAAACTTATATTTTTCACCAACGAAGGTGATGTCCATAGCTCGTTGGAATATGGCTCCTGCGTTCATCAAACCGAAAGGAATTTTATCATCCATAAAGGTACCCCATGGCGTGGTGGACGTTGGTTTTTATTTATCATCCTCATGTACTGCAATTTGATTGTATCCTGAAAAAACGTCAATCATGGACATTCTATTTTCTCCGACCACTTTTTCCAATACGTGATCCATTTTAGGTAATGGATAATTATCTTTAAGAGATGATTTGTTTAAATTTCGGAAATCAACACACAGTCTGATTTCACCATTTTTCTTTCTGACCGGAACTAAATTAGCTACCCATTCCGAGTATCTGAGTGGGACAATGATCTTGGAATCCAGGAGTTTCTTTACCTCTTTCTCTATCACAAGCACTAATATATTTTTTATCTTTTTGAACTTCTTCCTGAATGGTTTAACACCTTGCTTCAGAGGAATTTTGTGTTCGATTACAGTGGTATCATATGTTCTTAATTCATCATAGGACCAGGCAAAAACATCCTTGTACTTCTTGATAAGCTCATGATATTTTCTTTTTATATCAGGGGAAGGTATTTAGATATTTTAACCAGCCTTAGAGTTTCCTTGGTGCCTATATCACATTCTTCAACCTCCTTAAGTTGAGGCTATAAAGTAGACTTCAAGGCAATATCGTCATGATCAAATAATCTCTCCAAGGGAATCAAAACTTTAGGGATCTAATTATTTTTCAGTATCAGCATGCGGTTATTGGCGATCTTATCTCAAAACTCCTGAGGATATTCTCCTTCCTAAATAATCCAAGCAGGGTCATTCTGATTTTCTTGGTCAATATGTGTTTCATCAAAGTTGTCCACCATTTCTAGGAATTATCCAATTTGTTCATCATCTTTGAAAACCTGGTAGTGTTTTACATTGTTTGGTATTGAGGGTCTATGCCTCATTTCTATATGATATTTCAGTTTGAAGACCATAGGAGGTACAAACATTGAGGCTGCTTTGGCCAATGAATCTGCTCGTTGATCTTCTATTCTGGGGATGTAGTGAACATTAACCGATGAGAAAAAAAAATCAATCAAATACTAGGCACAATTTCTGTAAGACCTCAACCTTGGGTGTTTATCCTGGTACTGATGATTTATCTATTTATAATTAATTCCACATTACCATAGACTTCCAAGTTTTTAATTTTCAACTTCCCGACAACCTCTAATCCTAAAGCCAGGGCTTCATATTCACATAGATTATTGGTGTAATCGATGTCCCACTGTAACCTATAAGATAAAGGGATAATAAAATCATCTCTAGGTGCCAGAAACAACACTCCAACTCCTTCCCCTTCACATGATGAAGCACCATCGAAATACATTTTCCAAACTCCAATACTATTTACATCTTTATTTGTCTTTTCTATTTTTTATTTTTTTGTACAATTTTCTTCTATACATTCATCCAAATCATCATCAATCGATAAAATACAGTTTCCTAAATCCTAATTTGTGATGTAAACAGGGTAATTATTCAGATTCAATGGATCACTTACTGTAAATGCCAGCCTTGTTTCTCTGTACAAGTGGGTGAATTGTCTGCCAAAGATCGAGATTGTAGTGTATGTCATGTTGAGTTGGAGAGATCCTCCAAGTTTGGTGCCCCAAGACCTGGATAACAACATGCAATACTTTGGAGGTATATCGGCAACAACCACATCCATCAGAACACTTTTTATAGGAATCTGCGCAAGATTAACTACTAAATCTTTGATCATACCCAAACATTTAACTTTTCTCGAATCAAAGGAATACAAATCTCTGCATGGTCGAGTAATTTCGAGATCAAGTCTATCCATAATATCTTTGGGAATAACGATGTGGGAAGCTCTAGAATCCAACATGAAATTATGGAGCATATGATCATGCACAATTAGCGTAATATAGAAAGGAGCGACAATATCTCTGGCACCTTCAAAATGTGGACCAAAAATTATATTCGGTTTATCATTTTCTAAATTTATAATGTCGGATTGACTTTCAATATCTGAAAAGTTTATCATTTTGGAAATTTTATTTTTGTATATAGGGTTTTTTTCCAGTTCAACAAGAGGTACAAGGATCTTGATCTTATTAATCTCATTCTCTAGACTAAAATTTCCCATTGTCTTATCGACTTCTCTGGTTTGAATTTCTATTTCCTTTTTTTTCTAATTTATTAGTTTGTGTTTCTTTTGTTTCAACTTTTTTTGTTTCGGCAGTCGATGTTTCAGCGACTTTTGTTTTGGCAGTCTGTGTTTCAGCTGTTGGTTGAGCTGTATCATTCGCTTTACTTTTCGACAAGATTTTCTTCGGTTGGGTAGTTGTGATATTTCTATCTATAGGCCTTATATTATACTTATGTTGGAGCTCGACCATTATATTATCGGTGATTCCTTGATAAGCATAATCTTCTATAATATTTATACTCTCATTGTTATTAGACCTATATTCTGCATTTAGAGACTTTTCATAATCTTGTCTCGTCAAATAATTTTCTTGACAAACATCGCTAAAATTATTCATATCTTCCTCTAAATCCTCAAAGTTTCACATGTCCTCTCCTCCTATAAAATTTTTCGTTCTTAAAGGGGGCCTGAATCTTTTGATCTTCATTCTTGATCTTTCTTTGTTGAATTTGAGGGTTAGGATTTCTTCTGAAATATTTTCTAGGGAACTGATCATTCTTAGATTGGTCCAATTCCATTTTCGATATTTTATTTGATAATTATTTGATTATTTTTTCCACGTTATTCATCTTATCTTTCGAGGACCTCCCAGATCCAGAGGGTCCTACTTGTTCTCTGTATCATTTGATTTCTTTATTTCCCATTTAGAATTTAGATTTTAACTTCTCTGATGCCATCATATTTGACTCAATTTCTACAGCATCGTTCTGCATTTTAGTGAGGTCAATAGATCTCCTTTCCCTCAACAATAGAGAAAAATCAAGCTCGAAAGCCCCCAAAAAATTTACCTTTGTTGTAGGTTGGGAGGGTTTAACCTCAGCTGGAATCTTGTTATATAATGTATTAAACTTTGAGTGAATTCAAGAACTGTTTCTGAATTTTTCTTTCTTAAAGATACAAACTCGGTTAGATAATAAAGGTGATATTTTCTCTCTCCCCATTGTCTGAGAAAGAAACTTTTTAACTCGACATATGATCCTATGGAATATGCCGACAACCCTCGGAACCAGGTTATCACCTGTCCTTCGAAATTTTGAACTAGGAGTCTTGAATAAACATCCTTGTTCTCAAGGCCAAGGATATCAACGAATTGATCGAAGAAATTAATGTGCTTAGTCGTGGTTAAGACTCCCTCTCTAGTGAACTTTGGCAGGTTTTTCATATAGTTTTCGGGTAAATCATGGAGGGGAACTGGGAGGACCAAAGAAACATACCTAGTGGCTACTTTAGAAAAAATTCTAGGAGGTGGAGGTGGTCCTTGACTGCCTACTCCTCCTCCTCCAGCACCATGCCCTCCTATAGCTCCACCAACACCTTTGACACCATCCATTGATAATCTAGGGGATGAAACTTGGAGATTATATTGAAGATTTTCAAAGAGGTGTAGTGAACTTTTGGCTGCATCTAGATGAAGAAGAAAAGTTTCAGGAAACTGACCGTCAGAAGATAGGAAATATGGAAAAGAGAGAATGGGAAAATGAGGACTATTTTCCTCGGATTTACAAGATTCATACACGAGAGAACCAATAGGATTCGAGTCAGAGTATAAGATATATTCTTCAAAACTTCATGAGGTTGGAAGCTTGACTTTGGGAAATGATGAAATGTCAATTGAAGTGGGTACTGAGATGGATTTTTTACCTTTCTTGGTAACGGAGACAGTTTGAATGATCTCAAATTTAATCTTGGGTGAAACCAACTTGGGTTTTAGGGTTTCGGCTTAGTATTAGATTTGGGTTGATAAGCCTTACTTGTTGATGCAGTAGTCTGTTTAAGATACCCCCTTGGTTTCAAATTTTTTTTAGGGTCGGATACAGGTGAAGTCTGCTAATCGTATGGATTCTTTCTAGTATTCTTTCGACTAAATGCCAGTTTATTAGTTGTGGAGTCGCCAAGTGAAAGATAAAAATGATCCTTATAATGTATTCAATATTTTTTCACTATCAAAGAGAGAAACTTACCAATGTCATTCTCCCAGGGAAAAATAACTTCGTTTCTCTATCCCCAACAACGACGCCAAAAAAAATGTTGTTCCTGAGTTTATACTTAAGGCTCAAAGCATAATGCCAGGCATCAAGAAACAAGAAAGGTTTTAATTGTTTTCTTTTTCTACCTCAGTTATGTGAGAAAAATTCCTTAAATTGAATTAACAGTATAACATCTCAGAGGTCATCTTTCTTGTCTGAGTTAAAATTGAAAGTATTGAATGTAATGAGAGAAAAACATAAAGTTGTTATACAAAGCAAGGCATCAGTTACAGAATAATATTTTTTTGTTACAGAAGAAGAAAATAGATCATATAACCTTAAATGAAGCATAAAATATAGCTATCTAATTGACTTACAGGTCTTGTATTTACTAGCAGTAAATACAGAGGAAAAATTGTTCGCTATCAGATAACTAAATGAAATGTAATCACAGTAGATGTTGTACTAAATTGCGATCAAGAATTCATTAAGGAAATATATAAAAAGATGCTGAAATGTGAAAACACAAAAGAACACATAACTCAAACTGGAGGAAATGTGGAATCTTTGGTCTGTAAATGTATTAATCCTCAACAAGGAGAGTTTTCTCAATTACATATGGAAAAAACCATCCCTTTTTCACTCCTTTGAGTATGTATTTATACAAAATATTTCCAACCCTAGGTGGTTGGAATTCTCGTTATTTATAAAAATAAACGGTTACAAAATGAAAAACTCGGAACGCTTTGCTTTGCTCTCCTCTGTCTCTTTCTCATGTCAGCAAAGGCATTTTATTTTATTATTTTCCATCTTGGACACAGATAATTTCTAATAATGATCTGTATACATATTACCTCATTGATTCTTTGAGGTACTCCCTTTTCCTCGCTCAATACATTCGACACACCTACCTACAAATTGTGCTACTAGTCTGGAGGGTTATATCGTGTCTTTTGCCTAAAAAATATAGAACGTTTTGATATCAATTTGATGTTTTGATACATCAACTTGTCCCAATACTTCAGAAAAATATCCTTTTTCGAATCCCAAAGACTCTTTATTTAGTGAGTGGAACGCATCTTCATAAGCCTCTTTGATTTCCTTAGTCATTATTTTACTTTCAAATATGTTGGCCTCCCAGGTGTTCAATAGTATGTCACCTCTGACTTGCTCTGAAATAGACAACCTGGGCACTATAGATATTTCTTCTCTGGATGATGACACAACCACCTCTTGAAAAGTGACCCCAGCTACAATAGCCTCTCTTTCTCAGAAACAAATATTATCCAATGATTTGTTCGCCACCCAAAAATAATTTTGGATAATTTCTACCTTGTTCAAAAGGCTTTGTTGCACTAACTCTAACTTCTCACATATCTCCACTGCTTGTGCTTGGAAAATGATTATATCTATAACCATGTTCTCAGTCAACTTCACCTTGGTTTGTAATTGATTCATGAGTTCACCTTGCTGAATGGCCCTCCCTTTGCTTGCCTGTACATTTCTTTGCATCTCCTCGAGACTGGGTTTTAACTGCTGAATTTCTTGTTTATCACTGGCTCTAGCCTATTCGAGGCTTGTGTTGACTTCACTTCTGAATTTTTTTTTTTATAGTCTTTATCTAATTTTGTAGTTGGCTTATCAATAGATTTCTCTATTTCAATTGCTCTGCCAGATTCTCGACTGACCACTGATTGGTTGTAGCAAAGGAGCCTAATGAGCAATCCATTTCCTTGGCGAGCTCTGAATCCTCCAAGACCTGTCCATAAAATATCATCCTTTTCCTTTTGACTACTACCCCTTCTTTATGATGTGATTCCATTCTGACTATGGCCCTCCTTTTCGTGCTAAAGAAAAAGTTTCAAGGAGCCATCTCTTCAAGCGGAATCTGGGTAAGATTGCTTGAAAATGTAATTTCAGGACTAGGAGTTCCAAAACTTGATTGTGGAGGGGTTAGTGCTGTAATAGGACTGCCTATCTCTGGGAATTACTTTCCTTCTATTGTTTGTGAGGTATCATTAGGGGTGACTGGCATAAATGAGGTACCATTTGTTTCTATTTTAGTAGTGTCTCAGATTGAACCTATGTCTACGACCCTAGATATCCTTCCCACAAGGCTTCTAATTCTTGTGTAGGCACTTCAAGATTATTTGGAATTTCTTCGATAGTTTGTTTACCAGAATACTCTGGTTCAAAACCTGGAGGTATGGATCCTTGTACCAAAGGGGTGGTTATCAATTCTCCATGTAGTATCTTGGGCAAACTACTCCATCTATTCTTTTGGAAAGTGAAGAAACTGGCATGCTGGTTAGGGGATAACATCTGAACTCTACCTTGTACCTCCTCATAAGATCTGATTCCCCTGAATATATCATCACATGAGGAATATTCATGTATATATATTTTCATATTGCATTGAGCTAGGTGCTTCTCCATGATCTGGTATGGATCATGTCTTTTGAATTCAATGTCGACCAATTTGACATCCTCTAAAGCTCCAGCCTCTACTTTTGAATGGCCAAAATTCAACAAGGAAAACCTTCCAACCTGTAGAGGAAAGACTGGCCAAAATTTCTTCTGAGCTTATTTTAGCTCTTTGTCAATGCCTCATGTTACCATCTGGTAATCCACTTCTTTGCACACTAGTCTATCAGGAAGAAAATTTGGGAGAGGATGAGGGGAAATTGAGAATCCAAAAACCCTGATATAGGATAAATTTTCTTCAATGAACCAATCTGCAACATGTCTAAGGTTTCCCATAATTTGATCTGAAATCTGAGGAGGTGGATGACCATATAGTGTTTGATGAATGGGGATCACTACATTATGGCAGATTTCATAAAAGAAATCTTTGGCCTTTTCCTCCCATAGTTTGGAATGATAAAAATGGATAGGTTCGACACTGGTCGGGTTCCAGCTCCAATTCAACAATGGAATGGAGTCATAAAACAGATGGCATCCATGACATACGTAGACATATATAAAGGGGAAGGTTGACCTTTTGACTTCACCATTTGATACTCAGTAATTTCCGTGGCTAGGTTATCAGACAACATCTTAGCCCAGTCAAAAGTGAAACCCTCGGCTACCTCATTCATGATTGATACCCATTCCACTGGGAAATGAGTAGGGATTTGCTTTCTGAATATTCTACATAGCATCATGGCTACATAGATCATATAATCATTTAATGACACGGTGGAATAAAAACCATGGGATTCAACTCTCAATTTCACTGGAATTCCCCATCATGAACGCATCATTATAAATATATTTTGGATAAGGGGATAGCTTGTACATTACTTGGAGGTGTTCTGGCCTAAAAGAGCCAACATTGATCTTTTGGTGGTTGATGATGCTCTTGGTCTGCACATCGGTGTTTTCCAGAACCCATCTTATCATGTCATTATATGGCATGAGCTTCGGCCACGTAGCTATTTTATGAAGCTCGGACTCTACTATAATTCTGAGATTGGTTGCTTGAGTGTCATTCTTTTCATCTCCAGAATCATCTGAGCAATTTATAACTTCATGCTCCAAGATTTCAAAAATCTTCTTCTAGGATCTAATTGAATCTACAACATGTGTCGTAGTATCAAACATAATGTCTATGTTCGGATTCGAACCTTCACTGCATCATCATTCTTCTTCGACATTTTCTTGGGTGCCATGATGTTAGAAATAGAACGTGAATACCTATTACAAGGGAGAATGCGTAAGCTTTCCTTGGAAAAAAATCACTACTTTGCTGAAGGTAACAATGAAATTAAAAAATAGAACATCTTTATTTACGCTAAGCTTGCATTAATTCAAGTATTCTTTTACGGATGATGAATTTATTGGTTTTAATGAGGAAAGTACATCGGGTGATATGCACTCTATGATGGAAATCATTTTCTTTAATCCATAAAAAATATTACTAAATATCGGCGATTCGCGATCGAGAATTTTGGATGGAACAAAATTGAAATATCCTGAAAGCGAATGTGAGAAATATTAATTTACACTGTTAATTTCCTTTTAAGAAGTTAATTAATCATGTTTAAAACTCAACGTTTTTGGGAACTCAAGTTTCAAGATTTTTCAGATGTGATGAATGTAAAACCCCCGATCCTTGAAACGCGAAATGATTAACTTCTTTGACATAGTTTGATTTAATTAATTGAGATTTAGTCTTTCGACATTTTACCGTTCATCTTTCGGGTACCAAAATTTTGAAAGTTAAGACATAACAAAATATCTGAAACGTGAAACTTCGAAGAAACTTTCAGCGGTTTGACTCATTAATCATTTGGCGTCTCCACAAATATGAAAGATTTAAGATCATTTGATCATACATAAAATTTTATCAACATTGAGATTCAAACGCGCGTTGTCCTTATTTAAGCGAAAAAAATAAATTTATTAAAGTCTAAAGTTTAGAAAAATATTTGTTCCAACATAGGCTCCATATAGGGATTGCATCTCCCTATGAGACGTCGAAGAACAGTAGACCAAGTGCCTTTATTGGGTAAATGGAGTCATTATTGCATTTCTGTGAAACACATTCTGAAAAAGGACACACAAAAGGATTTATGATTTCATCCTTATCTCTGAAAACTTTCAAAACTTAATCATTCATTGATCTCAAGTTTTAGGCTTATCAATGGCTTCCTTTTCTTAAAACTAACTTCAGATTTGCTTAAGATAATCGAAACAACCTTAATCGTTCTACCAGGCTCTGTTCTCTTTTGTTCGCATCAAGGTAAAGTAATTTAAATGTTTTTAGTCAAGGAGTCTCGTGTTAGCTTAGAATGTAGATCTAGTCGAAAAGAGAACTAGTTACCAGAGTACATTATAATTCATGTATAATAGCCTTGCAGATATTTTAGACATTGCTTCACTGCCAACTAGCCTGTTCAGTACCCCGGTGAAGTTATGCAATTTCCCACATTGAATTTCCTTTCACCACTTCAATTAGTAATTTTGCATTTAAATGATGAAATGAGGGCAATCATTTAATGAATTTCCTTTCATCCTCTCTTTTTGGACTAGATGGATGCAATCATTTTATGAATTTTCTTTCACCATATGTCTTATATATTTTTTTAAAACATGAAGTGGGGGCAATCAATTTGTATAAAATATACCAAGGATGGTATATGTTCATAATTTAGCAGCAGAGGTCTTTCAATTCACTTTGATTACTCTGGACTAATCATCCTTTGACCTTCAAAACAACTTCGCCTACAGAGAAGTTCTCAATGGTGAGTTTTTATTTTCCATGGACTTTCCTTGAGAGAAACTGATCAGTTTAAACATGTTAGAAGGGCTGAGATAGTTAGGATTAGCCTAGACATAATTTTTTGTTCAATTAAAGTTAGAGGAATCGTAAGAAATTTTGTCTACTCTCGTTTTGAAGATTTGTTTATGAGTTTTCAAAGTTAAGGTGAGACCCTTTTTCCTCCATGAAGACCATGGGATGGTATCGGGAATCATGTGAAAATATGGCTTGAAAATGAGTAGGGAATTAGAATGATGAGCAGAGGATCAAAATGAGGGTTCCGATGTGTTGTTGTAAGCATGGTCACCCTTTTGCAAACTTTTTACTCGATCCTTGAAACTTTTTCTTTAAGGTCTTCTCATTGCTTATTTTTTATTATAAGTTTTATTTCATTTTGTTTATTTATTTTATTCAGAGAAAAATTCTTGATAATTAAAACATAATTTTTATATTCCTCTGGTTATAGATTAGGTGATGATATTTGTACATATGAGACTTCTGTCATACCAAGTGATTTTTCTAAGAAAATTCAAACAGGTTAGAAATCCATACCTTAGATTTACTCTTATATTTGCAACCAAGTAAACTATTTGTTTATCACCTATTTCGAGAGAAAGCCAATGTTATGATATATGCTTGTAAATTTATGATATATCTTATCTCTCAGCTATCGACAAGTATCCTGTATGACAATAACATGAAAAGTGTCAGGAAATTACATAGACCAAAACTCTATATGTTACTTATTTTATATTTTGATTTTTTTTTTATTATGAAATCAACCAACCTGTTTTATTTACAATGAAAGTAAAAACTTACCAAAGAAAATGAAATTGTAAGCAAAAATTGTGAAAACCAAACCGATATGTACAATGAGAGTTTGGAATTGTATTACTGCATAAAATTCTTCATGCAATGCCCGTTGATAGGGGCGTTAAGGATTTTACCATCCAGATTCTCTAACAGAAATGAATTCTTCCCTTTAGAAGTTGTGATTTTGAAAGGTCCACACCAGATATGATTGAATTTACCATGCTTTATTGAATCTTCCTTCCTAGAACCCCACTTTAAAACCAGGTCACTAGGGAGGAATTCCCTATCTTTATCTTTTTGGTCAAACAGGGATTTCATGTTATCCTGATACTTATGTATTTTTTCATCTACTTCAGCCCTATTTTTCTGAACTTCAATCATTTGATTTATTCTTCTAGTGATGTCATTTGGATCTTCTTTTGAGTCTTTCCATAGTTTCATTACAAGCAACACAAGATTTATGGGTAGAAAAATGTCAGTACCGTACACCATCTGAAACGGGGACATTCTGATTGATCTTTTAATGCCTATTTTGTTAGCCCATAAAGCATACTTCAAATGTACATGCCAGGATTTCTTATTTTCGGATAACACTTTTTTAATTATGGTTATCAAGATCTTGTTCGAGGTCTCGGCTAATCCATTTCCCTGTGGATAGTAGGCCATATAATGTCCTAGTACAATGTTGTACTTTTGAAAAAAACTTATCATGGCCATGGATTTGAAATATTGAGCATTATCGGTAACTATCTTCCGGGGACAGCCAAATCTTGATAAAATGTTTTCCTCCAAGAAAATGATTACCACTGTGTCTGTTGCGTTTCGCGTAGGAATGACTTCTACCCATTTAGTAAAATAATCAATAGCAGTCAGAATCCACCTGTGTTGTGCGTTAGAGTGTGGATTGATTTCACCGATAAAATCCATCCCCCACTATTGAAACGAGTCTTTTGTTTTAACTGGGACCAAAGGTAATGCGAGAAGCTTTTTCTTTCCTGTAAATAGTTGGAAAGGGTTATAGGCTCTGACTTTAACATTCACGTTAGTGAATAATTTATGCAATTAATATCCCACTCTCATGATTTTATAGGTAGTTTCTCTCCATGTGTGATGTCCTCCACACACTCCTTCATGAAATTCATTCATAACTCTCTCTGTTTCGGATTCTACTAAACAACTTAGTAAAAAACCCAAAGGATCCTTCCAATATAATTAGCTATCCATGATACAATATTTTACTACGTGCAACTTCAACGTTCTAGCTTTGGAAGGAGTCATATCTCTTGGGAATTGCAGAGTTAGAAGTTAAGAGACTATGTCTTTATACCAAGTTGAAGAAGAGAACTTCTCATGGATTTGAATTGTAGGTATTTGATCGTCAAATTCTTATATATCTGGAATTTCTTCATTATCTTGCAAATGATTTATTCGAAGCGCTCTGAAATTAGATTTGGATAGTAGCTTAGCCAAACCCTGTCCTTTGACAAGCTTCATCGGTTTCACTTCTAGATCAAATTCTTGAATTTTAGCAATTCATCGGCCCCTCCTTCCATCGCTATCATGTTTAACCATTATAATTTAACAGAACTAGTGGGTACATATGCAATTATTTTAGAATGTAGTACATAGGTCCTGAAATCCTTTAGGGCCTTCACCATTGCATATGCCTTATTTTCCAGTATATCGTATCTCAACTATGCGACTCTAAGGATTTTACTGAAGAATTCTATTGGTTGTTCAAACCCTTCTTCGTTCTTCTGTAGAAGTACTGTCACTATTGTGTGTTCAAATGCGAATGAGAAAATCAATAATTATTTCATATAATCTGGGCTTGCTAGTACCGGTGCTTCACCTATAACCCTTTTGATACGTTTGAATAAATTTCTGGCTTTAGTTGTTCACTTGACCTCGTTGTCCTTCTTGAGCATATATGTAATCAATTTTACAATTTCAACGAAGTTTGGGATGAATCTTCTTAAAAAAATAATTTTTCCTAAAAATGATTGTATTTCTTTTCTATTCCTAGGAATATTTATAGTATCTATAGCTTCAAATCTTTTTTGGATCGATTTTAATTCCATTCTTAGATACTATATGGCCCAATATTTTGCCTTCCTACATTGCAAAATGAGATTTCTTGGGATTCAAAGACAAACCAATTTTTTGACATTTTTCAAATGTCTGCTTGAGGTGTACTAGGTGATCTGCATCAGATTTAGAAAACACGGTTAGATCATCAAGATAAATGAAAAAAAATTATCTCTTTCACCAACGAAGGCGACGTCCATAGTTTGTTGGAAAGTGGCTCATGCGTTCATCAAACCAAAAGGAATTTTATCATACATAAAGGTACCCCATGGGGTGGTGAATGTCGTTTTTTATTTATCATCCTCATGTACTGCAATTTGATTGTATCCTGAAAAACCGTCAATCATGGACATTCTATTTTCTCTGACCACTTTTTCCAATACGTGATCCATTTTAGGTAATGGATAATTATCTTTAAGAGATGATTTGTTTAAATTTCTGAAATCAACGCACAGTTTGATTTCACTAATTTTCTTTATGACTGGAACTAAATTAGCTACCCATTCGGAGTATCTGAGTGGGACAATGATCTTGACATCAAGGAGTTTATTTACCTCTTTCTCTATCACAAGCAGTAATATAGGATTTATCTCTCCGAGTTTCTGCTTGAATGGTTTAACACCTTGCTTCAAAGGAATTTTGTATTCGATTACAGTGGTATCATAAGTTCTTAATTCATCATAGGACCATGAAAAAACATCCTTGTACTTCTTGAGAAGCTCAGGATATTTTATTTTTATATCAAGGGGAAGGTATTTAGATATTTTAACCAGCCTTGAAGTTTCCTTGGTGCCTATATCACAGTCTTCAACCTCCTCAGGTTGAGGTTGTAAAGTACACTTCAAGGGAATATCGTCATGATCAAATAATCTCTCCAAGGGAATCAAACCTTTAGGGATCTGATTATTTTTCAGTATCAGCATGCGGTGATTAGTGATCTTATCTTGAAACTCCTGAGGATCTTTTCCTTCATGCATAATCCAAACAGGGTCAATCTGATTTTCTTGGTCAATATGTGTTTCAGCAAAGTCATCCACCATTTCTAGGAATTGTCTGATTTGTTCATCATCTTTGAAAACCTACCATTGTTGTACATTGTTTGGTATTGAGGGCCTACACCTCATTTCTATATGATACTTCAGTTTGAATATCGTAGGAGGTACAAACGTTGAGGCTACTTTGGCCAATGAATATGCCCGTTGATTTTTTGTTCTGGGGATGTAGTGAACATTAACCGATGAGAAAAAAAAATTCAATCAAATCCCAGGAAAAAATTATGTAAGACCTCAACCTTGGGTGTTTATCTTGGTACTGGCGATTTATTTGTTTTATAATTAATTCCGCATCACCATAGACTTCCAAGTTTTTAATTTTCAACTTCCTGGCATCCTCTAGTCCTAAAACCATGGCTTCATATTCACATACATTGTTGGTGTAATCGATGTCCCACTATAACCTATAAGAGAAAGGGATAATAAGATCATCTCCGGGTGCCACAAACAACACTCCAAATCCTGCCCCTTCACATGATGAAGCACCATCGAAATACATTTTCCAAACTCCAGTACTGTTTACATATTTATTTGTCTTTTCTATTTTTTCTTTTTCTGTACAATTTTCTTCTATACATTCATCTAAATCATCGTCGATCGATAAAATACAGTTTCCTAAATCCTGATCTGCGATATAAACAGGGTAATTATTTTGATTTAGCGGATCACTTACTGTAAATAACAACCTTGTTTCTCTGTACAAGTGGGTGAACTGTCTGTCGAAGATTGGGATTGTAGCGTATGTCATGTCGATTTGGAGAGATACTCCAATTTTGGTGCCCCAAGACCTGGATAAAAACATGCCATACTTTGGAGGTATATCAACAACAACCACATCCATTAGAACACTTTTTACAAGAATCTACGCAAGATTAGCCACTAAATCTTTGATCATACCCAAACATTTAACTTTTCTCGAATCAAAGGAATACAAATATCCATATGGTCAAGTAATTTCGAGACCAAGTCTATCCATAATATATTTGGGCATAACATTGTAGTAAGCTCCAGAATCCAACATGCAATTATGGAGCAGATGATCATGCACAACTAGCGTAATATAGAAAGGAGCGACACTATCTCTAGCACCTTCAAAATGTGGACCAGAAATTATATTTGGTTTATCATCTTCTAAATTTATAACATCGGCTTGACTTTCAATATCTAGAAATTTTATCATTTTGGAAATTTTCTTTCTATATATAGGTTTTTTTTCCAGTTCAACCAAAGGTAAAGGGATATTGATCTTATTAATCTCATTATCTAGACTAAAATTTCTCATTGTCTTATCGACTTCTCTAGTTTGAATTTCTATCTCCTTTTTTTCTGATTTATTAGTTTGTGTTTCTTTTGTTTCAACTGCTTTTGTTTTGGTAGTCTGTGTTTCAGCTGTTGGTTGAGCTGTCTTATTCGATTTACTTTTCGATAAGATTTTATTTGGTTGGGTAGTTGTGATATTTCTATCTCAAGGCCTTAGATTATACTTCTTCTAGAGCTCAGCCATTATATTATCGGTGATTCCTTAATAAGAAGAATATTCTGTAATATTTGTACTCTCATTGTTATTAGACCTATATTTTGCGTTTAGAGACTTTTCATAATCTTGTCTCGTCAAATAAGGTTCTTGACAATCATCACTAAAATTATTCATATATTCCTCTAACTCCTCAAAGTTTCACATGTCCTCTCCTACTATAAAAGTTTCATTCTTAAAGGGGGGGTGAATCTTTTGATATTCATTCTTGATCTGTCTTTGTTGAATTTGAGGGTTAGGATTTATTTTGAAATCTTTTCTAGGGAACTGATCATTCTTAGATTGGTCTAATTTCATTTTCGATATTTTATTTGATAATTATTTGATTATTTTTGCCATGTCATCCATCTTATCTTTCGAGGACCTCCCAGATCCGGAGGGCCCTGCTTGTTCTCTATATCTTCTAATTTCTTTATTTCTCATTTCAAATTTAGATTTTAACTTCCTTGATGCCATCATATTTGACTCAATTTCTAAAACATCGTCCTACATTTTAGTGAGGTCAATTGATCTCATTTCCCTCAACAATAGAGCAAAATCAGGCTCGAAAGCCCCAAAAAATTTTACCTTTGCTACAGGTTGGGAGGGTTTAACCTCAAATGGAATCTTGTTATATAGTTTATTAAACCTTTGAGTGAATTCCAGAACTGTTTCTGAATTTTTCTTTCTTAAATCTCCAAACTCGGTGAGATAATAAAGGTGATATTTTCTCTCTCCCCATTGTCTAAGAAAGACACTTTCTTACTCGTCATATGATCCTATGGAATCTGTCGACAGCCCTCGGAACCAGGTTCTCACCTGTCCCTTGAAATTTTGAACTAGGAGTCTTAAATAAACATCCTCGTTCTCAAGGCCAAGGATATCGGCGAATTGATCGAAGAAATTAATGTGCTCAGTCACAGTTAAGTCTCCCTCTCTAGTGAATTTTGGCAGGTTTTTCATATAGTTTTCAGGTAAATCATGGAGGGGAACTCGGAGGACCAAAGTAGCATACCTAGTGGCTACTTTAGCAAACATTCTAGGAGGTGGAGGTGGTCCTTGACCATCGAATCCTCCTCCTCTAGCACCATGTCCTCCTATACCTACACCAACGCCTCTGACACTGGCCATTGATAATCTAGGGGATGAAACTTGGAGATTATATCGAATATTTTCAAAGAGGTGTAGTGACCTTTTGGATGGGTCTGGATAAAGCATAAAAGTTTCAGGAAACTGACCATCAGGAGACAGGAAATATGGAAAAGAGAGAATGGGAAAATGAGGATTGTTTTCCTCGGATTTACAGGATGTATACATGGGAGAACCAATAGGAGTCGAGTAATGTATAAGATATATTCTTCAAAACTTCGTGAGGTTGGAAGCTTGACATTGGGAAATGATGAAATATCAATTTAAGAAGGTAATGAGATGGATTTTTTACCTTTATTGGTAAAGGAGACAGTTTGAATGGTCTCAGCTTTAATCTCGGGTGAAACCAACTCGGGTTTTAGGATTTCGGCTTCGATTCTATTAGTGGTTTTTTCTCTGAAATGGAGTTGTGTGGGACCTTCTTGCGAAGTCAACTTCTCAAGTAAAACCTTAGTATTAGATTTGGCTTGATAAACCTTACTTGTTGATGTAGTAGTCTGTTTAAGATATCCCCTTGGTTTCAAAAAACTTTCAGGGTCGGATACAGACGAAGTCTGCTTATCATCTGGATTCTTTTTGGTATTCTTTCGACTAAATTTCAGTTTATTATTTGTGGATTCTCCAAGTGAAAGATAAAAATTAGCCTTATAATGTATTCAATCTTTGTTCTCTATCAAAGAGAAAAACTTACCAATGTCATTCTCCCAGGGAAAAATAATTTCGTTTCTCCATCCCCGGCAATGGCGCCAAAAAAAATGTTGTTCTTGAGTTTATACTTCAGGCTCAAAGCATAATGTCAGGCATCAATAAATAAGGAATTTTTTAATTGTTTGATTTTTCTACCTCAGTAATGTGAGAAAAATTCCTTAGATTGAATTAACAGTATAACAACCCAGAGGTCATCTTTCATGTCTGAGTTAAAATTGAAATTATTGAATGTAATGAGAGAAAAACATAAAGTTGTTATACAAAGCAAGGCATCAGTTACAAAATAATATTACTTTGTTACAGAAGAAGAAAATAGATCATATAGCCTTAAATGAAGCATAAAATATAGCTATCTAATTGACTTACAGGTCTTTTACTTACTAACAGTAAATACAGAGGAAAAATTGTTCGCTATCAAATAACTAAATGAAATGTAATCACAGTAGATGTTGTACTAAATTGCGATCAAGCATTCATCAAGGAAATATATAAAAAGATGTTGAAATGTGAAAAGACAGAAGAACACATAACTCAAACTGGACGAAATGTGGAATCTTTGGTCTGTACTTGTATTAATCCTCAATGTGGAGAGTTTTATCAATTACATATGGAAAAAACTAGCCCTTTTTCACTCCTTTGAGTATGTATTTATACAAAATATTTCCAACCCTAGGCGGTTGGAATTCTCGTTATTTCTAAAAAGAAATGGTTACAAAATGAAAATCTTGGAAAACTTTGCTTTTTTTTCCTTTGTCTCTTTCTCATGCCAACAAAGGCATTTTATTTTCTTATTTTCTAGCTCGGAGATAGATAATTTCTAATAACGAGTTGTATACATATTACCTCATTGATTCTTTGAGGTACTCCCTCTTCCTCGTTCAATACATTCGACACACCTACCTACAAATAATGATACTAGTCTGGAGGGTTATGTCATGTCTTTTGCCTAAAAACTATACAACTTCTTTTCTAATTGTGGCACTCTGTCTTCCATTCTTTTTTCTTCTGAAGTCATTAGTTGTAGCTGCAAATTCGGTTTCACCAGCTATCTATCTATCTGAGAAATATCAACCTGTTTTAGCTGTCAAATTTCATCCTGATTTTCTTTTGAGATTGTTTTGATATCAATTTGATGTTTTGCTACATCAACTTGTCCAAGTACTTCGGAAAGATATCATTTTCCAAATATCGAAGACTCTTTATTCAGTGAGTGGAAAGCATCTTCATAAGCCTCTTTGATTTTCTTAGTCGTTCTTTTACTTTCGGCTATGTTGGCCTCCCAAATCCTCAATAGTATGTCATCTCTAACCTGCACTGAAAAAGACAACCTGGTCACTATAGACATTTCTTCTCTGGCTAATGACACAACCGCCTCTTGAAAAGTGACCCGAGCTGTAGTATCCTCTCTTTCTCTGAAACAAATATTATCCAATGATACGTTAACCACCCGAAAATAATTTTGGATAATATCAACCTTGTTCAAAAGGATTTGTTGCGCTAACTCTAGCTTCTCACATATCTCCATTGCTTGTTCTTAGAAAACAATTATATCTATAACCATGTTCTTAGTGAACTTCACCTTGGCCTATAATTGCTTCACCAGTTCACCTTGATGAATGGCACGCCCTTCGCTCGCCTGTACATTTCTTTGCATCTCCTCGAGACTGGATTTGAAATACTAAATTTCTTGTTTATCACTAGCTCTAGCTTGTTCTATACCTTTGTTGACTTTTCTTTTGACGTTATTTTCTATAGTCCTTATCTGATTTTGTAATTGGATTATCAATAGATTTCTCTGTTTCAATTGCTCTACCATATTCTCGACCGACCACTAATTGGCTGTAGCGAAGGCACCTAATGAACTAGCCATTTCCTTGGTGAGCTTTGAATCCTCCAACCATGTCCATCAAATATCATGCTTTTCATTTTGACTACTACCCCATCTTTCTGATGTGATTCCCTTCTGACTATGGCCCTCATTTTCGTGCTAAAGAAAAATTTCGAAGGAGGCATCTCTTCAAGCAAGATCGGGGTAAGATCACTTGCAAATGTAATTTCAGGACCATGAGTTCCAAAACTTGACTATAGAGGGGTTAGTGCTGTAATAGGACTGCATATCTCTGTGAATTGTTTTCCTTCTATTGTTTGTGAGGTATCATTAGGGGTGACTGGCAATAAATGAGGTACCATTTGTTTCTGTTTTAGTAGTGTCTAAGATTGAACCTTTGTCTATGGCTCTAGATATCCTGTCCACGAGGCTTCTAATTCTTGCGTAGACACTTCGAGATTCTTTCGAATTTCTTCGGTAGTTTGTTTGCCAGAATACTCTGGTTCAAAACTTGGAGGTATGGATCCATGCAATGGAGGGGCGGTTATCAATTATCCATGTATTATCTTGGGAAAACTACTCCGTCTTTGCTTTTGTAAAGTGAAGAAACTGGCTTGTTGGTTAGGGGATAACGTCTGAACTATGCCTTGTACCTCCTCGTAAGATCTGATTCCCCTGAATATATTATCATATGGGGAATCTTCATCCAAAAACCTTGCATCCAAAAACCCTAATATGGGAGAAATTTTCTTCAATGAACCAATCTGCAACCTATTTAAGGTTTCCCATAATTTGATCTAAAATCCAAGGAGGTGGATGACCATATAGTGTTTGATGAACGAGGATCACTATATTATGGCATATTTCATAAAATAAATTTTGGCCTTTTCCTCCCATAGTTTGGAATGATAAAAATGGATAGGTTCGACACTGTTTGGGTTCCAACTCCAGTTCATCAATGGGAATGGAGTCATAAAACAGATGGCATCCATGACATACACAGACATATAAAAAAGGGCAGGTTGACCTTTTGACTTCTCCACTTGATACTTAGTAATTTCCTTGGTTAGGTTATCAGACAACATCTTAGCCCAATCGAAAGTGAAACCCTCAGCTACCTCATGCATGATTGATACCCATTCGTGAAATAAGTTGGGATTTTATTTTCAAATATTCTACATAATATCATGGCTACATAGATCATATACTCATTTAATGATGCGGTGGAATAAACACCATGGGAGTCAGCTTTAAATTTTGCTAGAATTCCCCACCAGGATTTAACTATATATGGGTAGCTTCGGTCAAATTGCACACATTATTTTTGTTCAAACTCCATCATGAACGTAGCATTATAAATATATTTTGGATCAGGGGATAGCTTGTCCATTACTTGGAGGTGTCCCGGCTTGAAAGAACCAACATCGACCTTTTGGTGGTTGATGATGCTCCTGGTTTTCATATTGGTGTTTTCCATAACCCAACTTATCATGTTATTATATGGCACGAGCTTCAACCACGTAGCTATTTTATGAAGCTCTGACTCTGCTATAATTCTGAGTTTGGTTCCTTGAATGTCGTTCTTTTCATCTCCAGAATTGTCTGGGCAATTTATAACTCCTTGCTCCAAGATTTCAAAAATCTACGTCCAGGATCTAATTGAATCTACAGCATGTGGCGTAGTATCAGACAAAACGTCTGCGTTCGGATTCGACCCTTCACTGACATCATCATTCTTCTTCGACGTTTTCTTGGGTGCCATGATGTTAGAAATGGAACATGAATACCTGTTACAAGGGAGAATGTGTAAGCTTTCCTTGGATAAAACTCACTACTTTGTTGAAGGTAACAATGAAATTCAAAATAGAACATCTTTATTTACGCTCATCTTGCATTAATTCGATTCTTCTTTTACGGATGATGAATTTATTGGATTTAATGGGGAAATTACATCTGATGATACACACTCTATGCTAGAAATCATTTCCTTTGATCCATAATAAATATTACTAAATATCGATGATTCACGATCGAGAGTTTTGGATGGAACAAAATTGAAATATTCTAAAAACGAATGCGCGACATATTAATTTACACTGTTAATTTCCTTTTAAGAAGTTAATTAATCATGTTTAAAACTCAACGTTTTTGGGAACTCGGGGTTCGGGATATTTTATATGTGATGAATGTAAAACCCTCGATTCTCAAAACGTGAAATGATTAACTTCTTTGACTCGGTTTGATTTAATTAATCGGGATTTAGTCTTTTGACATTTTACCGTTCATCTTTTGGGTACCAAGATTTTGAAAGTTAAGACATAATGAAATATCTGAAACGTGAAACTCCGAAGCAACTTTCAGCAGTTTGACCCATTAATCATTTGGAATCTCCACAAATATGAAAGATTTAAGATCATTCGATCATACGAAAAACTTTATCAACGGTGAGATTCAAACGCGTGTTGTCCTTATTTAAGAGAAAAAGGAAATTTATTAAAGTCTAAAGTTTAGAAAAATATGTGTTTCAACATAGGCTCCATCTAGGGATCGTGTCTCCCTGCAAGACGTCGAAGAAAAGTAGACCAAGTGCCCTATTGGGTAAATGGATTCATTATTGCATTTTTGTGAAACACATTCTGAAAAAGGACACACAGAAGGATTTAGGATTTCATCCTTATCTCTGAAAACTTTCAAAACTTAATAATTCACTAATCTCAAGTTTTAAGCTTATCAATGGCTTCATTTTCTTAAAACTGACTTCAGATTTTCTTAAGATAATCAAAACAACCTTAATCATTCTACCAGGCTCTATTCAATTTTGTTCGCATCAAGGTAAATTAATTTCAATGTTTTTAGTCAGGGAGTCTCGTGTTAGCTTAGAATGTATATCTAGTCTAAAAGAGAATTAGTTACCATAGTACATTATAATTCATGTATAACAACCTTGCAGATATCGTAGACATTACTTCACTGCCAGCGAGCCTGTTCAGTACCCCGGTGAAGTTATCTAATTTCCCACATTGAATTTCTTTTCACCACTTCAATTAGTAATTTTGCATTTAAATGATGAGATGAGGGCAATCATTTAATGAATTTCCTTTCATCCTCTCTTTTTGGACTAGATGGAGGAAATCATTTTATGAATTTCCTTTCACCATCTGTCTTATATATATATTTTAAAACATGAAGCGGGGGCAATCAATTTGTATAAAATATACCAGGGATGATATATGTTCATAATTTAGCAACAAAGGTCTGTCAATTCACTTTGATTACTCTGGACTAATCCTCCTTTGACCTTCAAAACACCTTCGCCTACAGAGAAGTTCTCAATGGGGAGTTTTTATTTTCCAAGGACTTTCCTTGAGCGAAACTGATCAATTTGAACCTGTTAGAAGGGATGAGATAGTTAAGATTAGCCTAGACATACTTTTTTGTTCATTTAAAGTTAGAGGAATTGTAAGAAATTTTTCCTATTCTCCTTTTAAAGATTTGTTTATGAGTTTTCAAAGTTAAGGTGAGACCCTTTTTCCTCCATGAAGACCATGGGATGGTATCAGGAATCATGTGAAAATATGACTTGAAAATGAGTAGGGGATTAGAATGAGGGTTCTGATGTCCTGTTGTAAGCATGGTCACCCTTATGCAAACTTTTTACTTGATCCTTGAAACTTTTTCTTTAAGGTCTTTTCATTGCTTATTTTTTATTATAAGTTTTATTTCATTTTTTTTTTGTTCAAAGAAAAAATCTTGATAATTAAAACATAATTTTTATATTCCTCTGATTATAGATTATGTGACGATATTTGTACATATGAGACTTCTTTCATACTAAGTGATTTATCTCTGAAAATTTAAATAGGTCAGAAACTCATAACTCAAATTTACTCTTATATTTGCAACCAAGTAAACTATTTGTTTCTCACCTATTTCAAGAGAAAGCCAATGCTCTGATATATGCTTGTCAATTTCTGATATCTCTTATCTCTCGGCTATTGGAAAATATTTTGTATAACAATAACATGAAAAGTGTCAGGCACTTACACAGACCAAAACTCTATGTGTTACTTATTTTATATTTTGATTTTTTTTTATTATGAAATCAACAACCTGTTTTATTTACAATGAAAGTAAAAACTTACCGAAGAAAATGAAATTGTAAACAAAAATTGTGAAAACCAAACCGGTATGTGCAATGAGAGTTTGGAATTGTATTACTGCATAAAATGCTTTAGGTAATGCCCATTGGTAGGGGCGTTAAGGATTTTACCATCCAGATTTTATAACAGAAATGAATTCTTCCCTTCAGAAGATGTGATTTTGAAAGGTCCACACCAGATATGATCGAATTTACCGTGTTTTCCTGAATATTCCTTCCTAGCATCCCACTTTAAAACCAGGTCACCAGGGAGGAATTTCCTATCTTTAGCTTTTTGGTCAAACAGGGATTTCATGTTATCCTGATACTTTTGTATTTTTTCATCTACTTCAGCCCTATTTTGCTGAACTTCAATCATTTGATTTATTCTTTTGGTGATGTCATTTGGCTCTTCTTTTGAGTCTTTCTAGAGTTTCATTACAGGCAGCGCAAGATTTATGGGTAGAACAACGTCAGTATTGTACACCATATGAAACGTGGACATTCCAATTGATCTTTTAGTGCCTATTTTGTTAGCCCATAAAGCATATTTCAAATGTACATGCTAGGCTTTCTTATTTTCGGACAACACTTTTTTAATTATGGTTATCAAGCTCTTGTTCGAGGACTCGGCTAATCCATTGCCCCACAGATAGTAGGTCGTAGAATGTCCTAGTACAATGTTGTACTTTTGACAAAAACTTATCATGGCCATGGATTTGAAGCTTGAGCATTATCGGTAACTATCTTCCGGGGATAGCCAAATCTTGATAAAATGTTTTCCTCCAAGAAACTGATTACCACTGTGTATGTTGTGGTTCGCGTAGGAATGACTTCTACCCATTTAGTAAAATAATCGGTAGCGGTCAGAATCGACCTGTGTTGTGCGCTAGAGTGTGGATTGATTTCACCAATAAAATCCAGCCCCCACTGTTGAAACGGGGCTTCTTCTTTAACTAGGACCAAAGGTAATGCGGGAAGCTTTTGCTTTCCTGCAAATAGTTGGCAAGGGTTATAGGCTCTGACTTTAAAATCTAAAGTTTAGAAAAATATGTGTTCCAACAAAAACCATCAACGCGGAGATCCCTGCATAATAATGAGCGAGGTGATGGCAATGGAGGCAATAAATGCCAAAGTGCAGTGTGTGGAGGCCATCGTACTAGTTCCCATAAGCTGGATGTGAATCACCATTAGAGTTGTTGGACTGTCCCAAGACTTTCTACTCCGCTATGCGTAAATGCGAGACATATCAAATGAATTGGGGAGGGTGCTGATAATGAGGGGCTTTAACAACCCCTGCTGCCCGCACACCATGTGGCACCCCATACGGAGAAAAAAAAATACAATCTTAAAAAAACACAAACTTTATAAAATAAATTTAAAAAATAATTTAAATATAAAATATATATAAAAATAAAAAATAAAATATACACTTAAAAATAAAAAATAAAAACAAATTTAAAAGATAAAACAAATAAAACATAAACATGAAAAAAATAAAAGATAAATATCACAACTAATAAAGTAAAGAATTAAAATAAAAAAATACAACCCTGCGAAGGAGAAAGTAACTCCCAAAATCGCCTCCCCTACCCCTGCAAAATCTCTCACCCATCCTTCCCCACTTCCTCGTGCCTTTTCCCCCTTGCTCCCCACCCACTCCGCCTCCCGTCCTTCACCGTGTATTTTTATATCTTTATCTCTTTTGTTTTTGGGCTTTTTATTTTTTTAATTGATGTTTTCGTTTTATTTGTAATTGTTTCGTGTTTTAAACTTTTATGCATTTTGTTATTATTTTTCTTAAATTTAATTTTATGTTTTGTTTTATTCGTTTTGTTTGTTTTTATTTTTTTTCAATTTAACTTTTTTTTTTTGTTTATTAAATTGTTTTTTATATTTATTTCTTAAGAATTAAAGTTTTAATATTAATTTTTAAATTTCTTTTAAAGA
>ML776942.1:503885-531223 GCA_009831015.1 Picea engelmannii
CTATTCATGAAGATAGAGAGAAAAAGAGGCAAGGTATGTAACGCCCTTGTTACTTTCGTCAATCTAACAATCGTGAATGACCATGGGTCTTCCGACAGGATCTCATCTGTCGATTCGTTACTTATCCCTAGGCTGCTACTTCAGAATTTTAAGAGGGTCATTCCTCCTCGTATAGGGTTATTAAGACTTGCACATTCAAGTCCTTTTTCCAGGTTCTTGGTAAACCTTTCCAAGGAGGGAATCTTTGCGAAGAGATCTATTCTGGGGCTTTCCTGGAGACAGACAAAGGGAAACAAACTCTCGAGGATGAACTGGAAGTCTGAATTGGTTCAACTCATGCATAATTAAATTCATTTATCAACATAATCCATGCGTGGTCTTTCTGTTATAAGCATATATCTAACATTTCTTATCAAAACACTGCACAAACATTCTTATACTGTAATCATTCACAATTTCACAGTTTATGAGCATATATGTCAGCATATGAATTTCAGGATGCAATATGAAAACACTTATCATAAATAACATCAGAAGTGGGTGTGACTGCTGAGACGAGTGCTCGTTTCCACCCAACCGTAGGCATAGCAACTCCCAGCGGATTTACCACTAACCACCCCTGAGCTGAGACCACGATGTTGTGAGATTGCGTCTCTCTATCTGCTAGTGATTAGGAGCGAAGGTTGCAATCCTTCCTCTCTGCTATCACTCACTCTGTGTAATGCCAGAGTTCCCCTCACGTCTTCCCTCTCCAATCACTTCTTCCCCATGCCTTATCCTCTTGCGAGGTTGCATGTGGCGCGATTACCCTCGCGTTGATCAGTCCTGACAGCTCTATGGATAGGCGGTTCACCTCCCCATCCCTCATTAAGCCATCAACCTGCCAGCCTGCAAGGCATTAAATTCAGGGCCAGCGAGCTGCTTTTGGTTCTCCGAGCCAGTGGAGTCCAAATAAGGTATTAATTCTCGATGGAAGTTAACGCCACCTTTCCAGGTGCCCTCCACCGCCATCGTGGCCTCTTTTTTCTGCACATCCCCTCTCAGTAGTCCTGCAATAAATTCAAAATGTTATTCACATTCATTGACCTCTTCCTCAAGGTCCATTTACATCACATATTCACATTTATGAGTTTTCCATACTTCTTGGCCAGTCCAGTTATATTTACAAGCTGGGGGAAACAGGGTGTTACATTGATATGGAAACAATCAAGGTAATTCTTCACCTAAGACCCCATGTTAACCAAAAACAAATCAATTTTTTTATGGGTCATCTAGGATACTATAGAAAATTCATAAGAAAATATTTATACATTACCTTCCCAATAGACGAGGTACGGAGAAATGGAGTAGAATTTGTTTGGAGTAAAGAATGTAATGAGTCTTTTGAACTACTAAACATGAAGCTGGTGGAAGCTCCATATTGAGATTTCCCGACTGGACCAAGAGGTTTCATGTACAAGTCGACACATTGAATGTAGTTGTTGTAGTAGTTCAATCTCATCCTGGAGATGAGACAGTCAACCATCCAAATGCATACGGTAGTTGGAAGATAAACAAAGTAAAAAAAAAAATATTCAACTATGGAAAGAGAGGGTATAGTAATGATCTTTTCCCTACAAAAGTTTTGACATTATTTATTGGAAAACCCATTCACTTTTTATACATATCATCAAGCATTGAAGTACTTAGTCAACAAACCTATTCACCAAGGCATAATTTGTCAATAATGTACTAAGCATAGGAAATTCAAGAATGTCTGTCAATCAAGAATTATTGAATAAGTACTGCACAAACATTCATTGATTAACATTCTTGAGTAAGTACTAAGCATATATGTACTAAGCATTGTCAATCAAGAAAACACCATTGATAATAAAAAAACACTCACACATAGGAAATTCAATGAATGCAAAATTAATAAAGAAGGACATGATGAGACATTTTCATGTGCGATTTTAATACACTTAGCCCAAAATTTTCTATAAATATAGTGCAATGACCGAATCAAGGAACGTAATTCATATTTTTTGTGAGATCAATCAATCTTTGTGAAAAAGAACATTAAGAAAGCACCAACAATGAGAACCTTTAGCCTAAGCAAGTCGATGATACAATCAGGAGTGAAATAATGTAACATCCCCAACCTCCTAGGCTAGGCCACGTCACTACAACCTCAACTTCTATCCTTATGATATTCTTTGTAGTAGCCCAAACTCACCACTTGACCATGCTACTTCAAAAATCCTAGTGCGCAGATATTACTTATAATGATCCCTATTACAAGTAGACCAGAATAATCGCACACAACCTTAAGCTATTGTGGCCATACCTAAGTTGGGATTCAGTCTATGAGTATACTTCTTTTAATACAATTATGGGTAAAATCATGAATCTGGGTAAACAAAAAGTATTTTTTTTATACTTTTCAATTTTCGGTAAACAAAAGTATTTTTTTTATTTAGAATTTCACTTTACAGTAAAATCAAAACTTGTTATGGATTTTGTTAGCTTTTTATTGATTATTTTTTGAATTTTTTTTATTGACATTTGACATGTCATTTTAGTTATTGTTTGACAATATGTTCCTTAGAAATGAAGGCACTAATAATGAGTTATGTTTTTTGACACCAATTTACTCATTATTAAACTTTTGATTATGAAAAATGAAATATGTTGCAACAATTCAAACAAACTCTATTAAAGTATGACCATAGTTTTGAAGACAACAAATGAATATTATAATTACTACAATTTTTTGAATTTGACCAATCTGAAAAAGTTGCAGATTTTAAACACATTTAGATTGACATCGTTTATCTACCTTAATTTTTATTTAAAAGTAAAATCTAAAAGTACCCTTTTGAAGAGGACAATGAAAGGTTCCATAATATAAATTTTCCATAATTTTTTATTGTGTATTATTACAGATATTAATTTTTCATTTTACTGAATCATTATGTCTTCTAAAAATAATATGCAGACATTTGTTTATAAAATTAACTAAAATTACTTAAAAACAATTAAATTGAATACAAATTGTATTAAAAGAAAGTAGATTCAATTACGAAAAATGTTGGTACTAGTTCTAAAACCAAACTCCAATATTTTAAGGAAACTGCTCCTCTCCAAGTTGGAGTAAGCTGAAGTGAACACATACTTTTCTTAAAAGTGCCATAGTTATAGGTTTTTGGCTGAACTATTAGTTCGACCAAAAGTTAGTATTTTTCATCCGAAAGTTAGTTTTAACATAAAAAAATTGTTAGATTTAAAATTTGTGTTACATTTTTCAACGATGCCATTAGATTTAACTTTTGGTTGAAGAAACAATTCGACCCAAAACTATTTCGGCTAGAAAATTCAAGAGTTCGGATGAAAATATGCCATTAGCAATTTTCACGACCCAATTCTCACAAAAGTGTTACCCAATTTTCAGATTTTACCCTTATAACAGTAGAATAAATGTCACAAACCTAATGCACACTTAGCCCTTCTGAACACATATATATTGTTGTGCACGCAAAATGTTTTCTCACATATCACCATTGTGCATGCAATCAATCCAATGTTGCACAAAAATTCTGTCACCTTTGTGCATGCAGACTGCTTCACTGCATGCTTGACGATTCATACCATGCCTTGGTATCTTCTAACCATGCCACATAGTTTAACTTAACATGAATACTTAATAATTTTCATGACCACATATGTTGCAACATACAAGAAAAAGGCACACACACACACACACACATGCAGTAACATTAGACAGAGTTAACCACATTATTCACATGCAATTTCATACAAGAAGATAAAACCATTTAAAAGTATGAACATTAGAGCACACATTAATTAAACAAGCCTATGAAGGACACTTATCTTTTATGAAAAGTCACCAACTGCATGTAGGACTCATACATTCCTCCCATCCATAGACTATGTCACTCATAATCTTTCAGCAACAGGTCACCCCCGAGATGGGGCTTAAAATCCATAGGAAAAAGGGTTCCTATTGCCAGATATGGTTTGATATTCAACAAAAGACTTGGTCCAAGGTGTTGACTACTCCAACTAGCCTACAATCCTTCATTCTCCACATTCCTGTCCCACCCCATGAAGTGTGCCCCTTCTCTATTCAACAGTCCTTCTATTGGCCCACTTCCATTCTGGGGCTTCAACAACATGTTGGATAAGAAGTCTCAGAGCCCTGTATCTAATGTCCAGCTTACCAGGGAACAATTCTCCACAAACTCTCCGTCATAGAGAATTCTTGTGGGCTTGGCAACCTGCCTCTTCGACATCGAATATATCACTTGCAAAGAATGCTCACAGGCCTATCAACCTGTCCCCTGCACAGGGTTAAGAGATGAGAATAAGTTACAACAAAATACCTATTCCTTCATAGAGGAAGTCCGTCTAAATCATCATAGAATGAGTGATAATACCCCCACATTACAATAAGGCCAACAATATATATTCCATGGTTATAAATGGACACTTGTCACCTTCAGGACTAGTTTTTAGCCACTTGGTGACTCGTTCCCATCCTTTGGAAACTTAGCATAAATACATATCCATAAATTAAAATTTAAGAAATATCAATAAAATATTCCCTTGACTTAAGCTCCCCCTTTTCCCTTTTCCATGGAGTTTATCTCCCTGTCTCTTTTCATATAATTTGAGTATGCGTGCAATGATGTGTTTATATTAATAATATTGAGGGTGATTACATTTACAATATAGGGGCACTGGCCTTTTTCATCGAGGCTCACCAACCTTAAAACACAAACATATATACAAAGGCTCTCTGGCCTCAAAATCGCATGCTTAATCCTGTGTGTGCAAAACTATGGGATGTGCACACTCTTCCTTTGGTGCGCCATCCTCGCACACTTACATAGGTGTGCATTACACTATGAAATATGCACGCTCTTTATTTGATGCACAATCCTCGTGCAATCACCAAACTATGGGATGTGCGCACAAAAATGAATCCAAAACTTGATACCAAAAACTCACGAGCTTACATAAGTATATATACATTTATTTTTACATTTACAGTTGGGGTTCTACCTAGGGGTATTACATTCCACTCCCCCTTATTTATGCACATTCCTCAATGCATTACATACACATGTATAGTAAAAAACATTAAAAGTCCTCAAACAGATGCAAATACTCTGCCCACATAAAATCTTCTTGTTCCCAGGTTGCATCCTTAGGACCGTAACAGGTCCACTGGACCTTTACCAGTCCTATTGCATGATTCCAAAGCATATTGACTTTCTGATCCAATATGTTCTTTGGTTGAACTCGAAAATCGCCCTCTTTCTCCACCTGAATCACATTCCAATCAATGACATGATTAGCATCATGTACATACTTTTTAAGTAAAGAAAAATGGAATACATTATGAATACTCAAGGATGCAAGTAGGGCGAACATATATGCGATAGGACCAATCCTCTCTAGGATTTCGAATGGTCCACAATATCCTGTTTCTAGCTTAGAGCAATTCCCCAACATCGGGGAACTTCATCTTGATTTTACTTTTAGGAACACATGGTCACCCACTTTAAATTATCTAAAGGTTTGACCTTTATCTACACAATTTTTCTATCTATCTTGGGAAACCTTTAAATTTTTCTTTATTTTTACCATCTGCTCTTCCATTTCCCGAAGTAGATCTGGCCCAACCACTACTCTATTTGTTGGATTATCCCAACTCATAGGTGTGTTTAAATTTCTACCATACAATTCTTCAAATGGACTCATCTTTAAATATGCTCGATACCCATTGTTGTAAGCAAAACCTACCAAATTCAAGTAGTCTTCCCATTTTGATGGTTTATCCATCACATAAGTCCTTAGCATATCTTCTATTACATGATTTACCCTATCTGTTTGTCCATATGATTTTGGGTGATATTTTGTGCTAAATTTCAGACTTGTCCCAATTCCTTTGAATAATCCCTTCAAAAATTGGAAGTGAACTTGGGATCTTTGTCAAACACAATTTTCTTAGGCACACCATTCAATTTAGCAATTTCTCTCATGTAGATATCAACAATATTAGTTTCCTTGTAAGTCAACTTCACTGGAACAAAATGGGCATCTTTAGTGAGCTTATCCACTACCACCATGATGGAATAATGTTGCTTGGATGATCTGGGCAACTTAGTTATAAAACCTGTCCTTATAACTTCCCACTTCCACTCACTTCCACTCAGGAATGGACAATGGTTGTAGTAAACTAGTTGGATGTTTGTTCTTAGCCTTGACCTTTTGAAATTCAAGGAATATAGTAATAAAATCAATGATGCAGGCGAGAATTCGTGACCACACTACCTCCACCTTGTCGTTCTCTCCTGCTCACAGGATCGTTCTAATCCCCTTCTTCTGAGCCAAAATTGGCTCTTTAGATTCCTCTCGGAATCACTGTGAAAATGCCCGATCCACAGGTCCTTCTTTACCTTCCACGATCTCTGGCACTTAACTGAGGTTATCCCCGACTCTCTATCGGGGTTCGGGGTTTCAGAATTTTCATTGTCGAGAATCACAACACTCTCCAACTCCTGATTTTTGATTCTCCGATGCACCTTATGCGCTAGCCCATCCGAGCTATACAATGACCCATGTGACCTACTACCATATGACCGCAGCCATATAGCTTTCCATCAGGGTTTTGGGGTTTCAGCTATCATGAACCTCTGTCCTCGTGAATCCCCGATCACCAATTCTCCGATGAGAGCTCCCACGTACTAGCCCTCCCGGCTCAGCTCCCGCTCATATGATCAATCCCCATGACCGTGACCTTATTCCACTCCTATCGGGGTTTTGGCGTTTGAAATGTCAACGCGCGCATGTCCTTAGGAATCCCAATCCTCTGATACCTGATGCGCTCCTTTCATGCTAGCCCCTCCGAGCTATACAATGGTCCATGTGGCCTCTACCTATGACCGTAGTCAAACCTCCCGTCGAGGTTTCGGGGTTTGCGGTTTCAAAATGCAACGTTTCTGCATCCGCGGATTTCCCGATATGTCGATCCCCGATATGCCTCAACCCTCCTGGCTAAGCCCTAGCCAATGTGACCAGTCCCCGTGACCTCAGTCTTCTACCCTATCGGGACTTCGGGGTTTCCAATGTCGCAATGCGCATGTCTACGGGGCTCGCGATATGCCGACCCCCAATGCACCTAGATCACTGACACGCGTCCTTCCAGATGGATGGTCCCGATTAACCCTCAAGGTTTCGGGACTTATTTTGTCCTGAATTCCTTTTCCTCGGGAACTCCGATTTCTCGATTCTTCGACTCCTTACGGATCTTCGACACCTGTCCTATCTGAGATCCACGGCTATGGTATCCTCTCGCAGTTTCGGGGTTCAACCAACCTCGAACTCACAGTCCTGAGGCTCCCGATGTGTCGACGATGCCCCGGTCCTTTGAGACATGTCTTCCACTAAATTCCGCTGTGACCCACACGTCTCCTCCTGCTGTCGACTCTTGTGTGACCCACATGCTCCGATGCCTTACCGGGAAATCGCGTTTCGCGATTCTGCAATGCACAAAACCTTTGTGCCTAGGATTTCCAATATCCTGATAAACAAAGTGTCGATGGTGCCCGATCCTTTACCACCTGTCCCTGTATATGGATGGCTCAGATTCCTCCTCGAGGTTCACGACTTCAAGTGTCCCGACGCCTCGTCCTCTGGACTCGCGATCCTTCGAATCCCGACGCACCCTTCCTTATCAGCTCTAGCCCTTCCCATCTATACCATAGTCCATGTGACTGCCTCCTATATGACCTTAGCAATAACTCTCCATCGGGATTTCGTGGTTTTCGATGTCGAGCTACACATGTACTCGGAACTCCCGATTCTCTGATCCCCGATCCTCCGATGGGTCCTGGTCGTTGACCTGTCAACGGTCCTTTCACCTGTCTCGGGAATCTTCCACCTGTTCTCCTCCTTTGTTGTGATGACAGATGGCTCCCACACTCCAAGTCCTTATCGGGAAATCGCGTTTCACGATTCTACGATGCATGAAACCTTTGCTCCCGGGAACTCCGATATCTCGATTCCTGATTTGTCGATGAAGCCTTCCTGTCGAGTTTTCTCTGGTGGCTCTAGATGATTTCCACACGTCCCTTCAACAGACGGTCCCGATTACGTCAGGATTTCGGGACTTTCGATGTCCTGTTCCCCTCGACTCTGGGAACTCCGATTTCCCTATTTTCCGACTCCTCTCGAATCTTTGACATCTGTCCCAGGTAAACGGACGGCTCAGATTTATGTCATGGTTTTCACCTAGGGGTTCCCCCGATCTCTTGTACACGGGAATGCCAATTTTTCGATGTGTCGAATGCCGATGGCGCTTGATCTCCACCACGTGTCCCTTCTACCTTGGACGGTCTCGATTCTGTCGGGATTTCGTGGTTTTTGATGTCCTAATCGTCGCGACCTCAGGAATCCCGATTTCTCGATGGCCCATCGGGGATTCTCTTCTCCTGTTCATGAAGGCTTAACCTTCGTGCAACTTCCACCGATCTGACGGCTTTTGGTGATTCAGATCTAGATCTGATGGCTCAGATCAATTCCTCTCTACGCCTACTCCTGTGCCTAGCCTCTGCCCATCTTCTCCCAATCCAATGGCTTACGGAATTTCTTCGTGATATCCGACGGCTGTCAGTCTCTTCTTCCTGTGCGCTCCTCCTGGTCATGATAAATCAACGATCCAGATCTCCTCTTCCGGCTGATCTGTTGGCTACTATTGCTCTCTCCTGAGATTACACGATTTCTTCCCAGACTTAAGGGAATTTAGATTTCCAAGGCCTCTGCCTTGTCTTCTTTTCTCCTCCGTGAACTTCTCGACTCTGAGCTTCGTTGATGCGCGTAAAAGAGTTGTTCCTTCTGATATTTTTATCTCCTTTCGAGTCCTCAAGGATTCATCCGACTCCTTCACTCCTCACAGAGTCTTCATATGCACTCGATGGTGTTGTCCATCCTGAGCTTCTTTGAACACTCATACCCCTTGGGGGATTTTATCTTCTTTCCTCCTCCCACAGATGGAGAATATAAATGCCTTCTTGGCTCTCTGTTCTCTCAAGAAACCGCTTGATGAGACTCTCTAGGTGTTCAGCAACCCGGTGAAGATCCTTCAATGGACTCTTCCTCACTTCTAGAAGTCAAAGAGTTCCCTTCTTCTTCTTGTTCCTACCTGCACAAGGTCTCGATGCCCTTCTGGCAGAGTTCCTTTTCCATAGGACGTTCCCCTGTCCTGTCTCATTTATCCTGTGCCTCTATGCACTTGCTCGATGCCCTTCTAGCAGAGCTCTCAGAATCCTCAGTGATTCTGTCTCTTCTGAACTCTCAGCAGAGTTCCTTCCTTTGTGCACTCCTGCACACACGCTCAATTCCCACCTGGCAAAGCTCCACAGAACTCCTCAGAGATTTTGTCTGCAACTGTGTTTCTCTCACACAGCCTTGCCTCTTGAGGTGTTCAGGAACCTCAAAGGTATTCCTTCTCCATGAGTTTTTGATCTTATCCCTGTGCCTCAACACATCTTTGTCTGAATCCTCCAAGTTCAAAAGTGCATCCTCAGTACACGGCTCTCAGAACCCTCAGCGTTCTGTCACACCCTCCTAGTGTGACGCCTCAAAGACCTCTCAAGCATGAAATCACACAAACTCCCTACAAATGCTTCACAAACATACATTCACAACATATATATGAAACACACACAGACATGCATATAACACAGAACTTATGCAGGAAAAACTGTTGTTTGTATTAAAAAAATGGAAACAATGCCTGTATCTTTACAATGGTGTTCCTGAGCTCTCCCTGGCTCCTCTCTACTCTAACTCAACTCTCATCTATCTCTCTTTCAACTAACTCAAAATGAGATCTAAAAATATCTTTTACCTGAGGGGCTCTTAGCGCTTCCCTCCAGGTTCACCTACCCTATTCAATTACAATGAATGGGTTGTCTAGTCCAGCATCTCAACCTAGATCTCAGCCGATCTACAATAAAGGTCGATCCTATCTAATGCCTGCACAAAGGCACGACTTCCATGGCTCACCAGCCTGAGACATTTAATTACATTCAATTCAAATTCAAATGAGGTTGCGCCTCTCTTTCAGCTCTAAATGCGTGCACACTGACGTGGCTAGCTGGCTAGCTGGATGCATGGAGAGATGCTCTTGCATCAATCAACAACCTCATTTTTCATTCCTAGCCAATAATATTGCTTCTTAACAAATGTTATTGTATTTTGATACCCAAGGTGCCTGACATAAGGAACATTATGCAATTCCTTCAATATTATATTTTTCAACTCTGGTGAGTCAGGCACATAGAATTTTCACCTAAATAAGAGAATTCCATCTTCTTTAAGCTCATACTCTTCATTTTTTTGCTACAAAATACCTTGTTATAATTTTTCTCTTAATTCCTCATATCGCAGATATGAATTTGCAACCTCTATGATTTTGTCTCTCAAATATGTATGGTACATGCTAATGGTGGAAGCATAATTCTCATGCACTCTCATTCTGAGTGCATCAACCACCTTATTCTCTTTACCCTTTATGTGATTTATATCAAAGTCATACTCACTGGGCAATTCTAACCACCTGCTTTGTTTGGAATTTAAACTTGGTTGTCCAAAAAAATATTTCAGACCATAATGATTTGTTCTCAACTCAAATATTTTACCCATGAGATATTTCCTTCACATCTTCAAGGTATGCACTATAACTTCTAATTCTAAATCATGGGTGGCATAAAGTCTCTCATGATCTTTTAATTTTCTTGGTTCATAACATATCACACGCCCATTCTGACTAAGGACTCCCCCAATACCTTATTTACATGCATCCATGCACACCATGGAGTTTTCATCTGGATATTCAATCCTTAGTATCGACGCACTAGTCAAAAAAAATTCAAGTGTTGGAAACTCCTTTCACAATCTGGAGTCCGTTCAAATCATACACCTTTCTTCTGTAGGGATGTGATTGGATGCACAATATTTGAGAAGCCTTCAATAAACCTTCTATAGTATTCTTCCAGTCCCATGAAATATCTTACTTCTGCGACATTTCTTGGTGTTGGCCATTCCTCAATGGATTTTATCTTTGTTGGGTCCACAACTGTTCCTTCCTCTGAAATGATATGACCCAAATAATGAAACTGCCTTTGGTAAAATGAGCACTTTCTCAACTACTTGCAACACAATATTCAAGTGTTTCTCATGTTCTTCTTTGTATTTAGAGTAAATGAGGATGTTAGCCAAAAATACAAAAACGAACTTATCCAAGTATTCTATAAAAACTACATTCATTAAACACATGAAGACAATTGGTGCATTCGACAAACCAAAAGGCACCATTATGAACTCGTAATGGCCATACCTTGTTTTGAAGGAATTCTTGTTGATGTCTTTCTCTTTTATTCTCACTTGGTGATAACCATATCTAAGGTCAATCTTGGAAAATATCCTTGTGCCCCTTAGCTTACCAAACTGGTCATCTATCATTGGCAAAGGATACTTGTTCTTTACTGTTACTTTGTTTGAATTACTAAATTCAATGTAGATTCTCAACGCACCATCCTTCTTCTTCATGACCAACACTAGGGAACCCAAATTTGACACATTTGGGCTTATATACCCCTTCTTCAAAATCTCATCAAGTTGCATCTGCAACTCCTTTAGCTTTGGCGTACTCATCCTATAAGGAGTATTTGATATAGGATTTGCTCTTGACATCAGATTTATAGAGACATCGATATTTATTTTTGGTCACAACCCCAGTATTTATTTAAATACATCCTCAAATTCTTTTAGCACTACACAGTCTTCAACACTTGGCACTTTATCCTCGGGTGCCTCCTCCAAGTGTGCTGCAAATAATTGACATCCCTTCCTGTAGATGTTTTTCAATTTTAAGGATGGAATTTCTCTGATTGTCACAACTCTTGGAATGCCTTGAACTATTCTCAAATTTCCTTTCTCATCTAGATAAGTAAATTCCTTATTATAACAATCTAGAACAACATGATGTTGGTCCAACCAATCCACACCAATGAGGCAATCATATGAGCCCAAAGGTATGAAATTCAAATCAACTTTTGTGCGCAGTCCATTCATTTCCATTGGACATGCCTTGACCATCTCATTAATTTTCATTTTTTCCCCTATAGCATCTAGTTGCACCAACCAAGATTTTCCAATCTTTGTAGCAACTTGATGTTGAAGCCATATTTCTCCTCCTTGGCTTTCAAGCCTATTATTATTAAATTTATAACTTTGGATGTCCTTTTGCAGAACAATTATGGTCTCTACCAAGTTCATGCTCTCTTATAAGCCTTCCCTATGTCCATTGGATTATGTACCTTCAATACCCATACTAATGTACAACCTTCCCATTTCTTCATCATGACTGTAGGTTCTCTATGCACCTGCCATTCTTTTAATCTTTGTGTTGATTCTGTCATGAACTAATTGTTGTTGATTATACAAAAAGTGCAATCAACAATATTTGTTAGACTAATTAATGCGGAAATTTTATGAGAGTTAGGCACAATTTGTCAGAATATTTTCTTTTATTTTCCCTTGTGTTAGCACTAGGAATCACCCTCAGATTGCATGGAAGGTAATATCGGTACCCATCAGGTTATGTGTAAATGTAAATGAGTTTTTAAGGGGTCAAATGGATAAGACTAAAGATGATAATGTTCTAACTCAAAAATCTAGGCTAGCATGCATGAAAAATCGATGTCTTGACTAACTTCAATCAGTAAGTGGGAGTAAAGGTGAATAGAGGGAAGAATTTGGTGAGAAGAATGTAAAGGTTTCTATAAACATCAGGTCTGCAAGCAACCTAAGGAAGAAAAACTCTAACACAAGATATTCTTGAGTTCAAAGTTTAAGGACACTAAAGAAACATCATAATAATATTATAATCAAACATTCATCATAATATCACCACAACAATCCATGTGAATCATTCAAGCATGAATACTTCAACATCAGAGGCAAATAAGCTGGAATAAGAAAGTTGATTTCTATTAACCAAGATATCTCAAATCAAGTACACCACTAGTTCACAGTAACTTAATCAAAATATTACAACATAAGGGATCCTAGCTCAACCATTCAAACCTACTAAATAATTTAGATTGTCTATTTATAACAAGAGGGGAGGCAACAGCTGGAGGTGTGAGTTGGCCTTCTTCCCATGAAAATCTCCAAGTAGTTATTCCATCTAACAACCTAAACTAACAATTGTGCTATAAAAGGGGAAAATGTTGGTCACTGATCCAACCATTCTTTGAATTGAATTGATATTCCTTTGATGCGCAACTCCTTTCCTGCCAAGTGTTCTTCAAGGGGCATGTAATTGTCATCATGCTGCTAGTTTCTATCTCTGCAATTCTCCACATCATCAATTATTCATAAAGATGTTGATTCGACTCCCCTTGATTCTTGGTACCTGTTGGTAGCATCGTTTGGTAGCTCTCTGAGTAGCGAGCCCTTGTAGCGCCTTTATCAAATTTCCTATGATTCTGTAGTGCAACCTCCAAAAGAAACAATTCAAATGAGTAGTGCCAAGCCTGTGTGTCTTATGTGCAAAATTCGGCCTCTGTGAAAATTTCGGTAGCGCCTTCTTGTGTGTCTCTGTCAAACTTTCGGTAGCACCCACCTGCATAATTCACTCTCTATTAAAATTTAGCACCTGCTTGTGTGTCTGCATGAAATTGGGTAGCACCATCACTTAAACGTTGACATATTTGGTAGCACCCTCGGGCAGTTAGCAATGCCATTATTCTTAGGCGATTTAGAAGCGTTATAGGTAGAAGACTAATGGAACATGAAAAATAAACCATTCTTTAGCGCCATATCACTACAAAATGTCTTCACTACTACTGTTGAAGGGATTAATTCTTTGCAAAAACCCAAAACTTTGAACAGTAAGCACTAGAAGCCTTTATAGCCTATATAGGTGGCAGATGTAATATTTCCTTAATTACTTATCTTTGCAAAAAGGGGCCATATTAAAAAATGGAGCTCACCTTTCACCAATTACTTCATTAACCTGAAACTCCTTCTTGTAGAAGGAGGACTTCCCTTTGGCACAACAATATGCTTCCCTTTAGCAGTAACAAGATTCTTCACTAGAACTATGCTCTCCTTGGCTGCTAGTTTCTCCTTTTCAATAGGAGCTTCAACCAATACATTTAATTTTCTTTGAGCCATTTCATCTTGGAATAGTTGCAGTTCTTCTTTGAGCTTTCTATTCTGAGATTGAAAGTCTATGTTTTTCCTATAGAGGTTCTTGAGTTTCTTATGAAGAGACTAGGATCTTCTTGCTGCAAATATTGCTAGATCAAGAGTGTGGTTGTAGCCATCCATGAGTTCTCTCATCTTAACCATGTCAGACATGCCTTTTCTTTCAAATGATCCACCTCCTTCCTAGCATCCTTGAGTTTCCTGATCAATCTTTTGAACGTCTAGATGCTAGGTGGAGTAGTGATGTGAACAGTCTCAACAAGCTTTTTCATGGCTTCCTCTTCCTACTGCACATGGATTACTTCTTCTATCTTAGTAGGCTTCTCAATGCCTTTTCCTTTATATTTATTCTTCTTTAGAATGGAGACCTTTGGTAGGACTTATTCTTCAACAACCCCTTTAAAAGATGATGACCTTGTGAAAGGCCTTCTGATCTTGGTGCTAGATGTTGAAGGAGATGAAGAGAAGTGTAGCTTCTTCCCTTTCTATGTTGTAGTTTTAGTAGAGGAAGGGACCTCTTATAACTCTGGTGTAGGAGGGGGTGAAAGGTCTCTCTGTGGAGAATGATAGGTCTCCTCCTCAGTTCTTGCAACCTCCTTGATGGCTTCTTGATCTTGAACAAGAACTCTACTCTTTTTTTTCTTTCTAGTACCTATTTGAGAAGCACTGGTGGATGGAAAAGGACTTGCTATCTATGACTGAGGAGTAGATGCTATGTTCATTTTCATGTGAGCAGCAGTAATCAAGTGTTCCCATGAGATGTTCTTCTTTCTCATCTCTTCAACAACCAACATTATAATCAACCCATAATTAAAAATGCTACTATCCACAACCTTCGACTTGGATTGAACCATGTCTGACATCTTGCCTATGCACCTTAGAAAATAGAATGGAATGATCATTTATAATTTTTCAGTAAAATGAAGCAAAAGCCTCATATGGTACTGGTATAGTGTATTGAACTTTCGTTCACACATGAAGTACCTTTGAATGATCCTTAATATTTTATCAAATTCTCCAACCAAATGATTTTTTGGCACCCCTTTGGAGAGATTGTCAGTTTGATATTCAGGCTTAAGGAAGTATTTGGAATAGGTTTCATCCAAGGCCATGGATTTAAACCAACTCTCACCAGTGATAGGGATCCCTGTAGCAGTTGAAATAGAGGTCTTAGACACCTCAAATTCTAGGTCCCCTACCTTGGTCTTCAGGCCAACAAAATGTAAGGAAAATTGCCTTGTCACCTCAGGATGACCCCTTTGCATATTTTGGAAGAAAGTGAGGCATCCCACCCTTCTAAACACTTCTCTATCCATGGGCTCTACCTTGAATAGATGCATGTCTGCAGTCTCAGTTCTAACCACATTGCCTCCCTTGTGAAACTTCTCCTTCTGAGGAGTCTCCATAGTTTAGGATAAAAATATTTAGAGCTATGGAGTGGTGATGACCAAGAAACAAAGAGTCAGACCTCAAAAATAATCTGATATTGAAGAGTGGCTGCCCTTTTCCAGAAAATTTCCCCAAATTTAGACTAATTACTAGCTTAGGAAACAATTGTTGTAAATTTCCTTCCCTTGACTATGTACATGTATTAAAACTGAGGAATAATCATATGGTGAAGGGATACACTGTAAAATCTTTAAAAAAAGAGGTCAAAACAGTCCAATTGAAAGGTAGAGGAGGCAGGGGAAGAGGCAACAATGTTTTAATAGCGTTTCTGAGTATCACACTACGCATCCAGGAAAAGAAACTTGCTTGGGTACTGAGAGTTTGAGAGCACAACTAGTATATGTCAGGTGATGGTAGATGCAGGCTTGAGTGGATGAGGTTGATAGGAAAGTGTGAGGGAAACTATCTGCTCAAATTATGCAAGCAAGTTGAATATCAAAACTCTGGGTGATAATTTCTCCTTGAAAATGATATGCAAAGGGGAAAACACCATGGAATACCTAGATAATAATGACAACTCAGAGTTTGAGCAAAATATTAGGATAAGATCATGAGAAATTTGGCCTCAGGATCCACCTCAGCATCTGATCTGGTAGCGCCACTGCTAACTGGTCCGAACTGTTATTTTGTGCAGTGCAACAATTTGAGTTTTTCAAAATTTAAAAACCGTTAGTAGAGATCATAAATATGAATCCTCAAAGGCATATTTTTAACTAACCATAGTGTTGAAAACAAGGAAGAGATGACATCAGTGCAATAATCAAGAATCGTGGTGAAAGATGAAAGACATGGAATGCACTACGAAAATTCTTGGTGAGTTGGCAACACCCCTTTTCAAATAATGATTTGACCAGTAAACATGGGACAAAGAACAACAAGGCAAGGCTACGGAGGCATGAGTGAGGAGGGTGGCATGTCAAGTCAAGATAGTCATGGAGTGAGTGGGAATTAGTGTCAAATCAAGGAGGGTATCAAAAACATAAGTCATGAAAAACGAACCTAGGCCAAAAGTTGATGTGAGGATCAAATTTTGAGCCATGACTTAAAACCTTTATTTATCAAGGGAATCTAAGAAAACACACTTTTAAGGGGATAAATCAAAAATTATAATCTAAAGGCTTAGGAAAAAATTAAAACTAAAGGCTAAAGACCCAAGGAAACTTAGTGTGATAACACCTTGGATGATTTTAACATCCAAATTCTAGTGTGCACACCCACACATCGCTATTTTTGTGCGCATTGCATCTCTATACCACGCACCCATGGTTTTCCGTGCACAATAAAATCTACACTACGTGACACCAATGCTTAGTGCACACATCTATTTCATGTTGATATCTAGCTCATACAAGTCTAGTGTTCAACCAATAGCTCTGATACCAATCTGTAATGTCCCCAACCTTCGAGGCCATGCCACGTCACTACAAACTCAAATTATGTCGCTATGATATTCTTTGCAGCATCCCAAGCTCACTACTGGACCATGCTAATTCAAAAATCATAATGCATAGATATTTCTTATAATGCTCCATGTTACAAGTAGACCAGAGTAACTACACAAAACCTTAAGGTATTGTGCCCAGACCTAAGTTGGGACTCGCTCTACAAGTATACTTATTTTAATACAATTATAACAGTGAGATAAATGTCACAAACCTACTACATGCTTAGCCCTTCTGAACACATATATACTACTGTGCGCACAAACACTCTACTCACATAATACCACTATGTGCACAATCAATCTAATGCCACACATAGATTCTATCACCTTTGTGCACCAGACTACTTCACTGCATGTTCGATGATTCATACCATGCCTTGGTATCTTCTAACCATGCCACATAGTTTAACTTAATAGGAATACTTAATATATTTCATGCCTACATATGTTGCAGCGTACATGAAAAAGGAACACACACACACACACACATATGCAGTAATATTACACAAAATTAACCACAATGTTCAGATACAATTTCATACAGGAAGATAAACCCATTTAAAAGTATGAACATTAGAGCACATAGTAATTAAAAAATCCTATGAAGGACACTTATCTTTTATGAAAATTCACCAATTGCGTGCAGGACGCAGATGTTCCTCCCAACCATATACTTTGTCGCTCATAATATTTCAACAACAAGTCACCCCCCAGCAAGGGATTAAAATCCACATAAAAAAGGGTTCATATCACCATCTATGGTTTGATATTCAACAAAATACTTGGTCCAAGGTGTTGAATGCTACAACTATCCTATATTCCCTCATTCCCCACATGCATGTCCCACCCTAGGAAGTTTTCCCCTTCTCTTCTCAATAGTCCTTCGCTTTCCCCACTTCTCAAAGCCATGTATCTAATGCCCAATGCACTAGGGAACAATTATCCACAAACTCTCACCCGGAGAGAATGCCCATGGCCCTGACAACCTACCTCTTCAAAAAAAAATCTCTCAACTGGAGAGATTGCTCACAGGCCTGAAAACTCATTCCTTCGACAATAACAAGTCTTCCCAAGCATAGGGTTAAGCAATGAAAATAAGTTACAAAAAAATATGTATTCCTTCGTAGATGAAGTTCGTCTAAATCATCCTAGAATGAGTGATAATCCCCTCGAATTACACTAATTCCAACAATATATATTGCATGGTTATAAATGGACACTTGTCACCTTCAGGACTAGTTTTTATCCACTTGGTGACTCGTTCCCATCCTTTGGAAACTTAGGATAAATACATATCCATAAATTAAACTTTAGGAGATATTAATAAAATATTCCCTTGACTTAAGCTCCTCCTTTTTCCTTTTCCATGGAGTTTATTCCCCCGTCTCTTTTCATCCGAGTTGAGTCTAGATGCAGTGATGTGATTATATTAATAATCTTGAGGGTGATTGCATTTACAATATAGGCACATTGACATTTTTCATCCAAGCTCACCAACCTTGAAACAAAAACATATATACAAAGGCTCTCTGGACTCAAAATCGTGTGCTTAGACTGGTGTGCGCAAAACTCTGGGATGTGTGCACTATTCCTTTGGTGTGACATCCTCGCACACTGACACAAGTGCAAGCTACACTATGAAATGTGCACGTTCTTTCTTTGATGCACAATCCTCGCGCGATAACCAAACTAGGGGATGTGCGCACAAAATTGAATCCAAAACTTGATACCAAGAACTCACCAACTTATATAATTATATATATACATTTATTTTTGCATTTATGGTCAGACTTCAACATAGGGGTATTACAAATAATGTCACCAAGGATGCAAGGTCAAGTTCAAACAAGCGAGATCCTAGTCGAGCCTTAAACCAAAAGAAAATTTGATAAAATAAGTGTGTTTGAACTCAAGATCCACATGAATAACATCCTCCAGGAAAATATGGACGACATATTTTGGGACAAACACTGGGTTAAATTCACTATTTGGGGCATAGTTGTAGACAAATGGAAAAAATAAACCTTATTCTTGGTAAAAGCACAAATCAGGAACTATATGAATGCTCCCCAAGTAGTCGACTTCTAGGGATGGAAGGAAGAAGAATTCAATTTTATATAGAATCAATACCATGAAGGGATTCTATGGATTGATCGGCCAGTGGCATCTACAACTGACATAATTCACATAATCACAAGATTACATCACAAGGAGAAAGTGTTCCAAAGACAACAAACCTAGCTAAATGGATTTAGAAATTCACAGGGTTGGATAATGCAAATAATTCAAAGGGATTGTTGATTAATCAAGTCAAAGGGAAAAATGTTAAATGGGCTTGCATCATAGTATCACTTTGTCTGATGCTGATTGGTAGACCATCCAATGGTAAATTGAACATGCTAGAAGCGATTGGACAAACATTCAAGCATGAGAAACTATTCATTTGGTTAAAGCACCTAGTGGACATGATTACAACAAATTGTAAAGAATGCCAAAACTTAGGAAAATATATCCTATTTCCTTTGCTACTTATATGGTTGTTCATGACCCAAGTCTATCTTGTCAGTGAGAAAAAATTTACAATACAAATGTACCCATAATGTTCAACTTCTAATGTTTTTCCAATGGTTGTAAGGGGATGAATTAAACCTTATCTACTGATTACATGTTTAGATAATGGGTAAAAACTCTCAAGGACGCCTCACACCACTTGTAATGTACCCAGGATCGCACTTGGGAACTGTCACTAAAAACCCTAATCTGTCATGCACTGAATTTTTGAATTTTTTCCAATTCATCCCATTAATTTCTCTGATACCATAAGAATATTCCCTACATATGAACATAATTATGCAGTGCTAACAACATGTAATCCATGAATAATTATATATAATTATAGACGAGCATAATTAACATAAATAACACACATTATTCAGTATAATAACCCATAAAAGATACTTATCTTTTAACTAAAATCCTTGATTGGCTACAGAACTCAGACATTCCTCCCATCCATAGACTCTATTGTTCATTCACTCTCAACAATAGATCACCCCCGATCCAGGGCTATGACTCCAAGGAAAATATACTCTTTCCACTCCCAATAGGGTCATACATTACTCAACAAAACAAAACAAGGCCAACGACACCAACTCTAGTACTAGTCCCACCTCAAAGCCTCTCATTTCCCATGCCCTGTCCCACCCAAGGAAGTGTACCCATTCTCTGCTCCATAGTCTCTCGAATGTCCCACTTCCCTTTAATGGATTCAACAACAGGCTAACTAGGAAGTCTTAGAGCTCTGTGGAACTTCAAACACAAGGCTTCTCTTAGATATTTTTGGCACCCACCAGGACAACACACAGGGAAACCTATTCCTAGTTATTCTCTCACCCAAAGAGAATGATCCATGGGATTTATAACCTGCTTCTTCAATCCAAACCACCAAGGATTTATAGGGTAACAATCACTTCACAACTCCCACTCTACAGGAAATGGTACAGATGATAGAGTAGACATGAATGAATGACCAAGCCTAAGAATTACACTAAACCCCCCTTTTAAATATGCATGTTCCCAACTTGACACATGGCACACAAAGAACTACCTTTTCCTCCACTTAGGAACTTCATATAAAATAATAATATAAAGACTAAGAAATTAGGAATAATATTTTTTTTCCTTGTCTTAAGTCCCCTTGACTTATCCTATTTTCCTCTCAATTCCTATCCCCATTTCCCTCTTATGGATTCCTAGCCCCTGTAGGCACAAGGACAGACCTAGGGTTCAATGCTCAAGAGCGCACCAACAAAACCCTAACTACCAACCCTTTCGAGAATACTTGCGAAGCAGATGAAGTCTCACTCGAGGTAGAGGCAAGGTTGGTTGCAGGACTCTAGTGTATGCAACCTTAGTTGGGACACAAATATTTGATTACAACACCTTAATAGATCACTTAGCAGTGATAGTTCACAGTATTCACTTCGCAGAGAAACCATAATTACAGAGAAGTGCAATATTCAACCAGATCCAACATATAGACACACTTACAATAAGGGAATAGATTAGATCTAGCATTTATTCACATTACTAAGCATTAAGCTACTATATCAAATGAATATAACATACATAAAGATAACATCACTAAGAATAAATCACATCAAAGGCACAAAGAAATAATCAAGATGCACAAAGAATCCATAACACAGGATATACATGATCCACCCCCAACCTAGGGCTATGCCCACCAACTCTTCTTCTCTTTTATTATCTTCTGTCAATCTTCTACATGCACAAAGCCACAATATCCTAATCCACATAGGACAAGAGATCTGTGCACACCTCTCTAGATCCTCCTTCCCCAAGCTAGGTTACAGCACAAAGCTTCTACTCAATCCCTTACAATCACTTGCACTTAGCTCTACAAGTTCTCAACACAGTATGTACGAAGCATTTACAACCATTCACACTTATACCACTGGCTTACAACTGACTTAGCACTACTTACTTACATCGCCAATATTTCTATTTATACATTAAAAAATGGGCCTAAACATGGGTAAACCCATGGGCCACATCCCCATAACTGTTACATAAGCCCAAACCCAAAAAATCCCTAAACAAGGGGTTGAGATCCCACGATCTCTGCTTCAACTTCAGCTCCACCTTCGACAGCCTATCGAAGTCCCAAAATAGGTCAAACATGACCAGGGATCCTCAAAACTTGGTCAAGGGCCAACAGGCCCCCAACACTCACTTGTGACTCGTCCCGAGTCACTCTAGTTTGGGTAGCTCTACTTCAAAAGCATCGAGCTTGGCTCGAGTTGCTTCTACCTATTGCTGCACCAAGGCCTCATGCTCAATGAACTCTTGGATAAATTCTTCATTGAAAGGTCCCTCTAAATGTTGTTCAGATGCACTGATGACCTGTTCCAGCTCTACTCCTTGGCCTTCAATCTCCTCAAATATTTGGCACGCTTCATCCTGGACTGGTTGAAGCCTCTGAGTCACTTCCATGAATTTTCTATGAATTGTGTGGACCTTCTGTTGAGCACTGTGTTTTTCTTGGGATCGCTTCATCCTCTCGACTGCTGAAAGGGGCTTCAATTGTGCCTGTACTATTTATTCTTGCTCCTTTGCCTCATGGATCTATTACTCGAGTGCCCTCAATTCAAGATCCTCAATGAGTCACTCATAAGTCTGGGCACTGCGATCACTTAGTTGTTTACATTCCATGGCGAGGGCCTTGATTCTCTCAACTATGCTTCGAGAAGTTACTTCTCTTTGATCTCGTACATCCTGTGGAGTGTTGGGCACTATTTGTAGCTCCAGACCTATGATTCTTTGTTGAAGTTGTTGTATGGCTTCAAAAACGTATTCTACTTGATTCTCTACTGGTTCTTCCTCTTTTTTCTCTTAGCCTGTCACAAAGCGAAGTGCTTTGTTGACTGCTTCTTTGACTCTGAGCTACTCTGCGAGAAATTGTTCTTTCTCTTGTTGGATTTGTGCTTTCTCCTCTTCAAACTTCATTCGGAGAGAAACCTTCTCCTGTTGCGCAACTCGGCATTTCTCTATGACTACTTTTTTCACTTGCTTTAGGGCCATTGTGGCCTATTCTATTTCTTCCAGTGCACGATGAAGGTGAGCTTCGGTTGCATCAGCTAGTCTGCAGAGTTGGGTAGGCTCATCTCCAAACTATGGTGCTTCTGATGGAGGGGGCGTAGTGGATACTGAGCGATTGGATTGAAGGGCCTATTGTACCCCTCTGAGTTCAACCTCGATTCTGTCATACATCTCCTCCTGCTTGGCTTCATGTTTTTTCAAGACGTCCTGTGAGGCATCTGTTATAGTTGCGATGATGAAGTCAAATTCATCAACCATGAGCAGAGTTTGCATTGTGGTTTTGCTTGCTCTTGACTTCTTCCGTGAGGTAGGTTTCGTGAGGGAAACATTTATTTTCTTTGAGGGATCAACCTCATCAACATGATCCCTAGGCAGTGTTACTTTGCCTTACTTCTTCTGATATTCTTTTCCATTGGTCCCTTCTCTATCTACTTCATCATCACCTCCTCATATAGGTGATACTGAAGTAGTTGCATCTGATGCATTGCTCAGGTTTTTTACTTCTTTGGTCTTCTTCCTTCTGTTGGTTCCAGGTGTGTCATGTTCTTTGTGAGTGGCCTCTAAGCTACCAATTAGTTTTGGATCAAACATTTTTGCAGGGTCAGCAGGGATAAGGAGGTATGCTTACCAGTCCTTAGTTATCTCATCAAGGTCCTCCTCTGTGAGCTTATAGTATGACTAAAGCTCTTCTTTATGCTCGTCTATGCATGCAATGATATAAATGAAGTGTCGATCTCTGTGGAACTTCATGAGAGGTCTGAACCGGTGCAAGTTGTTCGGTGTCATGCAAGGGACAACCACGATACCCCTCTTCAATTAGAGATAGTACGTGTGGAATATTGTGTTTGATTGCCATTGTTTTCCCATATCACTCGAGTACCAGGGCGTGGTGAACTTCACAGCAAGCGGCTCAAATGGATTAATGTTCAGGAAGGTCACACCTTCTGGCATCTCCCAAGTAGTAAATTTTATGAGGATCAGGAGTCAGCTAAAGTGAAACTCATAGCCCTAATCCTGAGCTTCATGAAAATCCAATTTGATTTGGTTGACCAGGTAATTCTCCCAGTTCATCTGGAGTCCTTAGACATATTTCCCAGTAAGGTCAACAACGAATCCTGTGAGTTGTGTAGGTTTGTTCTTTCTCACAAGCTTTCCTGCGATCAGCTAGTAGGCCAGACACACTGTGCCATTTTGGATGGAAGCTACCTTGTAGCCTCACATCCCCTTTTCTACATCACCATATGTGTCTTTTATCATTTGTGCCAATGTGTGATATGTAGCCTTACCTATGTAGAAGTCTTGTGGATCGGGTCTCTACATTCTCAATACGGTGATCCTATGGATCAATGTCGGATCAACTGTGATGCGTTGGTCTAGCCATAGATATACGCCATGGTAACATGATAGAAGGAGCTTAACACATGCATTAACCTCCTGGTTCCTTCCAAAGTGTGGAATATTTATCACATTCAAGAGGGTGGACTCCACGAGGTTCATAGTCCATGGTTGGGGGACTATTTTCGAGTTCTTCCCCTTAGTCCTAGTCAAATACTTGTAAGGAGTGAGAATGTTGTAGTTCTTGCAGTCCCCTAGGTTGAATTTGTTGAATTTTAATGTCATTATCTTATCATGTTACATTCTAACTACAGGTATCCCCTTCGGGAGGTACGCAGTAACCCTGGTGTAATCAAAGTCTCTTAGGACACTGTCATGACTCATCACGCCAATGAAAGGCGAGATGTAGTCAGGCAGGATAGTCAGGATTAACTTTGAGTTTTCCAAGTCATCTCGATGCTTGGTTCTTTTCTCTACTGTAGTTCGGGGTGGTCCGTATCCACGAGCAGACGATGGGGAGGCTTGCACTCCTCTCATCGATGAGGCTTGAGCTCTGATGGACATCACCTTATCAGCCATAAGGTTGATTATAACTTATTCAAAGAATTTCTCGGTGGTTCTGAGCTCGTCTGACATGCACACTTATATCGGATAAATCAGGTGGACGAATGAGTGCTCAAAATAATAGAACATGTGTCGCTCTTAATAAACACATCATGGTAGCAATGAGTTGGCTAGGATACAATTCCCAAAAAAACATTCAGTGCAACAATCCATGCAATAAGTAGACAACGGTGTAATGGATCTCTCTAATGGACAAGAGGCCTTCATCAATGTGGTTCTGTCCATTACAGCGTGGTCCCAATGGCCTAATGGCGAGCTTTCTGGTCGTAACTATTTTTCTAATCGTTTGGGGTGTCGGGATAACGGTTATAATGCTTTCAATGACTATATTGCTTCGCCATGGCGAAGTGCCATGTTGCGTTGTTCTGATTTCCAATTGAAGTTCCAGTTTTTCAAACCTTCCTTCTGCAAAGTCCCTTCTGGAACATTTTTCAACTTTTCTGTCTTTTCTCTCTTCTTACTAATCTTTCTAGCCTTCTTCCATGTAATCTTCTTCTCGATATTCCTCTTTCCATTCTAATTCTTATCTCCTTTTAGCATAGTAACTTTGCGTTGTTGATGGTATTTTGTAGGGTTCAAGGTCAATACTTCTTCTCTGTTTGGGGTAGGTTCTCTACTCTTCAGTGAGTCTTCTTGTGTTCTTTCTACTTCCACATCCAAGTTTCTGGTTCTGAACAGCTTTGATCTGTTCTCCTATTCTTCAATCAAGTGCGTTATCCTCCTAGTCAAGAAATCTTTTAATTCTTGTTTCTTTTGTTCTAAGACTTCCTCTACTTTTCTTCTGGCTTGATCTTTCTCAATCCAAGTCTTTCCAAGTAACATAACAAATGGGGCATTGTTTTCAATAAATTTAACAACCTCAAAATATTCCTCTTTCATAGTTCCATGAGCACTCATAGATATCTGGGTGAGTCTTCCACATAGGGTTATCAACTTTCCTCTAAATAATCTTATTCCTCCTAATGAAGGAATCATAGCAGGATTTCCCAAAATTTCCCAAGTTCTTTATGTCATGATATTCACCTATGTTTCCTCATCTAGAACATAATCAATGTCAAAGTTTCCTATTCTTGTTTCTATGCATTATTTTTCTTTGAATATCTCTGATAAGTTGATATTTATGTGATCGTTTAGGGTGTCTTTCATTTGTAGTAATACACTCTCTGATTCTTTTTGGGATTCTTCCATGGTATTACTTTCTTGATCTTCCTCAAGGTTTTCTTGTCTCATATTCATTCTTTCAACCTTAGCAATCATTCTAGGGCAATCCAAAACTTCATGATCCATAGCGTTACAACAAAGAAAACTAGGTCTTTTACTAGGGCATTCCTTAGCAAGATGTCTCGGTCTTCTGCAATTATAACAAAGGGTTAATCTTCTTTTTCTTTGAAATGATCCCCAACCTTTCCTGTACTATGCACTAGGATCATAGTAGATAACCTACAAAAAATTCTTTCTAGGGTCCTGCATCCATTTGTTAGTCCAAACATTATTTCTATGCATAGGAATAACATATCTTTCATTATTTCTATCAAATCTAATCATATCAAACCTTCTTTCATCTAGTTGTGCCTTATTTTTCAATTTAGGAAAAAATTTATCAAACATACCTAGATCCATACTCTTGAAACAAAAATTTCCACTTATCTTACCTTTTTCAATCAAAACTTTTCATTGTTCTTACCTTTAACAAAGCACAAAGCTTAAAGATCTTACCTCTTTTCTTCAGATCTGACTTTTCTTCTTAGCATAGAGCTTCACAAGTCAAGTAGACTACTGTGCACTAAAGCAACAGATCTACGCACATAGCTTTCTTTTCTTCAGTTCCCATCAATCATAGTTTTAGGTAGAATAATGCACAGTTCAGCAGCAGATCTACGCACAGAGCTTTCTTTTCTTCAGTTCCCAGCAATCACAGTTTCAGGTCCCAGCAATGGAACCATTTTTTGGCACAGGGGTAGACCCAGGGTTTAATGCTCAAGAGTGCCCCAACAAAACCATAACTATTGGCCCTTTTGGCAAAACCTGGGAGCAGATGAAGTCTCACCTGAAGTAGAGGTAGGGGTGGTTGCAAGACTCCAGTGTCTACTACCTTAGCTGGGACACAAATATGTGATTACAACACCTTAACAGAGCACTTACCAGTTATAGGTCATAGTATTCACTTCATAGAGAAACCCTAATTACAGAGTAGTGCAGTGTTCAACCAGATCCAACATATAGACACACTTAGCATAAGGGAATAGAACAAAATTTAGCATTTATTCACATTACTAAGAACTAAGCTATTATATAAAATGCATCTAAACATACATAAATATAGCAACACTAATAATAAATCACATCAAAGTCACAAAGAAATAATCAATATGCACAAAGAAGCCATAACACAAGATATACATGGTTCACCCCCAGCCTGGGGCTACGTCCTATTGGAATTACTAATACAACTGAGAGGGGGGGGGTGAATCAGTTGTCTTTGAGCTTAAACAATTTTAACTCTATTAAAATATTCTTAATCTTTCTTCAAGTGATCATCAACATTATACAGCATATGGACAGTAAAAGTAAAAAG
>ML776942.1:539294-574026 GCA_009831015.1 Picea engelmannii
ATCCTTGGAGGCTAGCACAACAGGCTTTGTATATCCAGTCTCTACTACATCCCAAACATCAGCACCCAAGGCCATTAAGTATGTTCTCATTCTAATCTTCCAAAAGGAAAAATTTGTTCCATCAAACAGAGGGGGCTTAGAGGTTGAAGTCCCTTCATGACTTGTCATGTTTAAGCTTACAGATCTACCTTTGAATAAAAGGAACCCGCTCTGATACTAATTGTTGGAATTACTAATACAACTGAGAGGGGGGGGGTGAATCAGTTGTCTTTGAGCTTAAAAAATTTTAACTCTATTAAAATATTCTTAATCTTTCTTCAAGTGATCATCAACATTATACAGCATATGGACAGTAAAAGTAAAAAGAATCAGTCACACATAAGGTATACACAGAGACAGATTTTCACGAGGAAACCCATAAAGGGACAAAACCTCTTCTTCTTCGAAATGATAGGCAATCTTTTAGGTTCTGTACATAATCTCTAATTGAGAACCAACTCAATGTGAGGCTGCTACCTCTATTTTACAAGCTGCAACTTGTTTGAGAGCACCAACTCTCTGGTTTCTCTAGCACCCACTATAAGGAAGCACCAAATCCCCGAATATTCCAACACCAACTAGATGGAAGCACCAACTTCATGAATGTTTCAGCACCAACTGGATGGAAGCACCAACTTCCAGTTACACAGGCTCCAACCTGTATAACAAAGAACACATGTTCTCCCTTGCACCACCCTGCCACCCTGGTTTCTCTGGATGCAACCAGATGGAAGCTACAACTTCCTGTTTTCAAGCTCCCACTTGAACCTCTGAGGACAACAGTCCTCTTAAGCACCTCCCAACCTCCCTAGAATATGAATGGCTAAATAAACAGTCAACTTTACAGATAAATCAGTTCTTACAAATCTTTCTTTGTTCTGTAAATCTGGTCTTCTACACACTGTTATGCTGCTCTTCTCTTCCTCTGTCTGTTCAGCAGGTATTCTCTGCATCAACTCGTTCTCTCATTCTGTTCTTCTTCAACTTGTTCTGTCATTCTGCTCTACTTTTGATCTTTCTGTCATTCTGCTCTTCTTTTACTCTTTCTGTCGTTCTGCTCTGCTTCTGCTCTACGTTTCATCTCACTCTACACATTTTCTAAATCTCATGCTATGCATCCTCTCATTTTCCCTTTCTTACTGTTTCGTTCATTTTCCATCCGGAACAACCAACCATACACAGTCTGTCTCATTTTCTTTTATACACAACTACATGACAGTTCAACTTCCCAACTCCTTAGGCAAAAGAAAGACAAGTGTTCGAGCAACTGAAACACTAACTGATTTGTAATCATGAGTCCATTTCACTAACAGATTCATCACTGAGGGGTTAAATGTGAGAGAGAACAATAACCTTCCGATCATATTCCAATTTATCTGCACCATTGGATGAACTTTATTAATCTTGCCTTTAAAACGGGTTTCGACATTTCGGCATTCCTGATGTTCAATGTTCTTGTCACTTACAAATCTCGATCCTCGAAATTCTGTAAAGAAGTCGAATCAACGATCCAGATCATATCTTGATATGACGGTTCATATTACATCGTGATTTCACATATCGCGATATCGGGATTCCTGATGTCAATAATCATTGACATGTCCAACTCTCGATCCTCGAAACTCAGACAAAGACTGGAATCAACGATCCAGATTCAATCTTAATCTGATGGTTCAGATTACATCACGATTTCACATATCACGATATCGAGATTCCTGATGTCAATAATATTTGACATGTCCAACTCTCGATCCCCAAAATTCTGACAAAGACTGGAATCAACGGTCCAGATTAAACCTTAATCTGACAGCTCAGATTACATCGCAATTTCACATATTGTGATATCGGGATTCTTGATGTCAATAATCTTTGACATGTCCAACTCTCGATCCTCGAAACTCCAACATGGTGTGAGTCTGCTGACGTCACATGTGTTAAATAACTGCCATGTGTCACCCTGATTCATGACTTACATGTGCTTGGCATGTTGAATCAGTCTGACACTTTTCATTACCTGGTTGTGCCACGTGTTCCTAGCTGACGTGGTTTGCTGACATGAGTCGGATCGACAGTTCAGATGTGATCTTGATTTGACGGCTCAGATTACGTCGCAATTTTGCATATCGCGAAATCGGGATTCCTATTGCATTGTTTCTTTGACATCTCCAACACGCGATCCTTGAAACTCTGATAGGGAGTCAGATCAATGGTTCACATAACCCCCTGAGATGGACGGTCCTCCTGCTTTCGAGATTTGTGAGCCCTCTACTCCTTGCACTTTTAAAGATCGTGTAGGTTTCCCTCTATCCAACGGTGGTCAGACCCTGCGCTCAGATCTAACGCCTGAGATCTATCCTCCTCTTCAACGTGCTCTTCTTGTATTTATTCAGATCTAACGTCCCTCATGCTGTCGGGAATTTTGGATGGGATCCAACGATAAAAAATGCTTCTCGATCCTTCGATCATTTTGTCAATGTTGCATTGCCTTTGATCATTCGATCTTCCTAGACTTATCTTCTATTTGCCTATTGATCATCGCTGCGATACTCAATCCATCATTACTTCTGTACTTGCCATCAATGAAAAGCATTCGTTGTCTATTAAATATTTTCCATTCGCTGTCTGTTAAATATTTTCCAACACGTCCACCAACTCTTCTTCTCTTTTATTATATTTTGTCAATATTCTACATGCACAGAGCCACAAGATCATATTCCGCATAGGATGGTAGATCTATGCATACCTTGCCAGATCCTCCTTCCCTGAGCTAGGTTACAACACAAATCTACTACTCAATCCCTTACAGTCACTTTCACTTAGCTATGCAAGTTCTCAACACAGTATGCACAGAGCATTTACAACCATTCTCACTTAGCTCACTAGCTTACAATTGACTTAGCACTACTTACTTACATCACCAAGCTTTCTATTTATACACTAAAAAATGGGCCTAAACATGGGTAAACCCATGGGCCACATCCCCATACCCATTACATAAGCCCCAAACCCAAAAATCCCTAAACAAGGGACTGAGATCCCGCGATCTCCGCTTTGACTTGCGCTCCACCTTCAATAGCCTGTCGAAGTCCCAAAATAGGTCAAACATGACCAAGGATCCTCAAAACTTGGTTAAGGGCCAACAACCCCCCATATTATTTTTTCTAACTTGGTCTGAAAGAATGATGCATTTTATTAATATATATGAGGTGTGATTACAATTTACAATGATAGCCTTGCTAGCCTTTTAGCATCTAGGATCTCCGACCCGATATCACACAGGAACTCCGACCTAAAACATATATGCATAAGCACTCTATCCCTTAATATCATGGATCACCAGCCTATAAAATATATGTACATTTACAATATGGGTTTCAACCCGAGGGTATTGAATTTCCCTCCCCGTATTTATGCACCATCCTCAGTGCATTATATACAATGTACATTCAAAATTATTTTAAAATCTCAAAAACTATGCAAGTACTCTTTCTCATATGGTGTCCTCATTCTCCTCATGTCACATATTTAGGACTATCATAGGTCCACTGGGCCTCACTCTCTCCATTCCTTTTTATTTGAAGCTTGTTTTCTTCGGGTGCTCTTCTTTCCAAGTGCTTGATTTTTCTCTATTCCATAGAGCTGCCTTAGGCAATAGCTCAACTCATTTTTCTTTTTGACACTTTCTCATGATTCCAAAAACCATGCCATATGCATTTCTTGTGTTGCCTCTTTCTTGATGCACTCACTCTTCCACGATCATGCATCCCGTCACTATTACACAATCCTTCGATGATCCATCTTTCTAAGGCTTTCACACACAAGGAGAGAGATAACTCATCACTAGTCTTACACTAATGGTATGTAGTAAGTGGTAATCATAGGGTCTGATATCCTAACAATATCCTTTCTTCCTGAGATTTCTAGCTTCAATAGCCACCATCTCATATGTATCACACACATATAGTCGCCATGAGATAACATCATAACAATTTCACTTATAAATTCAAATTTTTTTCATAAGGAAATTCAAATTTCCCCAAAAATGAGATCCCTCTCATAATTTATTCGATGTTGTAGTAGCAGGAATCAATATTTCTTATGGCTTACAAAATTTCCATACTTGAGACCACTTTTTCCTACAATACTCCCAAATTGCATTCAACCAAAAACATAGTCAGTATCTCATGCACAACATATTTTTATTGTAATATTTACATCATTATACAAAGTGATCTCAGATTCATTGTAAGCACTAAATAATTCTATCACTTAAATCCATTCATCTTATTAACTGGAATGAACTATCATTCCCCACACATGCATTATCAACCAATATTTTATTTCTTCTAGCCATCATTATTTTCTTTACTCTATTCCCTTAATAGAGCTTTGTTGTAGTCCATCCTCATGTGACTACTTTAATCTGCAACTCTTTTGTTGCAATATCTAAAAATCTCTTGAAATGTTCTCAAATTCATGAGTTAGTAGTAAGTACATCATTTCAACTATTAGCATAATCATTTATATGGAATATAATATATTCATTCATTCACCAACATGCATTCAATAATGCCTTTAATAATATATATCTATCCCAACATGCATCTGCACAAATCTACCACTTTCACAATTTCATGATTTATTCATGCATACATATTCAATTCACCCTTGCATTGATTTCATAATACCCTTTATCTAAGTAATATATCCCACCATGGTGAATTGTAAGGTTTGATCAATTCCTCGAAACATCATCCATACACTTCCTATTATCTCTTTGACCATTTGAATGCCTTCATTTTCAACCCAAACACTACACCAAGAATATAATTCTTTGGTGCTCTTTAGTGTTGGCAAAAAGGTTGCAGTCCAAACATCAATTATAAGCAGGAAGAACATAGGATACTTGTGTGGAAGCATAGTCTTTCCATGTCCAACCATGTCATGGCCTCACACATGGCTAGATTTATTGACATTCATTCCTATAACATGATTATATCTCATGTATTGCTATGGTTTTTAGCTGATAACCAACACAATCTTGACATATTGTTATGTCATATGAATGCATTATAAAGTTAAACAACTTTTATAAATATCATATTCCTTCATCCTTTACCATACCAAATGGTAAATCATTCCAATGAATTCATTCAAAACACATAATAATATCACTTCATTTTCTCACTGAGGGAATTCTTACCTAATTCCCTTCAACATTTCTACAACATAAGTACATCAAAATCATACATGCATAGCCATCATTTAATTTATTTGATGCTACATGATTAGATGGAAACTTGTAGAAGCTTACATGATTCCTTTATCAACCTCTTATTCAATATTTATTCTTCTTTTTGTTTCCTTCATATGGATGACTCCCATATGTAGTGTCATGAATACTTTTAGCCATGCAATAACTTCTTCTTTCATGTCATGAAAACTATCATTTGCAACTTTAATATTCCTATATAACAATAGACTACTCTTAGCCTACAACATGTTATATCCACCTTAAAAAAAAATCACATGCACTAGGAATGCATCCTTAACATGCCCATGAGTGCATATGCATTCCATATCCTTGTGCTATATATGGTTGTCCGACAGGCCATATCATAATTATTGCTACAACAATTGCATCAACTTATTGCATCATTACAACTTTATTTGTTGTTCCTAGTTGTCTTCAGTTCCACTGGATTCATGTATCTCTCAATGAAATCATCGAGCATGATTTCTTGATTTCCTAGCCACTTTCTAGCTAAATAATACTTGGTCAATTTACATTTCTACTCATGTTGTCTTATTGAATTTGAAACTTCAACGTCTATTTATTTTTCCAAATCAATCTGAATTAATTTTTCCTTGTCTAAAAACTTCATCTATTTTGTCTCATGCACCATTCTCTTCTCCTTTATTATCCAATTGGCCTCAAATTTGACTTCCATAGTCAATTTTCCAGCATACTAAAATTCTGCACAAATGTCTTATTTTCTAGCTTCATAGAGACTAATTGGGAGTAGTTAGCATTACCTTTATATGCCATCATAAAATCCATTGGTAATTCTAGGATTATAGAATATCACTAATGGATCCTTCGTAAATAACCAAACTTGGGACTTGGTTCAGTTGCCTTCAGGAAAAAGAGCATTGCAGAATAAATGGGTTTACAAGTTGAAGGAAGAAGATGGAGGAAAAACACGGTACAAGGATAAACTTGTTGTAAAGGGGTTTGCACAAAAGAAAGGTATATATTTTGATGAAATATTTTTTCTTATTGTTAATATGACTTCAATTAAGAATATTTTAAGTCTTGTGGAAGTAGAATATTTTCATCTTGAACATTTATATGTAAAAACAATGTTTCTCCATGGGGATTTGGATGAAGAGATTTATATGCAACAACCATAGGGGTATGAGGTCAAAGGGAAACAAAAATTTTTATGTAGGGAAGAAGAGATTGTATGGCCTAAAGCAATATCCAAGGTAGTGGTGTTTGAATTTGGCAGGTTTATGACAGAACAAGGTTATAGTAGATGCCATTCTGATCATTATGTTTATTTTAAAAGGATAGAAAATGGAAGCTATATTATCTTGCTATTGTATGTAGATGACATGCTTGTTGAAGGGTATAATATGAAGGATATAAATGTGCTCAAGAAGAAATTAGCTAATTCATTTGCGATGAAGGATTTGGGTGATGCAAAGAAAATCCTTGGTATGAGAATAACAAGAGACAGGAAAAATCATAAATTGACATTGTCTCAGGGTGAGTACATAGATAAGGTGTTGGAGAGGTTTAGAATGTATGTAGAAGGTATATGAACAATCTAGGTAAAGAACATTGGGAGGAAATAAATTGGATTCTCAAGTATTTGAGAGGTACTTCTACTCATGCATTATGTTTTGGAGGTTCAGACACTATTATACATGGATATGTTGATTCAAATATGGTAGGTGATAAAGATAGCAGGAGGAGCACCAAAGGGTATGTTTTTATTAAAGGTGGAACAACAGTAACTTGGATTTCAAAACTACAAAAGGTTGTTTCACTTTAAACAATAGAAGCAAAGTATGTTTCTACTACATAGGCTCGTAAAGAAATGATTTGGTTACAGAGGTTTATGGAGGAATTGGGAAAGAAGTAGGAGAATGACAGGTTGTACTGTGAAAATGAAAGTACCATTCATATTGAAAATAACTCAGCCTTCCATTCAAACACTAATAATATGCAACTCAGGTACCATTTCATACGATCTATCTTAGAAGATGGACATTTAAAGTTGGAAAAGATACATACTAGAAAAATCCTACAGAGATGTTAACAAAGGGAGAAACTAGGGAGAAACTGAGTTACTGCTAAGTTTCAGTTGGTCTTCAAGCATGAAGATGAAAATGAGAAATTTTCCAGGACCAAGGAGGATCATAGTCCTGAAGATAAAACAACAGTGGAGTTGTTGTGATCAGTCTCTAAGTGGGATATTGTTGGTTGTGGAGCCTGATTATCTTCCTGATTCATAGGTCTTTGTTTTCAGCCATGTTTATACCCCATGAAGACTATACACCCCTCCATGTGGGGTGGTTGTATGGGGGGGATTTTCCCCCCTATGGGGTTCGGGGGGCTCATCCTCCTGGCCAGGGGATCCAGGGGAAAGTGGGCCCCCCAATGGGGGTTTAGGGGTGAAGCCCCCAAATTAAAAATTTCCTTGTAAATGTATATTGTAATTTCATAGTAAATCTGGACTGTTCATTATAAGGTCACATATCTGACGATAAAAGTTATGTTAGGATTTTTTTCCCTAGAAGGAAACCCTCTTTTATGAGGGAATTGTATTACAACTGTGTATCATTGCGAATATTGTATTCTGAGAGAGGATAATGTGAGAGAAATAAGAGGAAGTTACAATGGGTGTGTTGTAGGTTGTATCCCTTCATTTTGTTGGATAGTAAAAAGGAAGAACCTAGAAATTTCTTCGATGGACGTATCCCACACTGGGTGAACCACACATATCTATGTCTCTATTGTACTGTGTATCTTATGTGTTTTATTTCCGCATTTGTTTTATTTTATTGTTTCACGATCCTATTTTTCTAGCAATAATGTGTCGGTGATAATGAGATAGTTTTTATCCATATGACAAATTTGTTGTCCCTCATCTCATGAATAGTGCAGGGAAAACTTCAAAGTATGGAGATATATAAGGATATCTCTGTACCAAATTTCATACAAAGAGATAAGGAATATTTTCTCATCATGGAATGAGTTGACGAATTCGCCCACCTCATTCTCAATCAGAAACTCCAACATTAATTCGGTGAAGACCAAATATTTCTTAGATTTCACTAAGGAAAAATCCAAGTCGAATTATTGAATCACCACAATACATTTGTTGTACTTCTCGTCGACAATTTGCCGATTCAACACATATTGAAATGGATTAACAATGACGACGAAGGTTGTCTTGCGCAAAAGAATGTATTGAAAAATATGTTGAATAGCATGAAATGTTTCCAAAGTTAATTTCTCGACATGAGAGTACTTAATCTTGGGACCCAACAAATCACAACTCAAGTAGTAGATGACGTTCTCTTGGAGCTCATCATCTTCTTGGACTATGACCATGCCAATCGAGGATTCGACTGCCACCAAACATAACACAAAAAAATGATTATAATCAAGAGGACTCAACAAAGGAGTTGAAACCAAATCCTTCTTTAATGTGTCAAAATAGTGTTTAGTTTATTCATCCCAATAGAATGGGACCCATTTTTTCAAAAGGCGCATGAAGCCTTTCGTGATATTGGAATAGTTAGGTACAAATCGTCAAAGGAAATCCGTCTTTCCTTATATGCTTTGAAGTTGTCATATTGTACGCGGGGGAGGAAACTGAGTGATTTCCTCAACCTTTAAAGGGTCAACCATGATCCCTTTCATTGAAATGATGAATCCCAAAATATATCCAAAAGTCACGAAAAATATGTACTTATGTGGATTCAATCAGATTCGGTAGTAACAACACCTTTCAAAACAAGGTAGAGGTGTAATAGATGTTGAGCTCTTTTTCATGAATGAGTCGTAAGATCATCCAAATAGGCCTCCACTATTGCTTCAAATCATGGAAGGCAAGCATAATGGCTCGATGAAACGTGGTGCAAACATTTTTAAGGCCAAAAGGGATCTTTTTATAAGTGAAAGTTCTCGAAGGACGGATGAAAGTTGTCTTGTGTTGGTCTTCTGATCGGATCTCAATCTAGTTATAACCTGAAAAACCATCCATAAATGAAAACATTTCACCTCCCGCACATTCATCTAAAATCTGATCGGTAAATGGAGTTTGGAAGTTTTCTTTAGGACATGCTTTGTTCAAGTCCTGGAAATCCATACATACACGAATCATGTCGTGCTTCTTATCAACCAGAACTGGGTTGGAAACCAATTCCAACAAAGGAACTGGATAGATGAAGTCGACTTTGAGCAACCTCTCTACCTCAACTTTGATCACTACTTCATTCCTAGGATTTAATGGTCGAAAAATTTGTCTAACTAGCTAGAAATTCTCATAGGTTCCATTCTCATGTTGAACTATCTAAGGATCTATGCCAGGAATTTCCTCATACAACCAAGCAAACACATATAGAAACTCCTTAAATAACATCATATACTAACAAATCTCATCTTGAGAGTACTCTCCAATGAAGACATTTTCAATGATGTCAAGGTTCTTAGAAATTTTAATCAGGATAGTTTCCGATATATTTTCCATGTTCCCCTCAATGTAGACACTGTGCCTGACCAAGGGGTTCACCATCCGATCACCACTCCTACCCACAAATGAATTAAATTATCAATTTTCCATATGACTAATCTTGGGGAGGAAACATAATCTGTGATGCATATCCTCCCATGACCTTTCGGCTCCAGTCATTTCCTCAATGATAGATTCGTCTAAGGGCAAGACAATGTCAATACACTCTTGGGAATTTGAAGAATTTTGAGCCCAAATAGGCTCTAGAAAAATATCATCCTCCTCTGTCAATGAAGGAATTTGATCTGGGTTTGCATTGGCCTATTGAATAGCTTAGTAAGCGACATCAGTTGTAGACAAAGGTACGACCATGCCGATGTAAACACGGTCTTTACTCACATTACATAGTGAGGGTAGAATCCACGAATCATATAAAAATGATTTTCTAAATGAAGTGAATCTTGAAGTGAAAGTCGATGGACTCAACTTTTGATAGATAACTGGGGTGGCATGAATATTTGAAATCGATGCAGAAAATTCAAAAGATCCCATGAGAGAAGGATACATCCCACAATCGATACTATCAATTACCGTCTAAGAGTTTTTGATACATCCCACATTCTTATCATATTTTTTATTAATGCCCCCACCACCTTTATTTCCTTTTCCTTTATTGTCTCTATGTTGTTGAGCGCACTTATGATTCGTCAAGTGCACAAAGTGTACATCTGACGACTAGGTGGAGGGGGGATTGAGCCAAGGGCCAGACCAACCATAGGTTGTTGGATAGCCAAGTTTTACATCTAGTTTGTGACTAGATATGTGGCTTTACTTTGCGCGGAACCCACAATGCCATCAACATGTGGAGATGACTTTGGATTTTCCAAGTCATGAGTATACCTCGATGTATTTGGCATAATATCATAGAGAATTCCATATTGAGAGTAAATAATCTCTAATTGTTGTGCCCTAAAATCACTTTCTCTTCCAAAAATACTCACGAAGTCATAACATCCTTTGAAATATATGGGAGTAAATATTTCAAGAACCACTCAAGGAGAAACTCTGGTGGAACCATTTCTTTAATAAATCTCTTTTGTCTCCTCCATTCCTGAATGTGATCGGAAATGTGCATAGCCTTGTCTTGTTCAAATTTGACTAGCAATTTTGTACCAACATCATACCAAACAGGGAGTTGGAAGTGGTTAAGGAACACCATCACTAAGTCACCAAACATGGCATACCTCTCCCTTTCTAGTTCTATGTACCACTTGGTGGCACCTCTAGTGAGAGTGCATTGGAAAAGGTGCAAGCGAATCAAATTGTCATTCAACAGATTAGATGAACACCACAAATGGAATTTTGTCATGTGGTCCTATGGATCTTCACCTCTTTTTCCTTTGAATTTAGGTATGTTTGAAGGTAACTTGGTTGGGACCATAATCCATCCAGTATCATGATGAATAGGGTCATTCATAAAATTGGATAGGTTTGGAAAATGTAGCATTGCTAGAAATGGTAGCCTAGGCTATGAGATCGACTTATTAGCACCCTGAAAAGAGGATCCTAAATTGTAACTGGAACTAGGTTGTCAAAAATATTTCATGGAAGGACCAAGGCTTGGGATAAAACCTTGTTTACCTTGTTTTAATATATGAAAACCTCCACCCATTTGGTTCCCGAAAGGAAAACTGGGGTTGGCCCAAGCGAAGCCCAGGAAAGGGATTTCCCCCTTGCGACATCCCTTGCTTGGGATTCCACTGGCCTTGGAAAGGGGTACCCTCCAATAACATCCTTTGCAAGGAGAAATGTCCTTGCATGGGAACAAATTGACCTTGTAAGGGGTTCCCCCTACCGAAACTATATATGAGGTGAAAGGATCACTCCTAAACCCACCGTATAGTGTGAATGTGGTCGAAGTGGAAGACATACTAGCGGAATGAGATACGCTACCCATATATGTTCCCCAACCCCAGGAGGGATTAGGGTTGGAATATGGGAAATCCCCTCCCCTGACAAATGGGGACGACAGAGGTATATTTACTCCGCCTCAAGGAAACATTTGGTAAGGAGCCAAAATCCCCCCTAAACCAACACTCGATGCATGGAACGTCGAATTAGAAGAAACCAAGGCATTTATCACATCCATCGATGACATACCGTATGAAAAAAAAATTGTTGACGATAGAGATGCAGTTGCACTCATAGCTTGAGTGGGACCAATGAATAAAAAGGAAGAACCTGGAAATTTCTCTGGTGGATATATCCCACACTAGGTGAACCACACATATCTATGTCTCTATTGTATTGTGTATCTTATGTGTTTTATTTCCACATTTGTTTCATTTTATTGTTTCACGATCCTGTTTTTCTAACAATAACGTGTCGGTGATAATGAGATAGTTTTTATCCATATGAAAAATTTGTCGCCGCTCATCTCATGAATAGTGCAGGGAAAACTTCAAAGTATGGAGATATATAAGGATATCTTCATACCAAATTTCATACAAAGAGATGAGGAATATTTTCTCATCATGGAATGAGTTGACGAATTCTCCCACCTCATTCTCAATCAGAAACTCCAACATTAATTCGGTGAAGACCAAATATTTCTTAGATTTCACTAAGGAAAAATCCAAGTCGAATTATTGAATCACCACAATCCATTTGTTGTACTTCCTGTCAACAATTCGCTGAGTCAAAATATATTGAAATGGATTAAAAACAACGACGAAGGTTGTCTTGCACAATAGAATGTAATGAAAAATATGTTGAATAGAATGAAATGTTTCCAAGGCTAATTTCTAGACATGAGAGTACTTAAGCATGGGACCCAACAAAGAACAACTCAAGTAGTAGATGACGTTCTCTTGGAGCTCATCATATTCTTGGACTATGACCATGCCAATCGAGGATTAGACTGCCACCAAACATAACAAAAAAATTTGATTATAATCAAGAGGACTCGGCAAAGGAGTTGAAACCAAAGCCTTCTTTAATGCATCAAAATAGCGTTGAGTTTATTCATCCCAACAGAATGGGACCCATTTTTTCAAAAGGCACATGAAGCCTTTCGTGATATTGGAATAGTTAGGTACAAATCGTCAAAGGAAATTCACCTTTCCTTATAGGCTTTGAAGTTGTCATATTATATGCGGGGGAGGAAATTGAGTGATTTCCTCAACCTTTAAGGGGTAAACCATGATCCCTTTCATTGAAATGATGAATCCCAAAAGATATCCAAAAGTCACGAAAAATATGTACTTATGTGGATTCAATCAGATTCGGTAGTAACAACACCTTTCAAAAACAAGGTAGAGGTGTAATAGATGTTGAGATATTTTTCATGAATGAGTCGTAAGATCATCCAAATAGGCCTCCACTATTGCTTCAAATAATGAAAGGCAAGCATAATGGCCCGATAAAACATGGTGCAAACATTTTTAAGGCCAAAAGGGATATTTTTATAAGTGAAAGTTCCCCAAGGATGGATGAAAGTTGTCTTGTGTTGGTATTCCAATCAGATCTCAATCTGGTTATAACCCAAAAAACCATTCATAAATCAAAACATTTCACTTCAGGCGCATTCATCTAAAATTTGATCGATAAATGGTGTTTGGATGTTTTCTTTAGGACACGCTTTGTTCAAGTCCTGTAAATCCATACATACATGACTCATGTCATGCTTCTTATCAACTAGAACTGGATTCGAAACCAATTCCATCAAAGGAACTGGATAGATGAATTTGACTTTGAGCAACTTCTCTACCTCAACTTTTATCACTGCTTCTTTCCTAGGATTTAATGGTTGAAAATTTTTTCTAACTAGCTAGACATTCTCATAGGTTCCAATCTCATGTTGAACTATCTAAGGATCTATGCCAGGAATTTCCTCATACAACCAAGTAAACACATATAGAAACTCTTTAAATAACATCATATATTGACAAATGTCATCTTGAGAGTACTCTACTCCAATGAAGACATTTTCAACGATGTCAAGGTTCTTAGAAATTTTAATCAGGATAGTTTCTGATATATTTTCCATGTTCCCCTCATTGTAGACATTGTTCCCGACCAAGGGGTTCACCATCCAATCACCACTTCTACCCACAACTGAATTAAATTCTCGATTTTCCATATGACTGATCTTGGGGAGGAAATACAATATGTGATGCATATCCTCTCGCGACCTTTCGGCTCCAGTCATTTCCTCAATGATATATTCGATCTGAGGGCAAGATAATGTCAATACAATCTTGGGAATTTGAAAAATTTTGAGCCCAAATAGGCTCTAGAAAACTATCATCCTCCTCTATGAATGAAGGAATTTGATCTAGGTTTGCATTGGCCTGCTGAATAGCTTGGTAAGCGACATCAGCTGCAGACAAAGGTATGACCATGCTAATGTAAACACGGTCTTTACTCACATTACACAGTGAGGGTAGAATCCACGAATCATATAAAAATGATTTTCTAAATAAAGTGACTCTCGAATCGAAAGCCGGTGGACTCAACTTTTGATAGATAACCGGGGTGGCATGAATATTTGAAATCGATGCGGAAAATTCAAAATATCCCATGAGAGAAGAATACATCCCACAATCGATACTCTCAGTTATCGTCTAAGATTTTTTTATCCACGTAACTATGGATCCTCGATTAGTCTCAACCTCAGAAAGGTTGGAAGTCGCTTGGTTTATGGTTACTATTATTCCCTCATGGGGAAAGTATATAATGTGAAACACCGACAACATGACAACTTTCATCGTGTAATACCAAATCCTCCCAAGTAACAAATTATAGTCGAGCAGGGCATCGACTACTTCAACATCTACACAGACATATTTTCTTCCTAACCTGACTGGAAAAGAAGAAATAAGACCATGGGTTCAAAAAAAAAGTCCATTGAAATATGTCAAGAGAGTTTGGGAAGGGTTAAGCTCTAGAAAACCAATAGCTTGCCAACAAGACAAGGATATTATGCACGTCGAATCCCCTTCATCAATGATGTTCCTCTTGATCAGAGGATTGTTAGAAACAACATTGATATAGAAGACCACATGATAGGGAAGACGAGGCTTGAAATCAGTGGCATCGAACTTCATCACGAGCTGACTAGTAGAATCAACAACTCCTATTGCAGACAACAATGCGGCGCACTGTGCGGGCAAAATTTGGAGTACTTCCAAAGTAGACATTCCACGCGGTGTTTGAGACAAATATTTGATGATAGATTAGTTGAGGGTGGCTCTCACATTAGGGTTGTGTGTTGTATATTTATATGCACCCATAGGTATGTGTGGCACTATCTCTTTCTCAGATTTCTCTATGTGTAGAGGTGTCTAATCCTATGAATCCTTTTTTACTTTGTATATCGACTCTGGGTTATTGTGATCATGATTCTAGTCATTAGGTTGATGGTCCCTAACTTCTTCTGACTGAGCATACTCGGGACACCTTGGTATCCATCTATATGGGGTGCACTTGGCATACCCCTTGTTGATTTAGGTTGGAAGAACCACCCTACAAGTTCTACCCTTGCGAGAAAGGCTTGTTCAACACAATGGGTTGTTGTTGTTTCAAATTCATAATGCATTGGGATTCTTCCATTTGTAGGTACTGATGTGTAAGATGATCATCCCCAAAAATCTTACAAGGGAACTTTTGTTAGAATATGAAAGATGTGTGCTCGTTTTACCATTGAAAATACCCTTGTCACCCAACCATAGGCCGAAGCCACCCTCCGAGCACCTTAACCTTGATAGAGAATCACTCCGGAAGAAAACCCTAGGCTAGATAGCCAAACAAAGGGTAGTGCACCTTTCCCCAAGGATAGCGCATCACAAAGAGTTGATCAGATAGTCCAAACCCTAGCAAAGAGATAGTCCAATCCAAATGTAACTGCTAGCTACAACAGCTGCACCAGTAGCTCTCCTCCACACCTGCGCACAAGACTGCAACTGCACTGCGTAGAACTGGCTCTCTCTGCAATTCTGAGAATGTGACAAATGAGAACTGGTGCCCTGTATTTATAGTTATCTGGCAGACTTACTGGGGCCGACTTCTCCTTATGGGTACTGACTGTTCAGTATATTATTATTTCTTCTAGTCGACTTCTTCTCTTGGAGGCTAATAACCTAATATAAATTATCTTCTTGAGCCAACAAGTCTTCTAGGGTTATTAGCCAACTCATTAGGGTTTCTTCTTTCTTCCCAGAGTATTATATTCTTGTCAGGTTCACACGTGGAGGTAAATACCTCCCGCAACTACCATAATATCAACACTCCCTCCTAGCTAGGGAGGTATTATAAGTAATGGTCTTTAAGCACAAAACATACCATTCACCCGGTAGCATTAACATAGTTATATAGACTAGATCATGAGCACCATCATCATCATCAGCTGCATCATATCTCGAAACCATAATCTATCTGAGTAATCAGACATGATGCTCACTCCACATAGTGATACAAGAGTCATTCTTCTAATCTAGAAGAGTAAATTTTTTGAACCATTTTATGTCTGGAAAATCTTTGTTCATCATTTCTCTAGCTGATAATTATTTCCAATAAACTGCTTGATAGTCTTCAAGGAAATCAGAACAAAATAGAACACAACTGTGTCTATCCATAGTATTACATAACTACAATCCAATGGTACACTACCACACCAAGTAGCAAACAAGTACTTGATCAGTAATGTATAGTCAGGAATAGTGGAACACATCCACCACAGTAGTATACATCTACTATCATACAATATTCATAACAATCATCTGATATCAGCTTGCATAGAAACAATGTTATGATATAAACTGAATCATCTGGGCCAATCTTTCACTCACATCTGTGAGATATGAAACAATGTCTACCCTCGAAGTATAACAATGAGATATCTGGACTATTCTTCTCAAGCAAGGAAGAATAATTGTCCTATCTTCTAAAATTGGACCATTCCCCACCCTAGGCCATTCTTCCTACACTAATCAAAGTGCACCCTGGAGAGAATGTATAAACACTGAGGAATGCATGTCCCTGATTGTTGAGCCTAGACCATTCCCCACCCTGGGCCATTCCTCCTACACTAATCAAAGTGCACCCTAGATAGAATGTATAAACCCTAAGGAATGATTGTTCGGACCATTTCCTCTGTTAACCACAAGAGGAAAATACTGTCATGTACCAACCTCCAAAATGGACCATTCCTCATGTTAACCACAATGAGAAACCATTGTCCAGCAAGGCGGGCCAATCTTATTGAGTAACCCTCAAGAAGAGAGACTACCCTAGACCACTCCCAATGTTAACCACAATGGGAAGTCATTGTCTATGATACATCAACAATCTGGACCATTTCCCATGTTAACCACAATGGGAAATCATTGTCCGTCAGAAATCTCAATCCACTTTCCGAACAGGAAATAATCTATCCAAGATGGACTATTTTTCAATGAATGTCTTCAATAATATTTTTAGTGCTCCCTCCCAACCTGGGAGTCATCTCTTCCTTTTTCAATGAGGAATTTGTCTCCACGAGCTCCAGCTTGAGTATGCAAACTCTTTCATCTTTTACCAAAATGTCTGCTCATCTGCTCATCTATGGAGATATGTATTGGAGAACCACTTTCTCCTTTCTAGACTTCATCATAGATAATGTAATGCTTGATTTTGAATGTACTTTAGTCTGGAACACTGATTTTCTATGAAGGCTTCATGTAGCTCTGAACAATAGAGTATATCATTGTTGGAAAACTTGAACATATCCATGTGGCACTTCTTCTGTCATCATGAGATCTGATCTATTGAGTAATTATCTTGATGTTATAGTAAATCTTCACCATGCTTCTGCTGTGCACTGGAGGTTCTCCACCAAGTTATCTTATTCTATCTACATACAAGGGTCTCTTTCTGGTATGCCTCAAAGTCTTGAGATTGCTTCTTCATACGCTCTTTAGTCAATTTCTCTGGAGAATATTCTTTGCATTCATCTGATGTAGAAATCCAACTTATGGATGTTGCAGATGATATAATGACTCATGTAGAGATAAGTCTGGTTTACTGGAACAAATAATCATCATAGTCTTCTCCCTCCATCTGGGAGAACCTCTAGTTATAGATCTCACAATGCCTTCATTCATAAGTCTTCCATACACTGTTCTTCATCACGACTTTCAGTGCCTCTGCTTGATTTCTTTTATTGAGTTTATATCAGGATGATAATCTTGTGATTTTTGATACAATGACTTTTTGTGATGGCTTCTCTTTCTTTCTTTGAATCTTCATGTTCTTTCTTGTGTTTATCTCTTGGGTCCATGGAGTGAATTCCATTCCCTAAAGATTCCATTTCTTTCTTTCATCACAGGATCATGGATGTGGATGGACAACCAGGGATACTTTAAAGCTTCTCTTTTAAGAAAACTTCTTCTGAGGTTGAATTGGATACGTATTATCTTTCATGGTTGCTATCATGGATATATACTTCATCATATTCAATGGATCATAGGATTAGCTCCCTCCTAATCCTTGCTTCATGTATGAGTGCATATAATTGGATCCCTCCGTCTAACAGAGTCCACACTTCCATCTGCATCCTTATTATCTTCTGCAATATATAATTGGCTCTATTGTCTAATAGAGTCCACGCTTTCATCTTTTTTTCTTCTACAAAACGTCATAAGTCTTTTTCCAATTTCCTCTCGATTGCTGACTTCTTTCTGTCTTTATTTCTTCTGAGTCTCTTCATGATTGATTTGGCTTATCTTGCAATAGCTTCCACATGATTTGTATTTCATCCTTTCATGTGTATTATCTAATGATATCCATTCTTATCTTTTTGTTCTTCCATAGGTATAGTTCTTTTTGGAACACATTATATTCCAAGAGATAGATCTACAAGATATGTACAGAGACAATGCAAACAAGATATGTACAAGAAATAAGAAGAGTTTTGTTACCTTTAGAAGAAGAAGTCTCTTCCATCCTGCTTAGTCTTCTTTGTAGGTTCCTTTTCTTTGGAAATTGATGCTTCGTGTTTCTCCTTCCTTTTATTTAGCTCGGGACAATGATTCTTGTAGTGGCCATACTTTTGACAATTGAAGCATTGTACTTCTGAAATGTCTTTCTCTTGATTTGGCTTCCTCCTTGAACCAAACTTCCTTTTGTTCCTGAAGTTCACGAATATTACTGTGAAGGCTTGATCATTTTACTTCATTTGGGGTTTCCCTTTTGCACTGATCCCCTATTTTTCTTGAGCACAACAAGTCCAAAGTTCTTCAAATGTCAAATACTCCTTTCTTATGTTCATGCTTGTGGAAAATGCATCCCACGTCTTGGGAAGACCATTGAGTACTATGTTTACCAACTCCTTTTCTGAGATGATCTCTTCAATAGCTTGTAGTTGATCTCTTAATTGAGATATTCTCACAAAGTATGATGTTATGTTCATTGTTATCATCATCATTCATCTTCATGTCACGGAGCTCATTCTTTAGACTCATTACTTGTCCAATGTTCCTGATTGAGAAGAGATTTGTTAGTGCATCGTACATATTCTTCGATGAGTCAAGATGGGAGATGTTGGATATCAAGTGGTATTTTATAGATTCCACTATGATACTCATAGCATTGATATCACTTTCTTTGAACTTCTCCATAGTTGCAACGTTCTGCGGTTCCTTCTTTTTTCCTTCTTCAAACTCTGGCTTTATAATCTTTCCTTTCGCGATATCCAACACTTTATTCTTGGAAAGGATGAGGTCAATCCTTTTCTTCCACACTCTGAATTTAGAGGCTCCATCTAACTTGTTCTCTGACTTCATAGAGTAATTCATGGCTACTTGACTTGGTCAACCCTAGATTTGACCAGAAATTCAAACTTCATGTCTTGGCTTTCTGAGAGTACCAGGAGATTTGATGGGCTAGGGTGCATCTATATATCTAGAGATTAGGTCAATCCTTTCACTTAAGGTGCCTCAACAAGAGGATTAGGGTTTCTGCAACTGCACCTGCTAGTAACCCTAGTTGTAATGTATTAGAAGCTACTCATGCTAGTAACCCTAGTGACAGTTCCTCAATGAGCCCATAACCTATTAGAATATGAAAGATGTGTGCTCATTTTAACATTTACAATACCCTTTTCACCCAACCATAGGCTGAAGCCACCCTCCGAGCACCTTAACCTTGACATAGAATCATGCCAGAAGAAAACCCTAGGCTAGATAGCCAAACAAAGGGTAGAGCACCTTTCCCCAAGGATAGCACATCACAAAGAGCTGATGAGATAGTCCAAACCCTATCCAAGAGATAGTCCAATCCAAACGTGACTACTAGTTGTGGCAGCTGCACCAACAAATCTCCTCCACACCTGCACATAAGACTGCAACTGCACTGCACAAAACTGGCTCTCTCTGTAATTCTGAGAATGTGAAAAATGAGAACTGGCGCACTATATTTATAGTAATCTAGAAAAGTTACTCGGGCCAACTTATCCTTCTGGGCACTGACTATTCAGTATATTATTATTTCTTTCGGCCGACTTCTTCTCTTGGAGGCTAATAACCTAATATAAATTATCTTCTTGAGCCGACAAGTCTTCTAGGGTTATTAGCCAACTCATTAGGGTTTATTATTTATTCCCAGAGTATTCTATTCTTGTCAAGTTCATACGTGGAGGTAAATACCTTCTGCAACTACCATAATATCAACAACTTCACCTTCCTTTTTTCATCTTTTTCCCTCTCAACATTCTTATCATATTTTTTATTATTTCCCCCACCACCTTTCTTTCCCTTTCCTTTATTTTCTCTAGGTTGTTGAGCGCACTTCTGATTCGTCGAGTGCACAAAGTCTACATCCGATGAATGGGTGGAGGGGGGGGTTGAGCTAAGGGCCAGACCAACCGCGGGTTGTTGGATAGCCAAGTTTTGCATCTAGTTTGTAACTAGATCTGCGGCTTTACTTTGCACGGAACCCACAATTCCATCAACATGTGGAGCTGAATTTGGATTTTCCAAGTCAAGATTAGACCTCTATGCATTTGGCATAATATCATAAAGAATTCCATATTGAGAGTAAATAATCTCTAACTATTGTGCCCTAAAAATCACTTTCTCGTCCGAAAATACTCTTGAAGTCATAACATCCTTTGAAATATATGGGAGTAAATATTTCAAGAACCACTCAAGGAGAAACTCTGGTGGAACCATTTCTTTAATCAATATCTTTTGTCTCCTCCATTCCTGAATGTGATCAGAAATGTGCATAGCCTTGTCTTGTTCAAATTTGGCTAGCAGTTTTGTACCAACATCATACCAAACAGGGAGTTGGAAGTGGTTAAGGAACACCATATCTAAGTCACCAAACATGGCATACCTATCCCTTTCTAGTTCTATGTACCACTTGGTGGCACCTCTAGTGAGAGTGAATTGGAACAGACACAAGCAAATCAAATCGTCATTCAGCGGACTAGGTGAACACCACAAATGGAATTTCATCACGTGGTCCTATGGATCTTCACCTCTTTTTCCTTTGAATTTAGGTATGTTCAAAGGTAACTTGGTTGGGACCATAATCCATCTAGTATCATGATGAATAGGGTCATTCATAAACTTGGATAGGTTTGGAAAATGTAGCATTGCTAGAAATAGTAGCCTAGGCTATGAGATCGAATCATTAGCATCCTTAAAAGAGGATCCAAAATTGCAACTGGCACCAGGTTGTCAAAAAGAGTTCACAGAAGGACCAAGGCTTGGGATAAAACCTTGTTGACCTTGTTTGAATAGACAAAAACCTCCACCCATTTGGTTCTTGAAAGGAAAACTGGGGTTGTCCAAAGTAGAGCCCAGGAAAGGGTTTTCCCCCTTGCGACATCCCTTGTGTGGGATTCGACTGGCCTTGGAGAGGGGTACCCCCCCAATAGCATCCATTGCAAGGAGAAATGTACTTGCATGGGAACAAATTGACCTTTAAAGGGGTTTCCCCCTACCGAAACTACATACAAGGTGAAAGGGTTACTCCTAAACCCACCATATAGTGTGAATGTGGTCGAAATGGAAGAAATACTAGTGGATTGAGATATGCTACCCATAGATGTTCCCCAACCCTAGGAGGGATTAGGGCCATAATATGGGAAAGTCCCTCTGCTAACGAATGGGGATGATAGAGGTATATTTCCTCTGCCTCAATGAAACATTTGGTAAGGATCCAAAATCCCCCCTAAACCAACACTCGATGCATGGAACGTCGAATCAGAAGAAACCAAAGCGTTTATCACATCCATCATCGACATACCATATGAAAAAACATTTTTTGTCAATAATAAAAATGCAGTTTCACTCATATCTTGAGTGGGACCAATGACTAACGAAGGAAAGTTATTGGTCGAAGTAGAGAAATTTGACTCACTAACAATAGTCATTTGACTAGACAAACTAGGAGGAAATATCCCTCTAGTGACAATCGTAGTGGTGGGAGTTACAAGGATTCCCAACCTAGACACTGGCGTAGTGTCATCCATAGTGGAATGATGAAGATGGATACTCTCAACAAGATCTGATCTAAGAGGTGGGAGTTGTACTGTAGGGAACATATAAGTCCCAATTAACATAGGATTGAGACATAGAGTGAAGTATTCAGCTCCAATATATTCAAAGATTACTTCCTTTAGTTATAAGGCATGAAATTATGGAGGTTCTAAGTCTATGATCTCGTCCTAATGAGTCAGCACAAAAGTTTCAGACGTATCAATTTGATGCCTTAAAGGAGACATAGGAGAATTATTTATAAATTATTCTTGAGGATGAAGGCCTTGAATTCTCCTCTATCTACGAGGTGATTGGTCAACCACTTTGAGGTGTCAACTCTCTATGGGACCAAATTACATGCCAACTTAAGAAATTATATGATCATTGAGAAAAACACTAGAAAAAATCCTATATGTAAAAAGAAAACACAAACAAACCTCATCAATATTCTGACTTGAGTGGATAAGGTCCTCAAACCACAATATTCACAAGGTAGGGTAAAGGCCTTCTAGACAGAGGCACAGGTTGATTAAGTCATATGGACCAATGAATGAAGGAATGAGAAGCGATTATCCCAACCTCCACTAACCATCCTTATCCAGTGCAAGTAACCATGCTTCGCAGGGCACCCTCCAACAGTACAAAAAAGTGTGATGTGAAATATGCCCCAGGTACCATGGAAAACCCCCATAATCACCTTCTGAGATCCCTAGGAATGGCCACTAAGGTCACCAAATCGCAATCAACATCTGGGGGTTACAATCGACAGTTTGGATCAAACGTATGGGTAGGGTAGCTAAGCCTGAAGCCTTGAAAGCACCAACTCTCATGGATTTATGGGTATTAGCAAAACCCTCAATATACAATATTTTTTCTATGCTTAGTTAAGCTCCAGAGGGATCTCTCCTCGAATCTCCTTCACACTACCTCATTTTTATCTCCTATTTTAGAGGAGGCTCCTGACTATACTTATACGATGGTTGGATTTAGACTCTCCCTAGCTCAAAATCCTATGTTTTTTTTGTGGCCTTGGAGAAATTTACTCTCCATCCTAAACCAAGGCCCTAGCCTGAACTTGTTTGTGTACCCTATAAAAGTGAATATGTCTAATAATTTTTTAGTTAATCATTCATTTTAGGGGTTGTGTTTACTCAACAAAAGGCACAAATGAAACTTGAATGATGTTTATGATAGACTCCAAAATAAAATCACTTAAGAACACAATGCAATATGCAGTTTCTTCAAATGAAAAAGGTGTGCAACAATGCTTAAAACCAAGCTCTTTTCTTTTTAGTAATGAAAACAAAATGCTTTTTGGATGCAAGATTTAAAACACTATGTAAAGAAATCTAGAATATTCGCTTGAAGGAAAAATGCAAAACTTTGCAAACAGAGGTTCTTTTATTTGAAAAACGGCTACCACTACCAAAGAAAACTATAATGCATAACAAATTGAATGCTAGTTAATTGAATATTTTCTTTCAATAATCAAGGGAAAGGGTCCAAGAAAATAAGAAACTTGGAAAACAAGTGTATTTTTTTTTACTTTTCGTCTAAAATAAATGAAATGAGAAACACATAAAATTTTGTATTTCTTTTGTAAACAAGGAGAAGCAAGTATAGTGAAATAAAGCAATCAACCCAGAGTAAATAAAAACTTAGCAATACTAGACATGTAACCCAGAAAAACAAGATTGACCTTTAAATCAACCCAAAAAACTTATAAACAATAATTGACTTCAACAAAAGAAATATCTCTTTCTTTTTTTCTATTTGATTAACAAGTTTTTAAATACTTTAGAAAGCACAAAGAAACAATAAAGACACCCAGGAAGATCATCCAAAACTGAAGAACCAACCAAAACTTCCAGACTGTGAGAGAGATTTTTCAAAAAACCTCAATTTTACACAGGTTAGTGACTATATATATTAAGGCTCGCATATATCCACGAGTCATAGACAAGAAAAAAGTGGATTTTCATGGGATATAGAAGGAAAAGTTGCAGATGGGATAGAAATTTTTGAAAAATTAAAAAGCTATTCTAGAAGAGGGGCTTCCAGAAACTTTACCAAAAGTTTATAAAAGGATAAAGATTTATAAAAGAAATATGGAAAACACAAAAAATCACAAAAAGAAAGAGGTAAAAAGAAACCTTAAGAAATGACCCAAACTAGGAGACTCCCCGGTATGGTCACCAATTATGATTAAGGTATTTTCCCCCTTGTGACCTTGGGTTAAGTCACAACAAAGCAAGACCAAATTTAGAAGACAGAACCTACCCTCATCTATATCAATGCATACAAGAAATAACTACTTTTATAGAGAGAGAGAGAGAGAGAGAGAATCCTTCATTCGATCTCGATCCCCGCTCTCACTTCTTGAATCACTCTTGATCTCTGTCGGAACTAGCCTGTAATGGGAAACCAAGAATAGACTACTACAATGTAGTTATACATTCAAATATCATATATCATGTGCATATATTTAACCATATATAAAACACATTAGCATATAAGATTACAATGAACCAATAAACACACAATAGGAGGGAAAGACAAATTTTCTATTGACAAAAATGTGAGAAAGGTAGTTACAACCTGATCCAACCTTTAGTACTAGCTCAGAGCCAACTTCCCTGGGTTCCTCCAAATACCTTCAAGCATCAACTCAATGGTGAGGCTCTTCCTTGGATAAATCAACAGGGATAGGAACACACCATGTAGTTATATAGAGAAAGGAAGGAACATTGGAAAGGATTTTCCAGGTATGGTACGCTACTCAAAGAATGAAGGGATTATGGAAGCTTGCTAAAACAATTCCAACATGATCTTTCACCTTAGTTCTTCATCCTTATCCATGCCCTCAATGGTGCATTTATACCATCCTTTAGAGGTTAAGGAGGTTGAATTATGTTTGGTACAGTCTTAGGGAGCTTGGGAAATGAGCCCAACTGAAATCCCCGCTTGAAAAATTGGATTTTGTTTTCCATTTTTTGAGGGCATCCATGGGATTCAAGCTAGAAAGGAATGTTTGTATGCGTGTTGCACAAACGAAACCCATAGATATAAGAAAAAAACAATTTTTTTAGCTGACTTTGATGAGGGAAGTTGGGATTTTGATTAACAATCTAAGGAAAGGGTCGGCCCATGTCACAAATGCATAGGTGTGGCAATTTGTACTATAAAAATCACTAGTAAAACACATAGGGAAACCTATTCCTAGAAATTATCGCACCCAAGAGAATTGCTTCGCATGCCTGACAACTTGCTTCTTCAACCCAAACCACTAAGGATTTACAGGGTAACCCCAGCTCTATAGCTCTCCCGCCACGGTACATATGATAGATTGATTGATTGAATGAATGAATTCCAAAGATAAAAGGTGATAATGATGAGAATGACGAGAAATACACTAATTCCCAAAATTATATATGCATGTGCCTAACTTGACACTTGGAAATCAAAGAACCACATTTTTCTCCACTTGGTGATTCGTTCCCCACCTTTAGGAACTTAGGATAAAATATATCACATGACTTTGAATTTAGGAACAATATTATATTGTATTCCTTGGCTTAAGTCCCCTTGAATTAGCCCCTCTTCCTTAATCACGTAGCCCCCTTTCCCTCTCGTGGAGTCCTATCCCCCCATACTCTTTTTGTTTGATTGGTCTATAGAAGTGATGTATTTTATTAATATATATAAGTGATTACATTTCACAATGTTGACTCAAAGGCCTTTTATCATACAAACTCTCTAGCCTAATAATCACACAAGCACTCCAACCTAAAACATATATATACATGCACTTTGGCCCATAATATTTTGACTCGCCAACCTATAGAACGTATGTACATTTACAACTAGGGTTCATCCTAGGGGTATTACATTTCCCTCCCCCTTATTTATGCACTATCCTCAATGCGTTATATACAATGTACAAACAAAAATTATTCAAAATCTCCAAAAATATGCAAGTATCCACTTTCATGGAGTTCTCATGCTCCCATGTTGCATCTTGAGGATTATAACATGTCCATTGGACCTCACATGCTCCATGCCTTTTCTATTGAAGTGTGTTGTCCTTTTGGTGTTCTTCTTTTCAAGCACCTGATTCATGTCTTCAAACTTTAGTAGTGAGTCTTTTTCTCTATTCCAAAGAGCTTCCTAGATGAGAATTCAACTCATTGTTCTTTCTGAAACACCCACATGATTCTAGCCACCATGCCATATGCATTATTGATTTGCTTCTTCCTTTTGCACTCACCCTTCCTCACTCAGACTTCCCTTCACTACTACACAGTCCTTCGACAATCCATTTTTCCAAGGCTTTCACATGCAAGGAGAGCACCAACTCATCACCAGACACTTATTAAGGATCTACACTTTGTGGGAATCATAGGGCTCTAGTGTCAAAAAAAAAACCCTTATTCCTTAACTTTCCATATTCAATAATCATCATCTCATCTATATCACACACACACACACAATCATTATGAGATAATATCATAGAAATTACACTTATAAATTAAAATTTTTCTTATAAGGAAATTCAAATTTCTCTAAGTATGAGATTCCATCTCATAATTTATTGGTTTTTGTAGCATAAAGCATTAGTCTTTCTTATGGCTTCCAGCAGTGTCATACTTGAACAAATTTCCTGCATTACTCCTAGCTTGCATTCAACCAAACAGATTGTTAGTATTTTCCTATACAACATACTTTTATTGTAACAATTACAAAAGTTCACAAAGTGATCTTAGAATTTTTTATAGTTAACAATTCAATCACTTCCATTAATCAATATATTAACTAGAACGAGCCTATCATTCCCTACACATACATTTTCATCAACCAATTCTTTTATTTCTTCTAGCCATCATTATTTTCGTTACTATGTTCCTATGATTGGTTTTTTTGTAGTCCATCCTTATGCAACTACTTTAACATGCAACTCTCTTGTTGCAAAATCTAATATCTCATGAAATGTTCTAAACTTCATGAGTTAGTAATAATCATAACATTTCAGTTTTAAGAATAATCCTTCCTACAAAATATAATATATGCTTGCATTAAGACAAAATGCATTCAATAAATATCTTCAAACATAAGCAACTCTATCTTAGCATGCATGTGTGAAACTCTACCACTTGCACACTTTCATTATTATTTATGCCTACATATTCAATGCTCCCTTGCATTGATTTCAGAATACCATTTCATCGAAGTCATGCATCCCACCCTGGTGAATTGGAAGTTTTGTCCAATGCCTTGATACATCTTCCACATACTTACCAATGTTTGCTCAACCATTTGGATGCCTTCCTTTTCAAGCCAAACACAACAAAAAGAACATAATTATTTGATTGTTTTCAGTGGTGGGAAAAAGGTTGCAGTCCAAACATCAATTAAAGCAGGAAGACCATTGGATACTTGTGTGGCACCATAGCCTTTCCATATCCAACCATTTCATGGTCTCACACATGGCTAGATTTACTGGCATTAATTTATATAGCATGTTTATCTCTCATGTAATGATGTGGTTATTATCTCATAACCATCACAATCCTGATGCGTTGTTATGTCATGTGAATGCATTCAAAAGCTAAACAAATTTTATAACTATCTTAGGAATTCATCCTTTACCACACCCAGTGGTATATAATTCCTTTTAATGCATTCAATCATATAGAATATTATCCTTTAGATATTAAAATATGACCAGGGAAATTCTTACCTAAATTCCCTTCAACAATTATGCAACATAAATACATCAAAATCATACTTGAATATCTTCCATTTAATTTAATTTGATAATACCTGATTAGTTGGTATCTATAAAAGTTCACTAGCTTCCTTCCCCAACCTCTTATCAAAATTTTACCCTTTCAACATATTCTTCATATGGATGATTATTAGCAACAACAACATCAACAACACTTGCAACCATCTAATAAAATCCCTCTTTCCTGGCACACCAACCATCATTAGAAACTTTCGTATTAATATATAATAGTAGACAACTCTTAGTCTACAACATGTTATACACACTCTCAAACACTTTCACATACACTAATTCGTGTCTATATGCACTAAGAATGCATCCTTAACAAGCCCATGAGTGCATATGCATTCTAGTTTCCTTTGTTATACATGGTTGTCCAACATCCCATATCATAATTGTTTCTACAACAACTACATCAACCTCTTTCATCATTTATAGCTCTCTCTGATGTTCCTGGTTGTCTTCAACCTTTACTAGATTTTTGTATCCTTTTATACTCTTACTGAAATCATTGAGTGTGATTTCTTTCTTCCCTAACCACTTTTATCCAACTCATACATGACCAATTTATATTTCCAACCATGTTGTCTCATTGACTTTGGATCTTCATCATCCATTTACGTTTCTAGACCAATTGATTGAGCTTCACCCTATCTGAACATTTCAACACTTGTGGTTGCTTGCACTATTTTTTTCTCCTTCATTTTCCCATTGGCCTCAACTTTAATTCCTTAGTCAAGTATAATCATACTATAATTCTAAATATATGTCCTCTTCTTCCTTTTTCCTTCACAGAAGCTACCTTGGAAGGAGTCAACTTTATTTTGCATCCCATTGTAAATTTCATTGGTACTTCAAACCTTCTAGAATATTACCAATGGCTCATTTCCACTTGAGATGGTTTCTTTCAGGTACCATCTCTATTGCATACCAAGTCAAACTTGTAAATGTGGATGAACCTACAAAAATAATATCTAGCTAGCAAAGGACATACACAATTTGCAAAAGAAATGAGAAAAAGACGGAAATGAGAGAGAGAATCAAAGAATTGTATTAAATGTATTCCACACTCAAAGAGAGAATAATTTACAATATATATAGGTTACATGAGTAACTAATGCACCATAGTAGTGATCTAGAGAGATCTAGACACTCACTGATAGACACTGGAGTGAACTGCCACCTATTCCTAGTTAATTGATCCATGCAATCATCAGTTAACTGAGACACATGTGTGGAAGTGAGAGAGATATATGCAACTCCTGGAGATAAAAATGAGGTTGCCATGCATGAGTTACTTCCACTATTCTAATTGAGTGTAACTAACTTTGAACTGAAGAGAAATGCCCTATTTTATAGGGGAATATTCTCTAGAGAGAATATTCTCATCTAAGGAACCATTCTCAACATTGGACTATCAAACTTAGGAAAATAATTCTAGGTGAGTGTGTAATATCTCCAACACCCCCCTGAACGCTACTAGGGTGTATATGATGAATGGGTCCCGACAACAAAGGCCATGTTAGGTACCCATTGTACAATTCATATAAGAATGAAAAACAAAATGAGGAAAGAGGGAAAATCTCATGGGAAACCCCCCCTCAAGGTACAATGAATAAGAAAAAAACAAAATTAGAAGGAACAAAAAGCAGTTTCTAAGCAATTGTGTCATTCACTCCACGAAGACCTTGCAACTATGCAAGTTTGTGCTTGTTGAATATATAAATGTTTGTAGGGATCTGATGAAGTAGATGCACTAGGGAGATGTCCACACATATCCACATTCTCTTTTTGTAATGAAGAATATCCAAATGAATTTTGGATGAAACTTTGAAATTTGTGCGACCACTTTTGGAAAAATGCTAAAAAAATACGCATTTTAAAATTCTCATAACTTCACTTCCTAGACTTCGTTTCGAACTATTTTTTTTTTGAAATTGGGTATTTTTCCAAGAGGAATGAAAATATCCATTTTTTCTGCAAATTATTCTCATAAAATATCATAATTGAATCTGTTTTTCACAGCCCCCTTTTTGTCTCCCGAGATGCATGCATGTTGCTCCTGAGATGCATGCATGGCGCATACAACAGTTTATGCATGTGACTCTTGAGATACATGCATGATATATTCCATATGAAATTTAGAAAACAAATATGAAATGGAGTAGACATCATCTGCAATTAATGGAATAAGAATTTGTGCAAATACTTGTGTAGAAAACTCTTCAAAATAAAAAGCTTGATCTTCTGATGGTTTCTCTTATGGATCTATCTTTTCAATCTCATGCTTGAAATATTCACAATATTATTTATTCCCGAATAGAACATCCAATCTATTCCATAGTTCATTTGGAGTTGAGTCTTGTGATCCATCATATACTTGGTGGAGAATGTCAAGAGAAATAGACCAGAAGATACATCATATGGTCATATCTTGTCTATTGAGAAAGTCGTTTTTCTCATCGACGGAATCGGACTCTACTTCCATTTCCATAGTTATTTGGTACAATCCTTTGCATCTGAGTTGAAGAAAAATTTTTGGATTCCACTCCAAATAGTTATGAGGCATGAAAATTATTGCTGACAAATAATCCATCTTTTCTGCGTTCTTCAATCTTCAATACTTGCAAAAAGAGTCTGGTGTGTCTTTTTCCTAGAAATATGTCGACTTTGATACCATGTAAATGTGGATGAACTTGCACAGATAAGATCTAGCTAGCAAAGTACATACATAGTTTGCAGAACAAATTAGAAAAGACAGAAACGAGAGAGAGAGAGAGAGAGAGAGAGAGAGAGAGAGAGAGAGAGAGAGAGAGAGAATCAATAATTGTATTAATTGTATTCCACACTCAAAGAGTGAATAATTTACAATAGATATAGGTTACATGAGTAACTAATGCACCATAGTAGTGATCTAGAGAGATCTAGAAACTCACTAACAGACACTGGAGTGAACAACCACCTAGTCCTTAATTGATCCATGAAATAATTAGTTAACTGAGACACATGTGTGGAAGTGAGAGAGAGACACATGCAATTGCTGGTGATAAAACTGAGGTTTCCATGCATGAGTGACTTCCACTAATCTAACTAAGTGTAACTGACTCTGAACTGAAGATGAACGCCCTATTTTTTAGGAGAATATTCTCTAGAGAGAATATTCTCATCTAAGGAAACATTCTCAACATTGGACTATCAAACTTCAGAAAATAATTCTAGGTGAGTGTGTAATATCTCCAACAAAACTTAGAACCATTTTCTTACTCATGTGTCTTCCTAGGAATTCCTTTATGAAGAAAACTTCCTTACTTATATTCTTCTTGACTTGATATCCCATGCTACTTTGGGAATGCACTCAACACATTTGGAATACACCAAAACTCTCTATATGCATCAACAATTCTCTTCTATAGATATCATCTGTCCTTGAGTGCTGCAATACACTCGAATTAACTTGGCATTCACCTAGTGGTACCTTTTTCTACTATCTCCAGTTACTCATGGACTTTATCCAATTCTAGAATGCACTTAAATTTATGCAATGTATACCCCATAAGTTTGAGTCCATAATTTTATAACCAATGTTCATATAGTGCATTGCCTTATGTATCAGTCGCCACTCTTTAGAATACATGCATGTTCATTACTTCACCCCTAAAGTTCTGACACTTGTAACATGCTTGCACTACACTACTATGATAACAATAATGGAGTTATTGCTCCAAAAATGCATAAATGATCCCCGGAGATGATGCACCTTATCTCCATGTATACACCATGTTCCTCTTTAGCAGAAGACTAGCTTCCTAAATTTCTCAACACTTTCATTGTTGAACCTTTATCATATATTGATTTCCTTTCATTTATGGTATTTATTCTTCTTGTGAATAAACTTGAAATAACACTTTATCTTCAAGTATCTCATCTCATTCTTGCTACCAGGTCCAAACTCTTATACTTACCATATAAACCATCCTTCCAAATTTCATGTTTGCACCTCTAAGCATACTCACTACCAATGCATTATCATAAATTGTAGGTGGGATTTCTTACTTAGCATCCACAATTGGTATGCATTGTAACATCCCCATTTTCAAACCGCAAACTAGAAATGTGTATTTTAAATGTAGTATGTAATCAAGAGCCAAGCGATGTAGATTGTAAATGTGATGTATGGCCGATATGCAAACAATGTGAATTGAAATATAAAAAATAAAATGTATTGCCTATTTGTTAAGCCCTAAATAGTGGCTCATTACCCATTAATTGGGGAATATTACATTAGTAATGTTATTTTATTTATGTCGCCTTTATTCCATTACCTGTAATTATACCGCCTAGTCTCCTACATATACCAAGGAGACATTTTCATTTGGAATCATCTTGTAATTGTACATTTATGTGGAAATAAGGAGGTTGCCCCCTCGAAGAGGCTTATTATCTGAATTTCTCTCTTTTTCAAGGAGTTGAGTACTTATTCTGAGGTTTTTCTATGCTATATTGATATTTGGTTCTTAACATATGGTTTCAAAGCTCAAGGTCTTTGGGTTTCGCTGCTACATCTGAGACACCTTGGAATTTTCGCTATAACTTTTTTTCTACAATGTTTCAGAAGGAACGGCTTGGAGGATATTTAGTATACAGAGAAAGGTACGTTGAGGTACGTTGGATTACAATTTCATCTCCTGAGGAATTATAATTTCGGAGATACATCTTGTGAAATATAAGGTTTTGGAATAATCCTGAACTAATTCATTGTAGAATTTTCGCTATAAAATTTTTTCTGTAAAGTTTCAGACCCTGAAATTTGGAGGATGTTTACAAAAATTAGTAAGGTATCTATGGTAAAAAATTTATCTTCTGGGTCATCTTACATTTTCAGATACACCCTATGGCAGATAGGGTATCTGACTAGTCCTATTGACTAGTCTCGAGAAGGAATTCCAGGTAAAACAATCATAACTTATTCCTAGAGTATCCAAATTGATTGGGAATGGTTGCATTGGATAGTGGATAGTCTCTAGTATTTCTGGTACGAGTTTCATAATTTCATATCAATTATTTGGTGCGGGGCATGCTATACAAGTGAGATATCCTAGAAAGGACAAAAATCAGCAAGTTGTGGGGAAGTTACCATAAATTCCATTTGGCACATCCAATTTTGATCAAACCTGTGGAATTGTAGAGAAGAAATATCAGATAACTACAAAAAGAAAGTTTCATACCTAGATAGGCCAAAACTTTGGATATACAGCAGGAGAAATATTGTCTATCAAAACCACCTCAAAATCAAGGTTCAAAAGTGATACCTGGCCAACATGCCACCCAAAAAGGGAACTTCTACACCAAATAAGCCTCCAAACAATCCTACATGGACTCTTGATGAAGGTGAATAAATGTGTAGGGACATAAATTATTTACAAAATAAGATAGTAACAAAAGATGAACTACAAGAGATGATGGATTCAACGAAAGATAAGTTTGAGGCAATAAACACTAAGATGGATGGTTTAAAAGGGGAGATCATGGAAGGATTGAAAAACTTCCTAATAGAGAGGACACCTGAAAGTGAAAATGTATCCCATGAAATTCATGACGAGGACACAAGGAAGGTGAATCAAGAATGGAGAAACTCCAACTTTGGGTTGAGGACCAACCATGTTCCTAAGATCGATATGAGGAATTTTGATGGCAAGGACCCAATCACATGGATACTTCAGATGGAGCAATTCTTTTATCTACATAGTGTGCCACATACACAAAAGGTACGAATTGCTTCTTTATATTTAGAACCCAATCAATTTGTATGGTATCGATGGCTTTGTTCTCGCAAATCACTCGTCACTTGGACAATTTTCACGGAAGAAATGATAACACACTATGAGGATACAAGGAGTGATATTGTCTTTAGCCAATTGATAAATCTCAAGCAAAAGGGTTTAGTTACAAAGCACATTGACAACTTCCAAAGATTGAATATAAAGGTAACAGATATTCCAGATGAGCACTTGATTGATGTATTCATAGGAACTTTAAAGGATAACATTCAACATCATGTTTGCCTTTGGGAACCCAAATCATTGGAGAATGCATTTAGGGTGGCAAGAAATGTTGAAAGTAAAAATATGGTTGTGGCTACTAGAAGGACCAATCCTAACATCTATAGAGAGAATAATGCTCCTTCTTATAAAACACCTCAACCTACAAGGTTGACACCTCAACAATTAGAGGAAATAAAATCAAAAGGTTTATTCTTTAATTGTGACAACAAGTATAGTAAGGGACATAAGTGTGGTGAGAAGAAATTATTCTACATAGATTGTGAAGAGGAAGAAGAAGAAGAACCATCTCAAGATGAAAACGTAGAAGCAATTTCATCTGAAGAATTGACTCCCACAATATCATGTAATGCATTGGCTGGAATTAGCACTCCTAAAACCCTCAAGATTGAATGATATATCAAAAATAAAAAGGTAATAGTCCTAATTGATTTTGGCAGTACTTACAATTTCATTCACTATAAATTAGCCAAATCTCTCAATTTCTTTGTATATCCAACACCAGAGTTTCAAGTAATGATTGCAGATGGAGGAACTATCAATTTCTCAGGAAAATGCAATAAGATCAATCTTACT
>ML776942.1:583930-610094 GCA_009831015.1 Picea engelmannii
GCTTTGGTGGTAAAGGTTGTTGAGCCTACCAGCTCCTCTGGTTGGATTGATGTCCGGAAAAAAAAAGGTAGAAAGGATCATCACCATTCAACACAGTGATCCGGCCCTTTCTCCTTGCATTGTAATGTTTCCATCTTGCTTTGGCCACGCGCTCTATGGAGCTCTCTATTAGCATAGGCTAGTTTCAAATGATCCCCTACTCTCTTTCTGAGGGGTCCGCAAATCATTGTATTACTTGCACTTTTTCATGGATTGAATAGAAGGATTCTCCCTTTTTTACTTAAAAAAAAAAACAATTGTCTTTGCTTTCTGTTCTTGATTCCTAGTCTGTCAATCTCTTCCAGTGCACTGATCAATTCTCCTTCCATGTCAACCATAACTTCTTCTTCATTAACATCACTCCCTGTGTTGTTATTATCATAATCCTCTTTGGTCATAAGTATGAAGTCATTTGGTTTATCTTCAATAGATGAGTCATTGTCTTCATCATCTTAAGGATCATCATCATTGTTTACGCAAAGACTTTTCTTCTTAAAGTTATTCTCTTTAAAGAAATTTTTTTTTTTGTACTTCTCCTCATCATCACATGTCTGATCCTTTCCTTTGTGGGGACATTTGTTTGCAAAATTACCTATCCTACCACAGTTGAAACATTTTAAAGATATTTTACCTTTGTATTTGCCTGATCCCTTCTTCAGTCTCTTCACAAATTTTGCTTCAATTTCATCGGTCTCAGAATCCTCATTCTTGTCTGCCTTAAATGATTCTTCTCTGGAGGTGGGTTTATCTTTAACTATTCTCATTTCATATGCAGTCAATGTACCTAGAATTTGATCAAACTCTAAGGTTTTTAGATCATTTAGTTCTTCTATAGCAGAGACCTTCGGATTGAACCTATATGGGAGAGATATCAAGATTTTTTGAACTAAATAAGGTTCCTCAATTGTTTCACCAAGTGCTTTCATTGCATTTACCATTTCTTCTACTCTCAGAAAGTATTTTCCAATAGTTTCATCTTCTTTCATCTTCAACTATTCAAACTACATTCTGTAGGTTTGAAGCTTGGCATCCTTTACCTTCTCATTACCTTCATAATTGTTAATGAGTTTGTCCCACATTTCTTTGGCAGTTCCTAGATGCATAACTTTTATAAATTCTGCTTCTCCAAGCCCACTCAAGATAGCATTCATAGCCTTAGTGTTGAAGCTAAATTCTAGTTTGTCATCCTTATTAGCTAGTACAATTGGCTTTACATAACTAGTATCTACCACATCCCAAACATCTGCACCTAAAGCCATTATGTAGGTTCTCATTCTAACTTTCCAGAAAGCATAGTTTGTTCCATTGAACAGAGGGGCCTTATTGGTTGAATTTCCTTCATGGCTTGACATGTTTAAGCTCTAGGATCTACCTTTAGATAAAAGGGGTTGGCTCTGATACCAATTGTTGGACAACTGAGAGGGGGGGGTGAATCAGTTCTTACTATGCTTAAACAATTATGCTTCTTTTAAATTCTTTACAAGGCACTCAATGATAATCACAATAATGCAAGAAAATAAGCAATGGCACATTCAGCATCAGTCACATATATGAGATACATAGAGACAGATATTTCCCAAGGAAACCCATAAAGGGTAAAAACATCTTCTTCTTTATATGATAAGAATTATTTACATTCTTTACATTATCATACATATGAGCACCTACTCATTGTGAGGCTACAACCTCTGTTTTTGCAAGCTGCAACTTGCTGAGAGAACCAACTCTCTGTTTTCTCTAGCACCTACTAGAAGGAAGCACCAACTCCCTGGTTTCTCTAGCACCAACTCCCTGATTTCTCTATTACCAACTAGACAGAAGCTACAACTCCCTATGGTCAAGCACCCACTTGAACCTCTGAGGGCACCAGTCCTCCCTAGCACCTCCCTACCACCCTGGTTTATGAATATGAATTATTGAAACTTATTACATTGATATAGTGTTCAAAAACAACTTACCAGTCTCATCACTCTTCTGCAAGATTTCATTGCTCTGTCTTCCTCACTGTCTTCCTGCATGCATCCATTGCACTTTTTTGTTCTTCTACCTCTTATGCTTTCTACGCCATTCCCATTCAATGCACCTTTTGTCTTATGTCCATTTCAGTTGTTTCACTCCACCTCCTTCTTCACCCATGCATCCCCCAGCCTGCGCAACAACTCTCATATCTTTTGCTTCTTTTTCAACATTCTTTTTCTCTCTGTGCATCTTGTGCATGCCCTGTGTCCAATGGTTCTGCATCCTCTGCATGTCGAGTGCTCTGCATGTTCATCATAGAAACTCTTATGCTTCTATGTTTGTTAATCCCATGTGTCCATCATCAATGGGTGTCATAATCAAATTACTTCACATCACCAGCAATTAATATTCTTCATCTTCTATTACAGTCGAGCTCAACTACTCTATTGTAGTTACAGGCTCTAATGCTCATTCATCTATCAATCCCCTCCATGAAAAGTCAATGTTCTACTTGCATATGCCTTGAGATTCTTCGCCTCCTCTGTCAATCACCCCGAAGTGTCTTTGAGTCCTCTGAAAGAAACCATTAGTGGTTTCTGGCAGTTATACTGTGACGTGCAACAGTAGCCCTCCGATTTTATTCAATTTCATCTGCATCATTGGATGACTTTGATTAGTCTTGTATTCATTTCAGCATTCCTCTCTTCAACATTTTAGGATCACCATGGTGGAGGATTTTAGTACTCTCCATTTCCTGACCCCCAAAACTCTGAAAAGGAGCTTATCTTCACTAACTCCTTCCCCCATCTTTTGTCGATGTGACCAAAGGTTGTGCCCTATAGCTGAGCCTAAACGTGTTTCGCATTTTGGCTTTTTGGCAATTCGACATTCGTGTGATCAAGTGTCTCGACACTCCATGTCACAATCCCTGAAATGGAGCTTGGTTTCTCTAGCTCTTTCCTCTATCTTTCACCGATGTGACCAATGGCTGTGACCATAGCCTTATTCAAAAATTGCATTTCGCAATTTCGCATTTCGGCACTTCGACATTTCGGTACTCTTGTGTTGAAGTGTTTTGACACTTCAACTCCTGGTATCCGAAACTCCGAAATGGAGTCAGATCAACGGTCTGGTACTCCAATGTTTCTCATTTCGGTGAATCGGAATTTCGGTATTCTTGTGGTAAAGTTTCTTTATTCTCCATGTCATGGTGCCTGAAACTCTGAAACGGAGCTTGTCTGTGACATTTTGCAACTTTGAGTTTCGCAATTTCGGGACTCCTCTGATGAAGAGTCTTTACTCTTGACTCCTCCTACTCCCAGTATACGAAACTCCTGTATGGAGTCTTCATCATTTCTTGACTTTAGGTTTCGCAACTTCGGGACTCCTTATGATGAGAGTTTTGTCATTTCCATCTCCTGGTAACCAAAATCCCAGTATCCAACACTCTGAGTGATGCACCTTTTTTCAGGTTTTCGAGGTTTCGCATTTCGTGACTTCGAGACTCCTGTGTTGGAGATTCTTGACTCTTGACTTCTCCATCTCCCAGTAACCGAAACTCCGAAATGGAGTCTTTGTTGAGATGATTTTTCAAGGTTTCGCATTTCACCTTGCTCGTTAAAGAGCGTGTAGGTTCTCCTGTATCCAACGTCAGTCGGACCTCAGGCTCAGATCCGACTTTCATCGAGAAATATTCAATGAGATCCATCGTTGCATACTCTAATCTTGTCGAGCTTGCTCTGCATCGTCTTTCCAAAAGACTTCTGGTGCCCACCTGGCACATCCTTCCTGTACTCAAGCCATCATCGTTGTTGTACTTGCCATCAATGACAAGCATACATTGCCTGTAAAACATGCCAACACCTAATAGGTAGGCACTTCAAGGTCAAAATAAATCATGATAGTCTTAAATACTTCTTGGAACAAAGACTATCATCAGAAGAACAACAAAATGGGTAACCAAGATATTGGGTTATGATTTGAAATTGTCTATAAAAAAGGAAAGCAAAATGTTGTGGCAGATGCACTCTCAAGAAAGGATAAAGATGTTGAGGCCTTTCTCTGTGCTATCTCGATTATCCAACCTAATTGGATGATATAAGCAAGGGATGAATGGAAGAATGAAGAAAAAGTGTGGACTCTCATTCAAAGGTTGCAGTAGGATTCCAGTACATCAAATACATTTACATGGAAAAATGATTCACTATGGTACAAAGATCGCTTATATTTATGTAAGAACTCCCAACTCAAACAAAATGTACTATTGGAATTGCACACCTCTCTAGTATGAGGGCACTCAGGATTTTTGAAAACCTACCACAGGGTAAAGAAGGAATTTTTTTGGGATGGCCTTAAAACTAATGTTCAAAGGTTTGTGGCATAATTTTTGGTTTGCCAACAAAATAAGGTGGAAACAATTAAGACCCTAGGTATTTTACAACCATTAGCCATCCCAAGTCAACCCTGGGAGGAGGTTTCCATGGATTTCATCACAGGTTTACCGAAGTCTTAAGGAAAGAATGTCATCATGGTGATTGTTGATAGACTGACCAAGTACGCACACTTTTTTGCACTCTCTCATCCCTTCAAAGCCAGTACAGTTTCCACCGCATTCATGGATACAGTTCAAAATATACATGGCATCCCAAAGATTATTGTAAGTGACAGAGATCCCATCTTCACTGGACATTTTTGGACAGAATTGTTTTCTTGTTTGGGTACTCAATTGGCTCATAGCTCATCCTATCATCCTCAATCTGATGGACAAACTGAGATAGTGAACAAATGTCTGGAAGGATACCTTCGTTTCTTTGTCTCTGATAAACAAACACAATGGTTCAAATGGTTACCCTTGGCAGAATGGTGGTATAACACTTCCTTTCATACTGCAACAAAAATGACATTTTTTATGGTACTCTATGGATACCACCCTTCTTCCATCACTTCCTCTCTAAAATAAAAATCTAAGGTTCAAGAAGTCGAAGATCACATCGAGCATCAACAACAAGTTCTCTAAATATTAAAGGACAACCTGACCATGGCACAAAATTGCATGAAACAACAAGCAGATCAACATCGTAGTGAAAGAAGTTTTGAAGGAGGGCATTGGGTGTTTTTAAGACTACAACCATACAAACAGATTTCCCTCAAGCAAGCCAAGAAGGATAATAAATTATCACCAAAGTACTATGGCCCTTATAAGGTGTTGCAAAAGATTGGTACTATGGCTTACAAATTGGAGTTGCCTGCATCTTCACGATTACACCCAGTTTTCCATGTTTCATGCTTAAATAAGGTTATAGGTGACAAGATCCCAGTTCAAACTGTATTGCCAGAACTTGACGAGGAAGGAAAAATCATATTGGAGCCGGAATCCATCATTGACACAAGAATTCGCCAACTGAGGAATAGATCCATTTCAGAGTATCTCATTAAATGGAGGAAACTACCAGCTGGAGATTCCACTTGGGAAGATGAGTCTTTTATACAGAAGCATCCAGAGTTACTCAAGCATTGTGGACAACACTTGTCTCAAGGGGAGGGGCATGTTAAGCCCTAAATAGTGGATCATTATCCCTTAATTGGGGCATATTACATTAGTAATGTTATTTTATTTATGTCGGCTTTATTCCATTAGTTGTAATTATACCTCCTAGTCTCCTATATATACCAAGGAGACATTTTCATTCGGAATCATCCTGTAATTGTACATTTATGTGGGCATAAGGAGGTTTCCCCCTTGAAGAGGCTTATTATCTAAATTTCTCTCTTTTTCAAGGCGTTGAGTACTTATTCTGACATTTTTCTATGCTATATTAATATTTGGTTCTTAACACTATTGTAGATGGAAACTGACAAAGATTGGGGACTAAGTATCCATGAGATATGGGATGGGTCCAAGTGGGGGAGAGTTACCCATATTTATTAAACTAAAACCCATTTCCTATTTTTCTCTAAATGATCCTTGCCATGAACCTTCCATTAGTTGTTGAGTGTTCTAGAGCCCAATCGTTGAATTCATGTAAGAGGGTTTGTGTGAGAGTCACTTCCCATAGTTATTGAGAGCATGGGGGTTCAGTACAATCATATTGGGGAAGAGTGCAAGTCAATAAATCAAGAGAGAGAGAGGAAATTTGTATGGGTAGAGGACCAAAATTATGCATTCACATTTTTGCATAGAGAGTTGTTTTTACATGGATTTTTCTGGACAACAATGGCTTTTTGAGTGGGATATCTTGTAGGAAGTTGTTGTGGACATGTTTGGATGCTATTTGGAGTTTTAATTTCATGGAGAAAGAGGTTGTGTACCTGGGAGCCATGATCTGTTTGAAATTCATCCAAGAAGCATGCATTTGGCTACTAGGTGAATTTGTGTTGCAACTATGAAATCCCTAGAGTCCATCAAGAATAATTCTTGTCCAACCTGTGTTGGAAGCCCTATAGGGGAGTAGAAAGGCCTGAGGTAATGTGAGAAGTGAAGGGGGATTCCATCCCTTGGGTTGTGCAAGTTGATGGGAAGAGTGTTGGTGGAATGGAATTAACTGTGAGTTTGATTTTTGAGAGGGGGGAATTAGCCAACTTTATGTACCATTGTCTCTTGCAGATTCATAGCCCCAGCTCGTGGGTGTCTTACTATTGAGAACTGGAGCAGCAAAGCTACGGTTGGGAGGAAATTTCATCCTTTGCAGTGGGTTGTACATTTCATTAAGATACATGTTCTTATGTGTTGTGTTTATTAATGTTAATTGTTGATACAATTGTTGTGAAATTTACTATGAGTTATATTTGGTTATTATTGCTTGTTGTGAGCATAATGATGCATTTAAATCCTTGTTTATGTGGTTGAATGTTGTTGTGTGTTATTTAGTTGTTCTATGCATAGTTAAGTAGTTATATTTATGTTTTTGGGAAGCATAGATAGTTACATGTGAATGAATGTCATGCTAAGTATTATTTATGCATATAGATTTAGTAACATAAATTTTTAATGGGTCGTTTTAGTAGTGACGTGACCCGGATGGAGGCTGGGTAAATTACAAAGTGGTATGAGAGATATTGGTTCAACACTGGACCCATATGGGCCAATAACCAATGCGAATTTAGATAAATACGTTGTTATATACTTTGGTCTGAGTGACTTGGGAAAAACGGTGGAAAACCATAGTGAAAATCCCCAATTTCGTGGGATAAATTGAGATTAGTTTCCCAAAATTGTCTAGGACATTTTAATGATGTTGACCAACTAGATTGCAGAGTTAAATTCAACATCCAAGGTCAAATTTTTTGTTTTAATTGAGGCCAAAGGAGTTGGGAGAGTTTAAATAATCGGCGATTCAGCTCGCTTTTGGTCTTGTGATCGATGACCCAGATTCATTTTAATAAAATTAATTTAAAAAAAAACTAATGTTTTCGAAGTTTGAAAAGGTTTTCAGATCAACAGTTGAGGTTCACTTTGGAGGTTATAATTTAAAGGATATTGAAGGTCCATATTCACCTGGATTATGATCAAAATTTGCTAAGTGTTGAAGTTCTCCAACTGAATTAGTCGATGGTCGATGGTCAAATCAAAAAAATTGCGGAGAATTTTAAGTTTGTCGGTAGAAATCACCAATGGTCGATGGTCGAATTGACGAGTTGGGATATTAGTGGGTTCAACCAGAGGGAATCTTCGATCACTAAAATTTGATGGCCAGAGATCGATAGAGTTTGGCCAAAATTTCTAAGTGTCAAGGTTTTCCAACAAAACTTGTCAATGGTCAATTGTCAAGGATAGACATGATTTGACGATACCTTCATGCATCCAGAGAGAATCACCGATGGTCAGGGATCAAAAAAATCGACGAAGGTTTCAAGCATCTAGGGGGGACTACTGATCGTCGATGATTGATCAATCAATCAACAGATTTAGTCGAGATTTTTCATTTGTCCAAGAGAAGTAGTAGATCATCGAAAAAGGAAAAGAGGATGATGATGTATGTTGGCCCTTGACCAAGTTTCAAGGAACACTTGGTCATAATTGACCATTTCTGGACTTCGACACCCTATCAAAGATGGAGCATCGGGCGAAGCAGAGATTGTGGGATCTCGATCCACTTTTGGGCCTCTTTTAGGGTTTTGGGTTAATATAATGGGAAAGGGATGTCGGCTTGTGGGTTTACCCACGCTTAGACCCACTTTTGTAATGTATAAATAGATACTTAGGCAATGTAAGAAGAGTCGATGGCTTAGTGCTAGTAGTAGATCTATGTGATCAGATGTGGGTTGTAATTGCTCTGTGCATGATTGTTAGAGGCTTGTAGAGATAAGTGTCAGTTGTCATAAGAGGTTGTAAAAGGCTTTGTGTTGAAGTACACAGAAGAAGGATCTAGCGAGCTGTGTAGATCTTCTTTCCTATGTGAAGTAAGGGTTTTGAGTGGGTTTGTGTTGTAACCAATTGAAGACACTAATAGAGAAGAAGAGTTGGTGGACGTAGCCCCAGGGTGGGGGTGAACCACGTAAATCTGTGTGTGATGCTTTGTGCTTCGGCTTGATGTGTTTATTTATTATTCTGTCGAGTGCCTTGATATATTTAGATAGATCTATTAATTCTTTGTTCTTCCTAGATGTATGTCAATAGTGGGATCTGACATGTATGAGAATGCTTAGTGTTGGACTACTAGATATGATATGATTTTCTATAGTTAAATGCTGAAACAATGTACATCTGAGTATTCATCGTGAAGCTATGTGTTGTCTGTGAAGTATAATAAGGGTTAAATACTGATGAATCATCTATGCTAAGTGCCCTGTAAGGATAGGATCACAGATCTGTGTCCCAGCTAAGGTTGCAAACACCTGAGTCTTGCAACCACCCCTACCTCTACCTCAGGTGAGACTTCATATACTTCGCAGGTGTTGTCGAAAGGGTCGGTAGTTAGGGCTTTGTTGGTATGCTCTTGAGCATTGAACTTTGGGTCTGCCCCTGTGCCAACAAATGGTTCTATTGCCAGGACCTGAAACTGTGATTGTTGGGAACTGAGGAAGAAGAAACTTTGTGCAAAAGGAAGATCTGTCGCCCTAGTGTGCATCTTTTTACTCGACCTATGAAAGATTTGTGCTAGGAATAATGTCAGATCTGAGGAAAGGAATATCAAATCTGAAGAAAAGAAGAAATATATAAACGCTATGTTCCCTAAGAAAAGTAAAAGTGGGAATTTCTGAAAGAAAGAGGTCATATCTACAGAAAATAGGTAAGATATGTAGGCCCTGTTCTCTAATAAAGGTAAGAATAGTTAAAATTTCTTAGATCTGAAAGCTTTGTACTCTGTAGAAGTAAGATAAGTGAAATTTTTGTTTCTAGAGCATGGATCTAGGTATGTCTGATAGATTCGGTCCTAGCTTAAAACCTAGGGCATTAACAGAAGAAAGAAATTTTGATATGAGTAGATCTGATAAGCATAATGATAGATATGTTATACCTATGCATAGAAAGAATGTTTGGACTAACAAATGGATGCAAGACCCTAGAAGGAATTTTTTGCAGGCTAACTACCATGATTATGGTGTACAGTACAAAAGAAATTGGGGATCATTTAAGAGAAAGAGAGGATTGACCCTATGTTATGTTTGCACAAAACTAAGCCATCTAGTTAAGGATTTCCCAAGTGGAAAACCCAGTTGTCTCTGTTGCAAAGATTTGGACCATGAAGTATTGGATTTCCCTAGAATGATTGCTAAGCTTGAAAGAATGAATCTACATGAAGAACACCCTAAGACAACCCCAGAAATAGCAGAACCCCAGAAAGAATCAGAGAAAGTATTGATATAAATGAGAGAAACCCTGAAAGAACACAAAGATGTCCACCTACCAAAGATCTTCAAAGAAAAGGAACAAATCGAAGTAAGAATAGGGGACTTCGACATTGATTGTATTCTTGATAAAGAAACACAAGTGAACATTATGCCAGAAAGAACCTGGGAAGTTATAGGGAATCTTGCCATGATTCCTTCACTGGGAGGAATATGACTATTCATAGGAAAACTCGTGATGTTATGTGGAAAACTCGCTCAGATACCTATGACAGTCAATGGAACTTCATCAGAAGAAGATTTTGAGATTATAAAATTTATTGAGGATGACACCCTGCTCACTATGTTACCTGGAAAACCTTGGATTGAGAGAGATCAAGCCAGAAAAAAGGAAGAAGAAAAGGTATTACAACAACAGAGACAAGAGCTAAAAGATTTCATGACCAGAAGGATCGCACAGTTGATTGAGGAACAAGAGAATAAATCAAAGCTATTTGACACTAGAAGCTCAGATGTCAAAGAATTAGGGGACTCACAGAATATTGGAGTATATGTACCATATACAAATGAAGTAGTTCTCCTGAGTCTTGGGAAATAACCTCAGCAACATGAAGTGACTATGCCCAAGGAAAATAAGAACCAGATCAAGAAATGAACTACCGAGATGAAGCTCACAGGGAAGAAGGCTAGAAAGCTAAGTAGAAAGAGAGCTCAGATCGACAAGTTACAGAGGGTTTCAGAGGGAACCCCTCCGAAAGAAACTTTGCACAATTCGAGCTTCATCAGGATAAAAGAACAACGACATGGGTCACTTCACCGTGGTGAAGAAATATAGTCATTGGAGGCCAATATACCTGTTCGACTGCCACCCCGAACAGATCAAAAAGCATTGATGGCTCATCACCAAACTGTTAGACCACACCATAACAGATAGAGCCATAGTTAAGGAAGCCCCATACCCTCTGCAAACAATTCATTACGGAGTTACTTACTTAATCCATTGCACCATGCACGGAACACACTTTTTTTAATTGTGAAATTGAATCCGCAGACTACCTAAATTGTGAACCATGACTACTCCACCCTTAGTCTCTACCTTACTACAGTATCTACGTTACTTTGATAACCCGAGCTATTGATCCTAAGCATATATGTCCGACGAATTTAGTGCGGCTAAAGAATCTGTAAGAGAGGTACTCACTAGCCTCAAAGCCGAAAGAGTCATGTCAAAGCAAGGATTGTCTACAGGTTTACAGGCATCATCGACGAGAGGAGTGCAAGCCTCCTCGTCGACTTCTCGAGCAGGAACATCCCGAGACGACGCAGAAAGAAGAACCAAACATAAGGACGATATGGACAATGTGAAGTTGGTCCCATCCATCCTACCTTCTTACATACCACCTCTGAGTGGTGCGATCAACAGAGATAGTGTTCCTAGAGACTTTGAGTACATTCTAGTCACGGTATACCTACCGAAAGGAGTACGCGCAGTCTACACAGATCATGATAAGATCGCAGCCTTGAATTTTAGTGACTTCAACCTGGGGGATCGTAAATTTTACAGCACACTTGCCCCGTACAAGCACTTAACCAGAACCAAGGGCAAGAATTTGAAGATCGTCCCTCATCAATGCACGATGAACATCGCGTAGTCTACTCTGCTCAACATTAGAAGATACCACACTTCGGCAAACACCAGAAGGTGAATTCTTGTGTGAAGCTATTGCTGGCAAGTTACCATGGACGATACTTATGGTTGAACCGTCGCATAACAATTGATCCAGCGTTGATCAACTGGATCACCGGGCTTAGCATGTAGAGCCCTGATCCCCATGATTACTATCCTAGGAAGACTGTGGATTACGCTCTTTCCCAAAATATCAAAGAATCCTATGTCGATGTTGAGAAAGGTGTGTGAGGCTACAAGGTAGCTTCTATTGAAAGTGGCGCAGTGCGCCTCACCTTTCAACTGATTGTAGGGAAGTTGGTATGCAAGAATCGACCCAGACAAGTATCTGTCTTTGTAGTCGACCTCGCAGGAAAGTGCGCAGAGGGACTACAAATGAACTGGGTGAAGTACCTGGTGAATCAACTAGAGATTGATTGCAGAGAATCCCAGGATCAGGGGCATGAATTTCATTTTAGCTAGCTCTTGATACTTATAGTTTTTGTTGCATGGGAACTACCGAAAGGTGTAACCTTCCCCGACATTGACCCCTTTGAACCACTGGTTGCGAAGTTCATAACCCTGTGGTACTCGAATGACATGAAAAATAAGTGGCAATCTAATGCCGTATTTCACACCTACCACACCCAGTTGACGCTCACCATCCAGTCCGAGCCTTGCATGACCCGGAATACTTTACACAGGTTTCGACCTCTGATAAAGTTCAGTGTAGACTGCCATTTTATATATCTGGCAGCACATGCTAATGAGAACAAGGAACAACTTCAGTATAATTACAAGCTGACGGAAGAAGACCTGGAGGAAATCACCAAGGAATGGTCGGCATACCTTCTTATTCCAGTAGACCCTGCAGAAGTGTCTGACATTGACAGTCGAGAAGTTGCGCAAAATACACCTGGACCCAGTAAGACAAAGAAAACAAATAAGGATGAGGATATCTAGGATGTATACAAAAGATATGTAAGAACCACATTTGTTACACCAGAGCAAGGAGGTAATGGCGAAGACCTAGAGGAAGTCGAATAGAGGCCAAGAAACGAAGTAGAAATCATAAATAAAAGGAAGGGTTCACCTCCAAAACCTTCCTCCCGAAAGAAATCAAAAGAATCTGTGACTAAGTTGAAGACCACGCTCAATCCAGATGACTTCAGTTTTCTCATCGCAGCTATGAATGAAGCCATAGAAGAGATAATAGAAAAATAGGAAGCTAAGAAAGAGACAATGTACAACAGAATCGAGATCGAACTCCAAGGAGTACAACAAGATCTCTAGTCTAGCCACACAGTCTCCTCTGCGCCCCTGCCAGAAGGAACAACAGAAGAAGGAAATGAACCAGTTCAACTCCACAAGATTGATAACATGGTCGAAGTATGCCTTCAAAAGGCACGGGAAGAAACCGCGCAGGCCACCCAGACCTTAAAGAAAGCATAGGAGGAATTTCTCGAACAACATCAAGCTGTGCAACAAGAGAAGGACACTCTCCAAGTGAAATTTGAAGAAGACAGAGCAAAGATTCAAAAAGAGAAAGAGCAGTTGCTCGTGAAGCAGATTGGGATTGAAGAATCCATCAACAGAGCATTTCTCTCTGTGACCGGCTTAGAACAGAAGGTAGAGGACCCCATCGAACTCCAAGTGATGACGCTTGTTGAAGATATTCAGGAACTTCAACAAAGAGTCGTGGACTTAGAGTTTCAGACCATACCACAAACCCCACAAAAAGTGTGCGACCAGTGAGAAATAATTGCCTAGAGCACCATAGAAAGGATTAAAGCACTCTCCGAGGAATGCAAACAATTAAGTAGTAGAAGTACGCAGATCTATGAGAACCTAACTGAGAACCCAGAATTGCATCAATTGGAGTCACAGCTCCAAGAGGCGAAGTACGATGATGAAAAGCTACAAGTGCAGCTAAAGGCCCTATCACTGGTAGAGAGAATGAAGAAGTTTCTAGAGAAATGCACATCCCAATAACAGATTCACATGCTTCAAAGTAAAGTAATGGAAGTCTCTCAACGACTGCAACCAGTGCAAGAAAAGGAAAGCCAACTGTTCACTAAAGTTGAAAACCAAGGAGTAGAACTTGAAAAGCTTGTGAATATAGCAGAACAATGCCTAGAAGGGTCGGTGAACGAGGCACTCATCCAGGATTTCATCGAGCAAGAGGCAGTAGCAATGTAGCAGGTCGAAGCAGCTTGAGCCAAGCTCGAGGAATTCAAAGCAGAATTGGTTAGACCTGAGTGACTCAGGACAAGTCATAGGTGAGTGTTGGGGGCCTGTTGGCCCTTGACCAAGTTTCGAGGAACACTTGGTCATAATTGACCATTTCTGGACTTCGACACCCTGTCAAATATGGAGTGCTAGGCGAAGCAAAGATCGCGAGATCTCGGTCTACTTTTGGTCCTCTTTTAGGGTTTTGGGTTAATATAATGGGAAAGGGATGTCGACCCGTGGGTTTACCCACGCTTAGGCCCACTTTTGTAATGTATAAATAGATACTTAGGCAATGTAAGAACGGTCGATGGCTTAGTGATAGTAGTAGATCTATGTGATTGGATGTGGGTTGTAATTTCTCTGTGCATGATTGTAAGAGGCTTGTAGAGCTAAGTGCTAGTTGTCGTAAGAGGTTGTAGAAGGCTTTGTGCTAAAGTACATGGAAGAAGGATCTAGCTATCTGTACAGATATTATGTCATGTGTGAAGTAAGGGTTTTGAGTGGGTTTGTGCTATAACCGATTGAAGACACTAATAAAGAAGAAGAGTTGGTGGACGTCTCCCCAGGGTGGGGGTGAACCACTTATATATATGTGTGATGCTTTGTGCTTCGGATTGATGTGTTTATTTCTTCTTTTGTCGAGTGCCTTGATATATTTAGATAGATATATTAATGCTTTGTGCTTCCTAAATGTATGTCAATAGTGGGATATGACATGTATGATAATGCTCAGTGTTGAACTACTAGATATGATATGATTTGCTATAGTTAAATGTTGAAACAATGTACATATGAGTATTCACGGCGAAGCTCTGTACCGTCTGTGAAGTATAATAAGGGTTAAATACTGATGAATGATCTATGCTAAGTGCCTTGTAATGATAGGATCACAAATTTGTGTCCCAGCTAAGGTTGCAAACACCTGATTCTTGCAACCACCCCTGCCTCTACCTCGGGTGAGACTTCATCTTCTTCACAGGTGTTGCCGAAAGGGCCGGTAGTTAGGGCTTTGTTGGTACGCTCTTGAGTGTTGAATCTTGGGTCTGACCCTGTGCCAACAATGTCATCATACATATTTCATGCCACATAAACATCCACGTGTCATTCCACATCATCCAATTTGACACCTAAGGATTATTTTTCATGCGACTTCAACATCCACATGTCACTCCATGTCAACCAACATAAGTGGTCGATGGTCGATAGTTAGGTCGACTGATTTGAGGAAGTGTTTTCGACAATCATCGAGGATCATCAATCGTCGATGGGATGATGGTTGAGAGTTGGAACAATTATTGAGGAGTTTTCATTCACCAACAAATATCATCCTGACAGCCAGATTGGTTGGTTTAGAGTTGTGCGCAAAATCAATCGTTGGGGAGTTGGGTCGATGACAGACAACTGGGTCAGTGGTTTGGGGAAAATTTTGTGCATGCTCAAAGGAGAACGTTGATCATCGATGGTCGATGTAGCGCAAATCAACGAATCATATTCCACATGATTTGAGATCAATGGTTCAGATTTAAAGAGTTGTTATAGTAGTAAAACAACCGATTTTTTAAGAAACTTTTGGGTTTTTTTAGGTCATGAACTTGCGAGCCGATTTTGAGGCCCTAAACGACATTTTTAGGTAGTCGGAACCCATGTAAATAAGGTGTACCAAGGTACACTCTATTTTTGCAACTCAAATAAAATAACTGTGAGAGAGCTATCCAATGAGCTAAACAGTTTTCAAAATGGATCTTGTACAAGGAAGTTACAGCCAAAATAATCAGGGAAACATTTTGGCACCAAAGTTGTTTTTGGAGGGCATAAATCCATGTTCAAAAGTTTGTTTGGGGCATTGGAGAAATTGATGGAAATATTACGAGCCATAGAAGGCAGTGGTGAAATCATATTTTGGTTATGCGTAACTAAAAATGTGTTGGGAGTGAAAGAAGGCACATGTAGCATACGAGGATAAATTGGGTAAAACAGTCAAAACTTCTCTGGACCATAACTTTCATCCCGGAGCTCGAATTTGAGCAAACAAATAGTCATTGGAAATTTCATGAGGAGTAGAAGACATATGTCAACCCATAATATTAAATTGGGCATTATATTTTCTCAAAAAGAGATAAAATATATTGTTGTAGCAATAATTGAGTGGAAATTACAATATGTGGATGTTGTAACTTTTCGCTCATAACTTAGATTAAGGCATTAGAACAGTCGTTGGAAAGATTTATCGGAGAGGAATGTATTTAAGGAGTCATACTTGGGAGTAGTGCATTAATATTATTCATATTTAAAATGAAGAATGACCTTTAATCTAATTAACAAATATTTTGCAATATGCTTAATTCTAAAAACAATTGTTGAATGGACGTTCTTGTAGAATTAGAAATACAGAAGAAAAAAATTTAGTTATTAAATGAGAACTAGAGATATGGAGGATGCTCAAGGGTATTAAAACCATGAAGAATAATTTATAGGTCTATATTTCAGCATGGTTAATCTTAAGACTGTGTCTAATGGAAGAAGAGACGAACATGAGCCTGTAACTATGAGAATCCTGCAAAAAGAAGTGCAAATATATAGTGTCGATAATGAGATGATCATGAAGGCTCAAGAAGAGATACTTAAACTATTGAACATGTTGTAGAAGCAATCCAACAAAGATTCAAGAAAAAGGAAAGAATAGAGTGTCAAGCAAGTGGAAGTGTCTAGGTCTCATGATAGGAGGGATGATCATGGAGGATATAGATGATCAAGTATTATTAATAGGCATCAACATCATCATTCCCTGGGACACTCGACTAGAAAAACATATGCATGTTCAAGGTCAACAAGTAGCCCAAGTATATCTCTTGTCAGGCACCAGAGAAGGAGAGATGGGTCAAATATCTTGCAAGGGGAATTGAGGAAAATCAAGCCACCATAATTTTATGGAAAAAATAAGAAAGGTGAAGATGCAGAAGCATGGTTGTTGAGATTGATGAAATATTTCCAATTGCATAACTACTCATCAAATGCAGAAGCCCAAATTGCAGCCTACCACCTTCAAGGGAAGGCATCTATGTGGTGGGATCAACTGAAGTAGGTTAAGCACCTTGACGAGAAGAGAATTTCTTGGAATCTGTTCAAGAAACACTTTTAGCAACAATACTTGTCAGAACAATATTACGACAAGAAGATGCAAGAGTTATTTGAACTCAAACTTGGGAACATGACCATGGATGAATATGAGAAAAATTTATTGGAAATTTTCAGGTATGTGAGATTCATCAGAGATGAGAAGGTAAAACTTCAGAGGTTCTTGAGTGGAATGCCATCCTTTTATAAGGATAAAATCTAGTTTTATGAGCCCAAAATTTTAGAAGAAGCCATAATAAAGGACAACTATTTGTATGAGAAGAATAGAGGAAAGTTAACTTTCCAAAGCACTTGGGATGACAAGAAGAAAGGAAAGATGGATCAAAGGAAGAAAGGATTCAAGCCACCTTTCATCATAAATAGATCTCGATCATATCAACAAGGGAAGCTATCTCAAGGTGATAAAACAATGATAGAGTCCTTGGGAAAGAGGCCAAGGAAACAACCCATAAAATGTTGTGGATGTGAAGAAGATCACATATATAAAGATTGTCATCATCAAGGAGACAAAATGATGATTTTGCATAGCATCAAGAAGGAGGAGACAATAGAGGACGTGGGAAAAAACATGCCAAATATATATGCAACCTTGGACAATAGACAAACATACTATCAATCCCATATGATTGAAGTGGAAAGTAATATTGATAATCATCCCATAGATATTTTAATTGATTATGGAGCTAGGCATAGCTACATAGATCCAAAGTTAATTGAAAGATTTAAATTGAATAAAAGTAAGATTGAAAATTCTTGGTTAGTTCAATTAGCTACTAGAACCAAGAGAAGAATCAATGAGCTTGTTAAAGAGTGCCCTATAAATATGAATGGAACTAACACTAAGGCAGATTTGAACATCATACCACTTGGGTCTTATGACGTCTTGATGAATATGGATTGGCTATAAAATCATCATGATGTTTTAGATTATTATAACAAGGTTTTCACATGTCTTGATGAAGAAGGGAATTCAAGGACAATGCAAGGTATTCCAAGGCCTATATCTATACGAGAGATTTTAGCATTGCATTTGAAAATAATTTTTATAAAAGGGTGACAGATACATGAAACCCATATGGAAGATCCAATGAAGGATAAGGAGCCAAATATTGAATATTATCCAGTCATGAAAGAGTGTGAAGTCGTGTTTGAGGAGCTTCCAGGATTTCCACCAAAGAGGGATATAGATTTCTCAATTGAATTAATTCCTGGAGCTTCCCCAATATCTAATACTCCATACAGAATGAGCATTCTAGAGATAAAAGAGTTTTAAATGCAACTACAAGAGTTGTTAAATAAATGGTACATACGCCCAAGTGTTTCTCCTTGGGGTTCCCCAGTTCTTTTTGTCAAGAAGAAATATGGAATGCTAAGGTTATGCATTGACTTCAGACAGTTGAACATGGTTACAATAAAGAATAAGTATCCTTTGCCAAGGATTGATGATCTTTTTGATCAGCTGAAAGGAGCAAAGATATTCTCCATGATTGGCTTGAGTTCAGGATATCCTCGAGTGAGAATCAAAGAAGAAGACACTAGTAAAACAACCTTTAGGACAAGGTATGGACACTATGAATTTGTGGTGGTGCCTTTTGGTTTAACAAATGAACTAGATACATTTATGTCCCTGATGAATGGGGTGTTCAGAGATTTCCTGGATGAGTTTGTAAGTGTGTTCTTAGATGATATTCTTATCTATTCTAAGATAGAAAAAGAGCATGAGAAACATTTGAGGATGTTGTTACAAGTGTTGAGAGAGAACCAATTATATGTCAAATTGAGTAAGTGTACTTTTTATCAAAAGCAGATCCATTATTTGGGTCACATTGTTTTAGAAGAAGGCATAGTAGTGGATTCGAAAAATATTGAAGCAATCAAGAATTGGCCAGTGCCAACAAATATTTCGAAGGTTAGATAATTTATGGGTCTAGATGGTTACTACAAGAGATTCATTGGAGGATTCTCTAATGCTTCAAGGATTTTTTAACTAGTGCACCTATTGTGAAAGTTGCAGATCCAAATGAGGATTTTGTTGTGTGCATAGATACATGCAAGGAAGGGCTCGATGGAGTTCTTATGCAAAATGGACATGTAATTTGTTATGAGTCCAAAAAATTGAAGGATCATGAAATAAATTATGCCACTTAAATCTAGAATTCATAGTACATTCCTTAAGAATTTGGAGGCATTACCTTATGGGCATAAAATTTGAATTAAGGACAGACCATAGTGGTCTGAAATATCTGTTTGAAAAAAAAAACACTAAATGCTAGACAAACTAGATGGATTGAATTTCTTAGTGAATATAACTTTGATATCAAGCACATAAAGGGAAAAGAGAACAAGGTGGTTGATGCACTTAGCAGAAGGGTGCATAAAATGCATGCTACAACCATTAGTATGTACAAGACACATTTAAAATATAGAATTATAGAGGTCTTAATTGTAGATCAACATTATGTGCAAGTTAAAGAGAGCTTACAGTAGAATGATATACAATAGAAATATAAGGATTACAAGTTGGAAGAGGAGGGAATCCTCTTATTTCAAAACAAAGTTTATGTTCCCAATTCTTAGGAATTGAGAAATTTAGTCTTAAAATAGATGCATAATGTGCCATATGTTGGACATCAAGGATATCATAAAACTATTACAGTTATAAAAGGACAATATTTTTGGCCTGGTATGAAGAAAGATGTCACTGATTATTTGGCTAGATGCATGGAATGTCAAAAGGTAAAGGGTGAACATCGAAATCCAGCGGGATTGTTGCAACCATTGCCCATTCTTGAATGGAAATGGGAAGTTAACTATATATTTCATTACCGAATTTCTTAGGACAGCAAGGCAACATGATTCCATCATGGTAGTGGTGGAAAAAATCACAAAGGATGCACATTTCACTCTGGTAAAAGTAACTCATAAGGAAACCAATATTGCAGAAATTTACACGAGAGAAATTGTTGGGCTACATGGTTTGCATAAGGAAATAGTGTTGGATCAAGATCCCAAGTTCACTTCCAATTTTTGGAAGGTGTTTTTTAAGGATTTGGGACAAATTTAAATTTCAGTACAACATATCACCTAGAGTCAGATGGGAAGATAGAGAGAATTAATCGAATAATTGAAGATATGTTGAGAATGTATCTAATGGACAAGCCTTCTAAGTGGGAGGACTATATCCATTTAGTTGAGTTTGCATACAAAAATGGCTATCAAATATAATGAAGATGATCTTGTTTGAAGCATTGTATGGCAGAAAATGAAATACACAATTTAGTTGGGATAACCCAGCAAACAGAGTTGTGATTGTAAATGTGGATGAACCTGCACAGATAAGATCTAGATAGAAATAATACATACAGATTTTGCATAAAAAAAGAAGACGGAAATGAGAGAGTGAGAATCAAATAATTTTCATTAACGAAATGAATGAATGATAATTTTCAAATGATATACTTTGTATAAATCAACTAATGTGCACTGAAGGAGAAGTCAACGCATGATAGTGGTGTTCTAGAGTGATTTGAATGCACACCGACATTTATGAGAGTTAACTGCCACCTAGTATGATTTAACAAGTCTCTCAGTCCTCAGTTAATTGAATGAAACAAAGTGAAGTGAGGAGGAGATCATGGAATCATGAGTAATGTGCTAGTCTAGTGATAATCCCAAGGACAATGTGCATTAGCTGGTGATGATCCCAATGCTGCATGGTGATGAAACCAATGTGGAATATAGACTGCACTCAACCGGTCAAATTGAAGTGTGAACTAAAGATGATATTCTCCTAGAATGTAGGAAAATGAATATTCTCCCTAAAGTATAGGAGACTAAATAATGACTAGTAAACATAGGGAAAACCTTAGGAAAAAGAAATCTTAGGTGTGTGTGAAGTATCTCCAACACCCCCCATGAACATCACTATGGTGAAAATAAAGAATGGGTCCCGGTAATGAAGCCATGTTAGGTACCCAAATACAAAGCATACATTGAAATAAACGAGGAAAGAGGGAAAACCTCATGGGAACCCCCCCCACCCCCACCCTGGAAGTTGTGTCCTTAACTCCAAGATGATTGCGTAGAGAATGGAACTTCTGTTGAGTGAAGGTCTTAGTGAATATGTTTGTAGTTTTTTTTTTTGAAGGACAAAACTACAGGTCAATGATCCCATCGTGAACTAAGTCCTGAATATAGTGCATGTGGATCTCGATGTGCTTCATCTTCTTCCTCTAAACTAGATCTCTACATAATTTCAGAGTGCTCTGGTTGTCACACCATATAGTGATTGACCAATAAAATTGAATGCCCAACTTAGTGAGAAAATGTTGTAGCCACATAGCCTGAATGGTTATGTTAATTGCCCCTCTATACTCTTGCTCAACTAAAGATAGAGAAATAACATCATGCTTCTTACTCGACTAACAGATGGTCTCATAACCTAGACTAAGTGAGTAACCAGATGTGGACTTGCAATCAATGTTATCGCCAACCCAGTCAGAATAAGTGAACCCGATGAGGTCCAATGTAGAGTCTGTTGCATAGTGAATCCCAAAGGTGATGGTTCCTTATACATATCGAAGGATACATTTTGCATCATTCCAATGTAGCTCATGCGGCTCTTGCATGAACCTAGAGAACTGCATAGGAGAGGTCTGGTCTGGAGTGTGTGAGATACAATAATCTCCCCAACATTTGTCTGTACAATGTGTTTTCCACCAGTGGAGTGTCCTTGTCATCCTCGATTCAAACTCTTGATAGGAAAGGATTCATGACAGACTTTCATTCTTTCATGTGAAATATCTTGAGGAGATCTCATGCATACTTGGCCTGAGATAGTTTGATGCCTGATGCATCTTAACTAATATCGAGACCAAGGAAGAAATGTAACATACCCATTTTTGTCATCAGGAACCTATCATGCATAATCCTCTTGACTGAAGCAATCTCTGAAGTCGAGAAACCGATGATCAACAAATCATCAACATACATAACTAGGAGTAGAAGTGAATCAATCATCCTAAGCATGTAAACATTTGGGTCTAAATTACAATGTACAAAGTTCTATGACATTAAGTAGGAGTCCATCTTGGCATACCATGCCCTTGGGGAATTCTTGAGGCTATAAAGATACTTATTCAATCAAAAAATCAAAGACGAATCATGCATGAAGCCTTGGGTCTTCTCCATGCAGATCTCCTCAAAGAGATCTCCGTGAAGAAATGCATTCTTCACATCCATCTGATGGAATTCCCATCCCTTGGTTTCCTCAATGGAAAGTGTCAAATGTATGAAATCCATATTCTCTACTGGAGTGAAGGTCTCGTCATAGTCAATGACATGCACCTGTTGAAAGAATTTGGAAACTAGCTTGGCTTTGTATCTGCTAACATGTCCATCCACTGCGCTCTTGTTCCTGTAGACCTATCTGCACCTGACAAGTTTCCTTTCTGTAGGAAGGGGAACCAAATCCCAAGTTTGGTTCTCGAGGAGGGATTTGTATTCCTCCTACATGGTGGATTCCCAAAAGGGATTCAAAACAGCCTCGCCATAAGACTGTGGATATGAAGACTAAACCAAGAAAATATTCTTGGGTGGCATTGGTTCAGTGAAAGTGAGTGTAATAGGAGGCTCCTTGAATTCATATTGAGTCCTCCTGGTATCAATTGGATCCCCAACAAGATCTCTTTCACCCTGAAGAATAGTCTTGGCCCACTTGGGCCTCAGCTCTAGCTCTGCATCTGCATCTGCATGCACCAACTCTGCATCTAACTATAGTGACTCTGTGTCTAAATCATCTGAATTCTATGAATCAAAACTCTCATATGAAGAAGATTCATCATGTGCATGCTCATCATCTATGACAGGTGGAAGAACAAAAGTGTTTACATGCGACTATTGAGGTACATGCAAGATACTTTCCTCGAATTATACAATATGCTCAATGATGAGCCAGTCTGTGGAGAGATCAATGAGTCTGTATCCCTTCACACCATTAGGGTAACCAACAAAAATGCACTCTGTACTCTGTGGATCAAGTGCCTTCCAATTCTCAGAGGGAAACCTAGCCCATGCATGAGAATGGAATATATGGAAGTGGGTCACTTCCAGTTTGAGGCTGATCCAAGCCTCGAAGGGGGTTTTATCCTTGACATATCTATGGGGATATATGTTTTGGATGTAGGTTTCACAATTAATTTCTTCAAGCCATAATATCTGTGGAAGTGACTTTGCATGCAGCATGCATGCCATCTCTTTCAAGGATCTATTTTTCCGCTCAACCACTCTGTTTTGTTGAAGAGTATAAGGAACAGTGTGCTGCAATTGAATCCTAGCCTCAATACAAATATTTTGTATCTCATGGCTGACATACTCCCCCCCATTATCTCTTCAGAGAAATTTAATATTTTTTCCTGACTATGTCTCAACAAGGGTTTTGAAATCTTTGAGGTGTTGAAAGACCTCTAATTTTTTCCTAATAAAGAAAGTCCATGTGAAGCGTGAGAAACCATAAAAAAAAATGAGCACGTACCTTGATTTATTGATTGATGGATGCAGAAAAGGGCTCATGAGGTCACTATGGATCGGATCCAAAGGAAAGGAAGCCTTCTGAGTCTTTTCTTTGTCAAATTTCTTTTGAGAGTGTTTTCCAAGAACACATCTCTCATAAATTCCTTTGGAGAAGTGGATGTCAGGTAGACCTTCAACCATTCCCTGCTTGCTAAGATGTTTCATATATCTGAAATTTAAATTCCCAAACCTTTTGTTCCATATCCTACTACTTTCATCAACATGGGTAAGAAGTAATGCAGAATCTTGTTCAATAAATTCAGAAAATCAGTAGAGTCTGGATTGATGATTTACCTCACCAATAGAAACCTTGGAATTGGTTTGCATGTCATAGATATCCACAACATCAGGTGTGAATATTACCCTATTTTCAGTGTCGTAGTTTTCCATCTGATACACGGAGAGAAGATTGACAGAGAGTTTGGGAACGTGTAGCACATTCTCAAAGATCATGTTTGTGAGTTCAACTCTACCTTTGTCAGTGACCTCGACTAGAGAGTTGTCCCCCATCATAATATGAGGACCTTTGCATGAGTCCAATGAAGAGTAGAATTCTTTTTTGGCATCCATGTGGTGTGATGCACCTGAATCTACAATCCAAGTGTTGAGAGAGGAGTTGATGCAATCAAAGCATGACTAGAATTATCTTTCTTGGGATTTTGATCTTCTAGATTCTTCTTCTGGGCACCCTCTGGGATGCGATCTCCAAGGTTTTTTTGTTGAAGTATTTGGGCCATTTGATCTATCTATTTCTGCATACATGTGGATTCTAAATGGAATCCTTTAGGGAAGTAAGTGCATTTCTCCCCTTTTCTTCCCTTTCCACCTTTGGATCTGGAGGAATCGTTGAAGGGTTTTGAGTACCCTTCCTTCTTTGGATTTGCATGTGCCTTCCTTTTGTCTTGGTTTTTAGATTTTAGATTTTGGTGACTGCTACCATCTTGCACAACAAGTGCATGCACCTTTGTGCCTTTGATTTGTCCCATGTTTATGAGCTTGTTCTGCTCTTGCATCAAAGACTCAATAAAGACCTCAAGAGAGGGAATCTTCCAAGTGGCTTTAAAGGAGAGCCTAATTGAATGAAATGTAGATACACACACTGAGTATTTCGAATCAAGTTTGGAAAGAATGGTAAGAGCCATTTGTTTCTCCTCCTTATATTTATTAGCCCTGCAAGCCTTGAGTTGAGACAACAAATCCTTATATTTGGTAAAGAAATATTGGAGATTGTTGAAGGATTTTGGATCCAAAGTGAACAATTCCACCTTGAGTATATGTCCCTTCATCTTGTCTCGTTTTTCAAAGAGTCATTCCATGGTGGTCCAAACTTCATTGGGGGTTTTACATGAGGATATGTGAAAGAGGAGCTTAAGAGAAATGAGACTGCAAATAGTTCCAAGTGCTTCATCCATTCAATTCAGATACTTGGATTTTTCTATAGCTGATGTGGGTTTGGTATCTATGTCCATGGCTAACTTGTATAATCCTCTTCTTTGAAAATGCATTATCATCTTGCCCTTCCATGCAAAGAAATTGTACGGTGTAAGAATGAATTCTTTTGGAAATTCCATTTTTCCTATTGTCTTCAATCTTTGGTACTTGTCAAAAGAGTCTGGTGTGTATTTTCCTAGAAATCCATCAATGTTGATACCATTTAAATGTGGATGAACCTACAAAGATAATATCTATCTAGCAAGAATACATACACAGTTTGCAGCAAAAAAAAAAGACGGAAACGAGAGAGTGAGAATCAAAGAATTTTCATTAACCAAATTAATGAATGATAATTTTCACATGATACACTCTGTATAACTCAAATAATGCACACTATAGGAGAATCCAATGTGCCATATTGGTGGTCTAGAGTGATCTGGATACACATCGACAGTTACGGGAATTAACTACCACCTATTATGAGTTAACTAGTCTCTTAGTCATCAGTTAACTGACTGAAATAGAGTGAAGTGAGAAGGAGATAAGGGAATCATGAGTAATGTGCTAGTATGGTGATAATACCTAGGACAATGCACATTAGTTGGTTATGATCCCAATGTTGCATGGTGATGAAACCAATGTGGAATCTAGACTCCACTCAACTGATCAAACTGAAGTGTGAACTTAAGAGAATATTCTCTTAGAATGTAGGAAAATGAATATTCTCCCTAAACTATAGGAGAATGAATAATGACTAATAAACATAGGGAAAACCTTATGAAAAATAAATCATCGGTGTCTGTGAAGTATCTCCAACAGTGATTGGGCCATAGTGTAATGATCCCAAGCCATTATGCAAGGATCATCACGGTTTTGGTGTCTGTTTAAAACTTTTTTCTAGTTGTGGTATTTCGTCAAACAGTTTGTTGATCTATCTGTTTATATGTGTTTATATGTGTGTATGCAGCAAATAACATAAATAGATAACCATGGAACATACCTCAACCATATGCAATAAGATAGACAAGCCAAAACATCTCAAATCTTCTTTATTCATAAAATAGAGAAACCTGCTACAATGAAGATGTCGATCTAGAATGCTCAACAGATGGCCAAGAAGAGAGACAATAGATAAGAGTTGCTACAAAATGCTCCCGCTAATACAAAAGATGCCTCCAAAGGCTGAATAAGAAATGAGGATCAATACAAGCAGATCTGAATGCCAAACTCTCCAGCTGAAGAATGCCACGCTCCAATAGAAGGCTGAAACCCTCAATAACTCAGCCCTGCTACCAAAAGTGTCCAATCACCCTAAGAAATATGCCAACTGATAGATCGGGT
>ML776942.1:610144-649470 GCA_009831015.1 Picea engelmannii
GGACACTTATGCGCTTCTAATCAATGGTTAGGTCAAAAAGTAATGTAAAGTATTATGCAAAACAGATTAAGCATATAATAATGAGAAAGGACGTTGTGTACCTTGGGATGATCAGGTGAAATGATAGTATAAGTTAAAATACATGTGATGAAGGGTATAATAATGGCAAAAAGTATGGGCAAAAAGGGTACAATATGTGGTCCTAACAGGGAGCACGAGGAAGCCATGTGGGAAACATACCCAAACATTTTTGCAAATTTTGAAGAAAATTGAATGTACATTTGTACATAAGTGAAATAAGACTCTATTTTGGCAGTTGGAGTTCCTGGAGCCACAATTTTGAAATTTCATGTCCAACTGATGTGTGGGTTGAGGGGAAAGGGGAATTGTTGGTTGGAATTGTTGCGTGAGTCATTAAGTTGCAGAATGATCATGTATTTTGATGTAATGTTTTTATATATGTTAATGTGTAGATGGTATGGTTATGTGCACTAAGTACAATGCAGTTTGTAGGGGGAGGGGAATGTAACATCCCCATTTTCAAACCCCAAAATAACGATGTGTATTGTAAATGTAGTATGTGGTCGAGAACCAAGCGATGTATATTGTAAATGTGATGTATGGCCGAGAGCCAATATGTAAACGATGTAAATTGAAATATAATGAATAAAATGTATCGTCAGGTGCAGACGGACATAGATGTAGATTTGGGGCTAAGTATCCACAATAGAGGGTAGGGGTCCAAGGGGGNATATCTATTAAACCAAAACCAATTTCCTATTTTCCTCTAAATTATCCTTTCCATGAACCTTCCATTAACTGTTGAGTGTTTTAAATCCCAATCATTGAATTCATCTAAGAGGGTTGGTGTGAGAGTCACTTCCCATAGTTATTGAGAGCATGGGGGATGAGTACAACCAACTTGGGGAAGAGTGCAATTCAAGCAAGCAAGAGAAAGAGAGGAAATTTGTATGGGTAGGGGACCATAATTATGTATTCACATTTTTGCATAGAGAGTTGTTTTTACATGGAGTTTCCTGGCCAGCAATGGAGTTCTAAGTGTGAGAGCTTGTAGGCAGCTATTGTGGACATGTTTGGATGTTATTTGGATCTGTAATTTCATGGAGAAAGAAGTTGTGTGCTTGGGAGCGACGATCTATTCAAAATTCATTCAAGAAGCATGCATTTGGTTGTTGGGACAACTTCTATTGAAACTGTGAAATTCTTGGAGTCCCAGCAAGAATAATTCATGTCCAAACTATGTTGGAATCCCTGGAGGGGAGTGGAAAGGCCTAAGGGACTGGGAGCAATGAAGGGGGATTCCATCCCTTGGGTTGTGTAGGTTCAGGGGAATAGTGTTGGTGGAATGGAATTAGTTGTGAGTTTGACTATTGAAAGGGGGATATTAGCCAGCCTTAGGGACCATCGTCTCTTGTGGATTCATAGCTCGAGCTTGGGGGTGTCTTGTTGTTGAGAACTAAAGTAGCAAGGTTATGGTTGGGAGGAACGTCTGTCCTCTGCAGCGGGTTGCACATTTCATTAAGATAAGTGTTCTTATGTTATGTGTTTATTCATGTTAATTGCTTATACAATTGTTGTGCAATTTACTCTGAGTTATATTTGGTTGTTATTGTTTGTTGTGAGAAGAATGATGAATTTAAATCCCTTTTTATGTGGTTGAATGTTTTTGTATTTTATTTAGTTGTTATATGCATAGTTAATCAATTATATTTACGTTTTTGGGAAGCATAGACAGTTACATGTGAATGAATGTCATGTTGAGTATTATTTCTGCATATATATTTAGTAACATAAATTTTTAATGGGTCACTTTAGTAGTGACGTGACCCAACTGGGGGATGGGTACGTTACATGCATACTTTTCATCTGAAATTGTTTTTCTAAATCAAAGTAACGTTGGAAGCCTTCCATATTGCTCACTGAGTCTAGATGTTTTCATTTGGAAACTTCCTTAAGCAATCAAATGTACATTTTGAGGAAATGTATCTTCCCTTCTTCCTCATATGAGAAGACTTCCCTTGCATCTACTATGTTCCATCTATTTCCTTACACTCTGAAAAATGTGCATGCACACAATTTTTTAGACAACAATAATTTTAAAATTATGGAAAAAACATGCATACTTTTTCCCTTTAAGTGCACCAGAAATATTATTTATGAATGCATGTGAATTATGTTGTCCAATTTACATTCCTAGGTGCATATCTATATTCTTCTTTCCAATACCTTTCTATTCACTGCTTTCTTGCTCAATTCTGAGTCCTGAGAAGAAATTTACAATCATTTGGGTATAGTCACTTTTCTCCTTTTGCACATCTTTCAACCAAGTGTGATTTTGGCTATATTCATGGATATTTGCACATGCTATTTTGGAGGATTGATAGAATATCAATTGGGCTTCTTCATAACCCAATTTTCAACAATCTCTCCAATTTTCATCTTCATCCAAGCTCCGCGCCGCTAGTTAAAACCTATTGAAGTTTTAGTTATTTTCCTTTTTTAGTACTAAATGCTACAAGAATTGTCTCTCTCATCCTGTGCACTTTTTGGTACCTAGAATTCCAATATGAATCCATGGGTATCTTCTATGGTTCAATATATTTCCATAGACTATTCCTTTGCTCCAAAATAACTTCTGACCAGGAAGTTATGGCCTCTAGAAGTGGACTAGTGCCTAAATTTTGCCTTGCACTTTTTAGCCTGTATTTTCCTCATACAAGATTTGTTTTGCGAACATATTAGCTCATTGGAAATATCTCCTCAAGCTATTTCATTTGAGATATAAAAGAAAAATGTACCTTTACTACACTTTATTCTTGTAGTTTTTGATTGCCTAAAAACCTTGTTTAGGCCTTCAAAAATGGTCTGCAAGATAATGACCTGGAAAACACAATTTTTCTAGAAAATTCCACTGTTTTCTGCTGACCTGGATGTTGATGTGGCATCCTATGTCCACCTGGCACTCCAAGATGATGCAAATACATCCTCATGGCCCGCTTGTCCTTGCCTCTTCAGACTTCAACACCCTCTCTTACTTCTTTTTCCTTCTCCCACGTCCACATAGTTCGCATTCACTTGTCGTTAGGGCTCACAACTCTGGTTTTCCCCATGGCACCTATTCACTAGTCACCGGGATGGGAGAACCCCCATCCCTCACCCTTTTTCCTTGGCGCACACATACCTTCTCTTCCATCCAATCGGACGGTGGGGGTTCAGGGTAGATCGACGGTTAGGATTGTATTTCGATTCCCCCCCAACTTGTCAACTGTTAACAGAAGGGGGGGGATCCAAAATACAGATCTCGATCGGTTTTATACTTGGTAAGGTGGCAGTCTCCTATTAATTTTAGGGGCTCCCTGGTAGTTTCCAAAAGCACCAAGGGACCCCCCCGAAACCACTGTTCCCACGGATTAGGGCCGACACCCCTCCCAACGTGGCCCCATGTCACCTACCAATCCTACCACTCTGTCCATGCCATCGTGGCAGTCTACTTCACCTCTGCCACGTCAGTTGAAACATGTCCCCACATCATCGCTGACGTCACCATACAAAAAATTCCCAAATTTTCCAAAATTTTGAATTTTTCAATTTTTCCAAAAATTCATTCCATAATTGGATAAAGTCCATGAGTAACTAAAGATAGTAAAAAAAGGTACCACCGGGTGTATGGCAAGTTAATTGGAGTGTATTATTGCACTCAAGGAAGGATGATAGTTATAGAAGAGAATTGTTGATGCATATAGAGAGAATTGGGTGCATTCCAAAGGTGTTAAGTGCATTTCCAAAGTAGCATGGGATATCAAGTCAAGAAGAATATACGAAGGGAAGTTGTCTTCATAAAGGAAATTCCTAGGAAGACATGTGAGAAAGAAAATGGTTCTAAGTTTGACTTGGTATGCAAAAGAGATGGTACATGAAAGAACCCATCTCAAGTGGAAAGGATCTATTGGTGATATTCTAAAAGGTTGGAAGTACCAATGGAGTTTAGAATGAGATGCAAAATAAAGTTGACTCCAAGTTCCAAGGTAGTTTATGTGAAGACAAAAGGAAGAAGGGGATATATATTAAGAATTATAGTATGCTAAGAACTGACTAAGGAAGTCAAGTTGAGGCCAATGGGAAAATGAAGGAGAAAAGAATGGTGTAAGCAACCACAAGTGTTGAAATGTTCAAACAGGGCGAAGTTGAATCAGTTGGTCCAAAAAAGTAAATGGATGTTGAAGATCCAAAGTCAATAAGACAACATGGTTGGACATGTAAATTGGGCGTGTATGAGTTGGCTAAAAGTGGTCAGGGAAGAAATAAATCACGCTCAATGATTTCAATAAGAGTATAAAATGATACAAAAATCTAGTAGAGGTTGAAGACAACCATGAACATCAGAGAGAGCTATAAATGATGAAAGAGGTTGATGTAGTTGTTGTAGAAACAATTATGATATGGCTCGTTGGAAAACCATATATAGCACAAGAAACTGGAATGCATATGCACTCATGGGCATGTTAAGGATGCATTCTTAGTGCATATAGACATGCATTAGTGTATGTGAAAGTGTTTGAGAGTGTGTATAACCTGTTGTAGACTAAGAGAAGTCTATTGTTATATATGAATATGAAAGTTGCTAATGATGGTTGTTGTGACAAGAAAGAGGGAGGTTATTGCATGGTTGCAAGTGTTGATGATGATGATGATGTTAATAGTCATTCATATGAAGAAGATATCAAAAGGGTAAATTGTTGATAAGGGTTTGGTGAAGGAAGTCGATGAGCTTCTATAGATACCAGCTAATTAGGTAGCATCAAATTAAATTAAATGAAAGCTATTCAAGTATGAGTTTGATGTATTTATGTTTCATAATTGCTTAATGGGATTTAGGTAAGAATTCTCTGAATTGGATTTTAATATCTAAAGGATATTATTCTATATGATTGAATGCATTAAAAAGAATGATATACCACTGGGTGTGGTAAAGGTTGAAGGCCTAAGATAGTTGTAAAATTTGTTTAGTTTTTTTAATGCATTTACATGACATAATAGTGTGTCAGGATTGTGATGATTATGAACTAATAACCACATCATTATATGAGAGATAAACCTGTTATAAAAATGAATGACAGTAAAGCTAGCCATGTGTGAGACCATGACATGGTTGGATATGGAAAGGCTATGGTGCCACACTAGTATGCAATGGTCTCTGTGCTTATAATTGATATTTGGAGAGCAAAATTTTTGTCAACACTGAAAAAAATTATATTCTTGATGTTGTGTTTGGGTTGAAAAAAAAAAGCATCCAAATAATTTAACGAGCATTAAGAAGTATATGGAAAATGTATAAAGACATTGGCCATTCCAATTCACCATCATGAGATGCATGATTTAGATGAAATGGTATTAGAGAGGAAAACTTTTGTTTAGCATGACCCAACTTAAAAATAAATCTTAAATCTTGAAATAAAAGAAAAAACACATCTCAACATGTATAGTATTAAATACTTTACAGTGAGATTCTTCTTACTAATACAATGCTCCTCATTTACTTAAATATGATTGTACTTTTGAATGTACGATGGAGGCATTTCATTTAATATGATTGTACTATTTAAAGTACGTACGACAGCGTTTCATATTTGGATAGGTACCAGGCTTTTAATATTTGGATACCTTTAAAACGACGGCATAGTTTAAGACCTTTTATTAGACTACGCCTGCCTATAGAAATCCAGCTTACAAAGTCATCATTAATATTTAAACTTCGAAGGGGTATATGTGAACAAATATTAAAAGAGGACAGTATTTTTTATTTTTTTATTTTTAATGGCGTTTTAGTTTCTTAATGGAGTATGTCCCTTTTACTCAGCAAAAAGAGCCAGCGTGTTAATATTGTAAATTTGATAATAATTTATAATATAAGTAGAGTTTTATCATAATTTGAAGTATGCATATGGTGAACCATTTATTTAAGGTTTTTATCAATTTTGAATCAGTATCAATTAGAGTTTTAAATAGAGAGGCAGCTTGTTAATATTGTAATTTTGATAATAATTTATAATATAAGTAGAGTTTTATTATAATTTGAAGTATTCATAGGGTGAACAGGTTTTTATCAATTTTGAATCAGTTTTAAATAGATGGAAATTCTAATTTTTTGGATCATCTTAAATATTATTTAATTAAAAATGAGTAAAATTTTTTGTTTTTAATTTTATAAATTAGTGCATCAAATAATGTTTACAAAATTCATAAATTTAATTTTATACATTTTTGTTGATAATTTTCTAAAGCTAATCTCTTTCCCCTTGATACCAATTTTAAATATCATAATTAACAATAACAACAAAAAATGAAGTGAAACATGTTAGAATTGCAAATGTGGAAAACATATTTCACATAAGACAATCAATAAACACGCTGATAAGAAACACAGAGATTTCATGTGGTTCACATAAACGTCCGCCAAGCAGATGTATTGGTTGTCTTATTATTCAGATCATGAAGATTACAGCAACTTCACTCACATCTCTCGTCTGCCTCTAAAGGCTTACATAAATAATGAGTAGAATTAGATTAGTTACATAACTATTTTTTAAACTTGTGTGTTCATACCAAATTGGTAGATTTGGTTGAACAAACTACTACAAAATAGGCTCCACTAAATCTGCTCATATCTACCGAATCTGGGAAATTCGTTGGCATATTCAACAATCTCCACCTTGACAACAATTAACGTGATACCTTGCTCCTTCCTTGTATTCATCACCTTTTCTGCAAGCCAAGAGAAGCCAAGCACCATCGTAAATTCTCTAAAAGTATTGGTTTTGTGAACATGTCTATGCAGTTCTCTTTTGTATGCACTTTCTCAAGAGAGACTCCACATTCATCGATGACCTGTCTTACAAAGTGGTACTTGATAGGTATATGTTTTGTTTTACTGTGGTAGGATGGATTCTTAGCCAAGTGAATATCACTTTGACTATCACAAAGTAACTTTACTTTGTCCTACATCCTTCCAAACTCACCAAACAAACCTTTCAACCAAATTGCCTCTTTGCAAGCATGTGAAGCAACTACGTATTTTGCTTCTGTAGTGGATAAAGCAACAATGTTTTGTAGCTTTGACATCCAACTAATATCTCCACCTGCAAGAGTAAAGACATACCCTGAAGTCGACCTTCTCTTGTCCAAATCACCTACAAAATCAGAATCAACATATCCACAGACTAATTCACAATCATTGTTATAAGTGATACAGTAATCACTTATGCCCCTCAGATACCGAAGCACCCATTTCATTGTTTCCCAGTGCTCTTTACCTGGATTAGCCATGTACATGCTGACAACCCCAACTACATGTGAAATGGTTGGCCTTGTACTAACCATCGCATGCATTAAACTTCATATTGCATTAGCATACGATATTCGAGACACATATTCATTTTCTTCTTTTGTACTAGGACAGAAACTTGAAGAAAGCTTAAAATGGGAAGCCAAAGGGACTGAAACTGGTTTCACATCATTCATACCAAACCTCAAAAGTATCTTCTCAACATACCTTTGTTGTGACAACCAAATCTTACCATTCCTCTTGTCTTTGAATATCTCCATGCCCAAAATCTACCTTGTTGCTCCTAGATCTTTCATATCGAACGTCCTAGCCATCTGAGCCTTTAACGTGTTGATCTCAGTTATGTTTTTTGTTGCTAAAAGCATATCATCAGCATACAATACTAAGATAATGAACATGCCATTATTCAATTTCTTAAAGTAGACACAATGATCATACTCACTCCTTGTATAATTTCGGCTCACCATGAAAGAGTCAAATTTCTTGTACCATTGTTTGGGTCACTGCCTCAGACCATATAATGATTTCTTGAGCCTGCAAACAAATTTCTTTCTACGATTCTGAACGAACCCTTTAGGTTGTTCCATGTAAATTTCATCATCCAAATTTCCATGTAAGAAAGTAGTCTTAACATCTAGCTTCTCCAACTCCAAATCAAGTAAAGCAACCAATGCTAACACAATTTGAATTGAAACAGACTTAATAATTGGTGAAAAAATCTCATGAAATTCAATACCTTCTTTCTGACAATATCCTTTCGCAACCAGCCTTGATTTGTATATTTCCACCTTATCATCAACACCCTTCTTCAGCTTGTAGACCCACTTGCAACCTACAGTTTTTTTGTCTCTTGGAAGTTCTATCAGGTCCCATGTGGCATTCCTCCCTAATGCCTTCATTTTTTCCTTCAATGCTTCTTTCCACTTATCACTGTTAGAACCCTTCACAACTTCTTAATAGCACGAAGGTTCATCATCATCAATACTTAAAGAAACTAACGAAACAAAATCATCATACCTTCTTGGAGGATTTCTGACCCGCGTAAACCTCCTTTGGGAAGTTTGTGGCTCATCCACATTCTTTTGATCATTATCATCAACAATGTCTTCCTCTGCAGGAAACTCTTCATGAACATCTTCAGAAACTTGTTCATGTTCACTTTCATCTGTATTTGAACTAGTTTCAAACTGAATCTGTTGATACTTAGGTACTTCTTCCTGTTTCATTTGAATATCTACATCTGATTTGATGAGAGATGATTCATCAAATATTACACCTTTTTCAGTGGTGATCTTATGGGCAGTAGGATCCCACAACCTGTACCCCTTAATACCATCACCATATCCAACAAATCTAAGCCTTTTTTATTTTGGATCTAATTTAGAACGTTGATGTTTCAGAATTAGAGCATAGGCTTCACAACCAAAAAATTTAAGATTAGAATAATTACAAGGGTGACATTTCCATACCTCTTCAGAAATCTTGCACTCTATTGTTGTTGATGGTGATCGATTCACTAGATAACAAGTTGTAGTTACTACTTCTGCCCACAGTTCCTGCTGCAAATTGGCGTTACTAAGCATACTCCTTGCTCTCTCTAGAAGAGTCTTGTTCATGTGTTCAACAACTCCATTATGATGAGTAGTATAGGTAGTAGTTTTATGCCTATCAATCCCAAACTCCTTGCAATAGTTCTCAAATTCCATTGACGTAAATTCACCACCATTATCATTTCTTAAACGTTTAATGGACCTACCAGTGCTCTTTTCTACCAAAGCTCTAAACTTCTTGAAAACAGTAAACACATCAGCCTTTCTTTTCAACATATAGATCCACACCTTCCTAGAGAAATCATCTACAAAAGTGACAAAATATGATGATCCCCCATACGAAATAGTAGGGGATGGCCCCCAAACATCATAATGAATATAATCAAGGATTCATTCACTAGTGTATCTTCCGGTTTTAAATCTCTGCCTATTCTATTTTCCATAAATACAATGCTTGCATAAATCTAACTTTAAAGACTTTAGACTAGGAAGTAACTTGCGATCAGTTAATACCTTTAATCCTTGTTCGCTCATATGACCCATTCATTGATACCACAGTCGAACAAAATTACTGTCTTTCTCAAATACCGTTGTCGCATGATCTGACTCAGTTATTCCTTCTAACAGGAACAGGTTACCAACCTTCTTCGCTTTCATAACCAGTAGGATTCCTTTGTAGACTTTCATAACTCCATCTTGAACAATACTCGTATATCCTCTAGTGTCTAAGACTCCCAAAGAAATTAGGTTCTTCCTAAGCTCAGATACATGTCTCACATCAGCTAGTATTTTAACAGTTCTATCAAACATCTTAATTCGAATGCTACCAATTCCCACAACTTTACATGATATATAATTTCCCATGTAAACAATTCCATCATCTATAGACTGGTAAGTAATAAACCAGTGTCTATGAAGACACATGTGATTTGAAGCACCAAAATCTAATAACCACTATTGATCATGACCTGAACCAATACCAATTGATAAAACTTCATTAGTTGCACCTGAACCTATTGTTGAACCTATTTTGGTTGCATTTGCTTCCTTTGTCTCCTTTGGAGGGTCTTCTTTGGAGGTTTGTTGTCGTTTCCAACAGTCCTTCTTCAGGTGTCCAGATTTGCCACAAAACCAACACTTAAGTTTTTTCTTCTTTCCCTTCGACTTTGACTAAGAGAAATCCCTCTGACTGCGTCCTCTTTCTTTAGGTCTGCCTCTAACCATCATCGCCTCAGATGTAGAGGTTTCTAGATTGGATTTCTTCCTTGTTTCCTTAGACAGTAAAGCTCCAACAATGTCATCAAACTCAATAATTTATGTTGAACTAAAACTAATAAAGGTAACAAAGGGATCCCATGATGCAGGCAAAGAACACAATAATATAATTGTCTTATCTTCAGATTCGAATTTCACTCCCATGCTAGTCAACTGAACTAAGAGAGTATTAAAAGTATTTAAATGATCATCTATTTTCGTACCTTCCTTCATGCGCAAACTGTACAATTTTCTTTTCAAGATCTTGTTCATCAAGGATTTCGTCATGTACATGCTTTCTAGCTTCGTCCACAAACCGATTGTTGTCTTCTCCGAGACAATATTGAACAGAACATCGTCGTCCAAACACAGGCATATGACACTCAGTGCTCTCGCATCCATCTCATCCCAGTCATCATTTGTTATGGTCGTGGGTTGATTTGTTTTTCCCAAAAGCGCCTTCACCACGCCTTGGTGCACAAGCAGATCGTGCATCTTAACCTTCCATATCTCAAAATTGTTCTTGCCATTGAACTTCTCAATTTCGAACTTAGCACTCTGCGTCTTTTTCATTAGGGGAAACATTCCAAAAAACATCATTGCTTGTAATAACCAAGGCCCTTTGAAAAAAGTATGTGGAGGAATAATGGTATAAACCCCACAAGGTTTAATAAAAGAGTTTAATAAAAACCTTTTACTAACCTCTCCTTATACTTAAATAAAAAACTAAAAAAACCCTTTTTAAATCCTCCGCCCTATATTATATTTAATTCCAAAATATAATAATAAATGTCCATACCTTTCCACTTTCATAAAAAACCATACCTTTAATTTTTCAAAAGGAAAAAACATACGAATGTTTCATAAAGGAGATCGGCACTCCTTGGACCATTGAAGGGGAGTGTGAGTTTGATGGTGGAGCGCTCCTTGAGTGTGGAGGGGGAGCGCTAGCACTCCTCGACTATGAATGGGGGAGCATCGACGCTCTCTATGGTGCAGGATATGGGTGCGCGAGTTTTCTGAGAATTGAAATTTTATAAGTGTGAGTGTGCCGGCCCATCTCTAACACTGCCTAGGGAGCATCGATGAATGTTTACTCAATTCGCGATCTTGCACCACGGATCTGGTCCTCACAGATCTCCAACACAACTCTGATACCAATTGTTGGAATTGCAAATGCGGAAAACACAATTCACATAAGACAACCAATAAACACGTAGATAAGAAACACAGATATTTCACGTGGTTCACCCAAACGTTGAGCTACATCCACCAAGCAGAGATATTGGTTGTCTTATTATTCAAATCATGGAGATTACAACAACTTCACTCACATCTATCGTCTGCCTCTACGAGCTTACATAAATAATGAGCATAATTAGATTAGTTACATAACTATTTTCTAAACTTGTGTGTTCATACCAAATTGGTAGATTTGGTTGAACAAACTACTACAAAATAGGCTCCACTAAATCTCTTCATATCTACCGAATCTGGGATATTTGTTGGCATATTCAACAAAACACTACAAAATCTTCAATTTAGATTGTTGGTTCCAATAGCTAGAGGTGCATTTAAGATGACTGAGGAAAAGGTATGAGGACTTATGGTGATTCACAAAGAAAACCACTTACTTTTGTAGCACAAATAATTAGGCTTCAAAGATTTCTTTTGAGTCCATTAAAATTTCCACCATAGGATTAAGGGATGGGTTCAATTGTAACCTCATTGTTGATAATTGAAATCCCTTCCTTTTTCCTAGTGGCCATGGATACATACTTCTCTAAGTTGTTATCTCTTAAGACATGATAAAACGTGAAAGTGAAGAAAGAAGCCTTGAAATGCCTTATTTTACCAAGCAAGGAGGCAAGTCCTAATGATATTGTTTCTTGTTGCATACAGAGAATGATGACAAAAGAGTTTCCAATCACAACCAGGTCATTGGATGTTGAGGGATTTAACTATCTTTAGCCTTTCTAGACTAGATTATTAGATTGGATGCCTAGACTGCATGAGTATGATGATTCCATTGGTCACCCAAGGTTTGAAATTACCTCCTACGTGCCATCCTAAAACTATTTAATTTCAAAGATAAATCTACACTAAATTTGAAATTTAATTTGCTTTAGTATATAAATCTTAATTATTTATAATCTTGATGTTATTAATTTTGACAACTTTTTAAAATAAAATAATAATAATAATAATTTACTGAAATGTTGAAAACAAATTATAGGTTTCTTAAAATATAGATTTACTTTCTAAGAAATGGTTTCTTTAGCTTGAATCTGGTGATATAAATTTGCAGGAAATCACTTTTTTTGTTATTTAAAATCCATTTCTGAATGCAGAAATGGATTCAACATGCTGAAAAACCTAGGAGCACTAGGATTATACAGAAATAATCATTCAAATCAACAAATCTAACAATTTCTCACCAGATTTAGAGCAAATATCCGAGAAAAATATGACCAGAAAATAGTCATTTGTAACTCTTTCTTCACTAAACTCTGTTTAAATGTTATCAAACTTTATATATAGTTCTATTCCAATTTAATGGAATTGAAGAATTTTTTAAAAATTATTTTATTAATTTACTCTATTCTAATCCAATTTAGAACTAATTATTTTATTAATTTACTCTATTCTGATCAGATTTAAAACTAATTAAAATAAAATAAAATAAATTAATCAAATAATACAATAAGTCTAAAAACCCATAAATCCTCTTTTAAAAATAGGTTTAGGTTAAAAGTCCTACAAATGGTTTTTATCAGGTTATATTTTCCAGGTACATTTGTTCAAAATCAGGTAAGAAATAGGTAAGAAATAATTAGATCAACAACTCTGAGTGATTATTTCTTTATAATCCAAGTGTTCCTAGGTTTTTCAACATTCTAATTCCATTTCTATATTTAAAAATAGATTTAAAACAATAAAAAAATGATCATTTCCTGCTAATTTAATTTAAGTAACCAGATACTAGTGAAAAAAAAAAAAAAAAAACATTTAGTAGAATATTTAGTAGAATAGGTAAACAACTCCTTAAAAATGTCTTTTTGTCCACAATATTTCTTAAAAACCATGATTCCTCCTTTTAAAATAGTTAATTTTAATTTTACTTTTCTTAGAGTGTCCTCGGAGCCTCTGTCAACCTTTCATATCAGATGTAAAATAATAAGTACCCATTGTTCAACACTGTCAACAAATAAATAAATATGATGTAGAACAATGGCGATGCTATAGTGGGCTGCCTGTAATAAACGTTACAATCAAGTATTGCTAATTCTCCTGCATTTATTCGGCCAAACAGCGTGTATTATTATTTTAGCTGCATCTTTCTTTGACCTATTCCATCCCTTTCCGTTTCATATCAGTCTATAAATTCTTCGGTATGTTCTCAATTCTTCCACCAAAGCTCAACGCTTCTGTTCTTAAAGTTTAGTTTTTGTCTGGGTGCTGGCTGTGGTTTAGTTGCACACTGGTGGAAGTTTAAAGCTCAGTGCTTCTGTTCTTAAAGTTAGGTTTTGTCAGCTGCACACTGGTGGAAATTTATTAGCGAAAATACCGAAGTGATAAGTTTTAAGAATTTCGATCCTGAGTCCGGCTCAATCGTTCCAGAAACTTGAAGTACAGGAAGAGTTCAGCAGTTGTAAGGAGTTAAAATGGATTATAACATGAGAGCTATTATTTTTGCAATGGTCATCGCCGTTGTTCTGCTGATTCCACAATCTGAAGCTCATAATGGCCCCCACGGTCCATCATCAGGTCCATCATCTGCTCACTCCCCTCCCAGCCACTCTTCAGCAACCCGTGGTAAGTATCTAAAATCTATATTTCAAAAAAAAATGATTTTCACTGTCAGGTTATGTTATCAGAGTAGATCTATTTTAACTTTCGTTCCAGAATCATTTAGGAATGTGAAATAATCGAAGCCCATATATATATTTTTTATGAAGATTTTGAATTTTATAATCGGTCACAGGTGTGGGGATTCATGAGAACTACATGAATGGCTACGCTTTCCTGTTGGTGACAATGCTGTTCGCTTACGTTGTCCGGCCATAACTTTTCCATTTCAGCTCAGCTAATTCTCAGATGCATTTGTTCAATAATTCAAGCTTTGGAAGCTATTTCCATTTGGCTACAAGAATTTGTAATATCATCGTGTTTTTCTGTAATAAATTGTGATCTCATCGTGTTTGGCTGTAATAATTTGTAATATCGTTATGATTGGCTACAATTGTTTCTGATATCATTCTGTGTGTTGTCCTCCGATCTTCTGAAATAAGAAGCTATTTACATTTAGCTATAATCATTCTGTTTGCCTGTAACCATTTTTAATCTTCTCTGTGATATGGATTGCCCAGCTCCTACTCTGGCTGTGTAGCAAATTTTTATGGTTTTTTATATAATATATAAACCATTCTGTTTTCTTATCTAGCTGATAAAATTATGTATATTTATATGGTTTTTTTATATAATATATAAACCATTCTGTTTTCTTATTTAGCTGACAAAATTCTGTATATTTATATGGGTTTTTATATAATATATAAACCATTCTGTTTTCTTATCTAGCTGACAAAATTCTGTATATTTCTATGGTTTTTTATATAATATATAAACCATTATGTTTTCTTATCTAGCTGACAAAGTTCGGTATATGTTTAATTTTATTAAAACATTTTGAATATAGATTTTAAATATATAATTTAAATAAATAAAATGATTAATTGATATTTTAATTTTTGGTGAAAGTTTAATATTGATATTGTTTTAGCTGGATTCAAATCTCTTATATACTTTAAATTATTTTTGTTATTTTTAAATATTATAAATGGCACAAATTGATATTCAAATTTTTCTATTTTTATATTATAAATTGCACAAATTGATATTCAAATTTCTATTTTTATATGCTTAAACTTGTTTATTTTAGAGTTTCGAGCTTTTAGATTTCTCAAGGATATGTTGAATCTTTTTCCAAATCAATACTATTTTTTTAAAGTAAGACAACGTTGATAATTTGTAAGGTTATGGGTTATTTTGTATATGTGTAAATAAAATTTGGTCACTGCAAATAATTTGTTGGTGATTTATAAAATTTGGTCCTTCAAATAATTTGGTGATTTATAAGAGGTAAATTTTCACTTTTACCAAATATTTTTGTATTTTAAACTATTGAATAAAATGTGAACAACCAAAAAATAGTTTTAACCAAATAATTATATCCACTACATATTTAATATCATCTTTAAATAATATCAAAAAACATCTAAAGTTTAACTTCATACATAAAACTTTAATATTAAAACTTATGTTATATATATATATATATATATATATATATATATATATATATATATATATATGAAAAATAGTTACTTCAAAATTTTGGAGGCTTAAAAATTCTAATTCAAAACTTAACAAACTTACTTCAAAATTTACTAACTTTGTGTGCCAAATACCCAAAAGAATTACATTCCAATTTTCCTTATATGAATATATTCTAAATTATAATAAATTGCATACCAAAATTCTTTTTCATTTGATCCAATCCTTTTTATTCCTATTAGGGTCTAAGTTATCTGTGGAAGGGAAAGCAAAGAAATTTATATTCAAGTCCATGAAAATCCCTCACTGCAAAAGTTTTATACTTCATCATGTTTGAAAATATGGTAAATTATCTTCAAAATTTTGATTGAAATATGTTTTGTGTTATTTTTTTGCATTGGTGTATATGGATTACTATGGTTGTTTTCTTTTTAGGAAGTAAGAGAAAGGAAACAAAAGTGTTAAATGAAGAAACTTAGAACATATCGGTTGTAAACAAACGAAAAAAAACAACAAACCATTAAACAGGATTTCCTAGCGAAAACCCTTCCAAGAGAAAAACCCTACATCCTAAAGCATGTTCAACGTATTATTCAACAAATAAATGATTACAATACATTACAAAGTCTATATTCTCTCAACAAGAGTGCTCAACAACAACATAAGGATTCTGGAGAAATTTCAGTAGCATAATAGTAAGTTAAAACTCATGCACTTTGTTTCCCTCTAACCGAAGCACTCAATAAATAGGCATAATATACCCATAAACCATTAATTATTTTCCAATTCTACATGATGAAAAATACTACTCAACGATTATAGATGATGAAAAATACTACTCAACGATTATTTCTTGCTACTACTCAATAATTATTCTCTGCTACAACTCAACAATCATTACATGCTCTACTATAAGACTACAAGGTGTATGACACACCTATCCTAACATTCTCCCACTTTCCATATACCTTGCAAGAGTATAGGGGAGAATGCATCAAATTGTGACCTAATTTCTAGGGGTCGTAAGGTCCATAGACTCACAACACCACTTGAATTTACTAATGCTCACCAATTTTTCTGAATGCATGTGCAACATTCTACAACGTGTCAACTTCCTCTAGAAACACCTTTCCATCCTCTACCATATCCCTAATGAAATGGTACTAGATATCTATGTGCTTTACATATTCACATGAAAGGTCGGGTTCTTAGCTAAACAAATAACATTGTTGTACTATCACATTGAACTGTAATATCTCTCTGACATATCCATACTTCTTAACATAGTTTCATAAGTCAAATAGCTTCCTTATAGGCGTGAGTAGCTACCATATATGCTACCTCTAGCATGGACAAAGAAACCACAACTTGTCACTTGCTCATCCAACTTTCTACTCCACCAAACAATCAAAACATGTATTCGCTCATAGATCTCCTTCTATATACATACCATACCCAATTATAATCTACATAAACCTATATATCCATTGAGTGTGGGTCCCTTAAAACATTATTATGATAACAAATGGAATATTCTAAAGTGTCTCAAAAATAATTGAAGACCCTCGTCACTACAACCCATTGTTCACATCTAGGATTAGCCATGAATCGAATCAAGACTCCCATTGCTTGGGAAATGTCTCTAGTCTAGTATAGACCATAGCATACATAAAAATAATAACTAAAACAACACAAGGAATGAAAGCATATTATCCATGTCTATGTAATATCCTTGACCCAAATATTAATTCTTCTTATGTGAAAATGATATGAAACCCTTACAATAATTTTCTCAATGAGGAATATTATCAAACACATGGCAAGCACACATAAATAGAGTAGAATAATATGGCATCTTATTATGAATGGGAACATGGATGATTTTAGGGGTTAAATTTCGTTTATGGGCTAATTTTCCATGGTTTTTCCAAAAACGAGATTCGCTATTTTAAAAATGATTCGACCAAATTCTATAGGATAAAATTATTTTACCTTAAAAATCGCCAAAATTTTATAAAAACTATATAAAATCCTTAGAAATTTGAATATTTTTACAAAAATATTGCTAAACATTTATAGTTGCCATATGAAGGATTAGTAAGATTCGCCAAGGTTTCTACATTTTAAAATAAATTTCCATCCTTAAATTCATCCCTGAATGGGAACAATAATACAAATATATCTAGTGGCTGTAAAAGCAAGTGTAGAACAAGACTAGGAATATAGACTACGGGTTGTTATGAAGCTACACAATCTGCTACAAAACACACAAGGAAACCTGGTATGATGCCAACATAGAAACTAAGGCTCTTCAAGCCTCCCACTACTCTGCTCGAGTATACTTCAAGCTCTTCAGAAAATACCACAAGACAAAGACTCTAAATGAACTCTCATTTGTCTAGCTAGGGTGGGTATTGCCCCACCGAAACTAAACCTGAACTGGAAGGGTTTTCCCCAAAATCCCAACGAAAACGATGGCTACAAGAGCACTCAAATAACATATCAAACCATAATCATAATCATAAGTGAGGGGTTATCCTTATTTTATACTTTTTCGACCCTTCTAGATCCTTCCTCCATGCCTTCTAGAACTTCCCCTTTTGGACTAAATCAATTCTTCTAGAATCTTCCCCTTTTGACTAAATCAAATATAATCTTTATTTATCCTTCAACTATTAATTAAACATTAAAAATCTATTTTTAATGCTTAAGTGGTTAATTATTTAATTCCACTTTAAATACATAACCTCTCATAACAAAATGACATTAAATGACCCCCTTTGACTCTCTTTTTCTTCATTGACAAGCCACATAAGTCCTTTCTACTACAAAACGAGGAAACCCAAAAATGGGGACATGACAGTCTACAAATGTTGTAGGACACCCATTTATTGGGAAGTTTCCAGTCTAGTACAAAACATAGCATACATCAAACTATTAACTGAAATAGCATAAGGAATGAAATCATATCCTCCATCTCTACAGGTATTGTAGAATACTTCTCAACTGAAAGTTTAGTTCCCATAGAAATCATAACACTCAATGGTCTGCAATATGTCATGCAAAAACGTTGTATCACATAGTTTACATACTTAATTCTGACTCAACCAAAGCTTTCGGTTTGTTCTATCTCTCCTAATATCCATTCCTAAGATATATTTTGCAACCCACAAGTCCTTGATATCAAATTGTGTTGAAAGAAGAGACTTCGAATCATGAATCGCATCCTTATTGTTACCAAAGAATAACATATCACCTACATATAGAGTGATAACAAGGGAATGTGATCCAAGTGGATCTCAGTGGCTATCCACCTTTTCCACTAAATCAAAATTTTGAGCCTATGGTTTTGATAAATCATGATATCCAACATTTTGATGGGGAACGGAATGTAATGTCATCTTCATTTGTTAATTATAAACATCATTTAATGATTTCCTAGTGGTTTTATGTACATGCCTGCAGCATGGAATTAATGCACCAAATCCCATTAACTCCGCAGTTAGTGCCTATAGTGTTTTATAAACTTGGTCCAATTTATCCCACATGCATCATGGGAATTGTTCTCCTCTCACTCTCTCATATATAATTGAGGTGAAGGATACCTTTTAAGGATGCAATGGAGTGTAGTGTAAAGCTTCATTAATAAGCTACCCCCATTCTACCACCATAGACCTAGACCACCATCTAGAATTTTTTAATTTGCAAACCAATAAATCTTTACCTTTCTTAATTTAGTGTTCTAGCTATGTCATATAGATCTCCTCCTTCAAGGAACCATGTAAAAATGTTGTTTTCACATCCATATTTTCTATCTCTAAATCAAAAGCTACTAACTTTGTTAGGTTCCTAACCCACACATAGGTAGAACAATATATTTGGATGTAATAAAGGTCAGAATTAATAAGGCCTTTCAATAAAATAGAATAAGGCGGATGTAAGAAGACCTAATAGAAGCTTCTACTTATAGAAGGATCTTCCTCTAGATGCTTATTTTAATAGACATATTTAGTATAAATAGGAGTCGAGGGTATGAGAACCCTAGCTTGGATATTATTGTAATAGAGCTATGTTCAACTGGAGGTTTCCCCCTCGAAGAGGCTCGTGAACATTGCTTTCAGATTCAAAGTTCTATTTCTATTGCTATTCTTATACCATTTCAGTGCTATTGTGGTGAACGTTCTGGTTATATTGTTGTCATTTTGTCATTTCTAGCATTTTATTTATGTTCTACATACATTTTATATCTGGTATATTACAAGTGGTATCAGAGCACCTTCCTCGGCAGAAAGTGTGGGTTAAATTTTTTTCAGGGTAGAGACGTATTCCAGTGTCTTTAAGCCACGGAGATATGTCCTTACGCATATAAACCCACGGTTGAGGGATTCATACATGCAGGAAATACAAGTGGTACTTAAGCGCACATATGTTGGCCACCCTTGTAACCCATGTTGGTACCCCTTCGAGTGGTAGTGCATCAAATAACACATGTGTATGGATCGACCTAGATTACCTGAAGCCCTCTTTAGATAAACTGATCAGTCGCCTGACTGCTATAGTGTCACTGAGAATAGCACTCAGGAAGATACTCACTAGTACCTGGGTAGTTGGGTAGTACAGCTAAGGGTATGGTCTATCCTCCTTAGTTAGTGCCCTGAGATATTAGGCTAAGTACTATTGTTGGACCCCGCACGTATATCAGAGAGATATAGCACAGGAAAAACCCTTGTCTATAGAACCCTTGAATACCTAACCCTTGGGGACAGAAACATAAACAAATTAAAACAGACAAGATCTATTGCCACGCAACTGTGTTCGGGTTTCCAAGTAAATACACATTTTTTTCTAGTTAAGCATTTGGGCATTTCCTCTCTGCGGTATTCTTTAGACCAGAGTATAACTCCGTTTTTTCACCATTATTTGAGACCTATTCCATTGGATTCATCTCTTCTCCCTGATCACATTCATCCATATCATTTTTTGAAAAAAAAATTGACCCCACCCGCCCCTTTTCAGTTCCCCCATCCTCATGGCCCATAACTTTAGCCAAGACTTAGAAGCTCGCTTAAACACCTTGCAATCTAGTCTCATCAAGACCCAACAAGAAGTGAAACAACTTAGTGCCAATGTTGTCGCCATCAATACAACCATGCAGTCCTCAATGGAGGAAATCAAACAAGACCATACCACCCAGCTTGAATCTGTCTTTTCAGCACTCTGCACCAAACTGCATATCCCTACAGATAACCCTTCCTCTTCCTCACCTCCACATATTGAAGGTGACCATTCCTCTCATTCCCATAACTTTCAGAACCATCACTTTCAACGTGACCTACGCCTTTTGCGGGTGGATGTGACCAAATTTGATGGCTCAGACCCCACTGGTTGGGTAACCCAAATGGAACATTGTTTCTCTTTATACATCATTGCAAATGACTTGGCCAAACTCCAGTATGGTGTTCTCCATCTAGATCAAGAACATTGGCAATGGTGGTAATGGAGAAAAACTTCTCATAAAGGGTATATTGCTTGGACACACTTTGTGGCAGAGCTTTATGAACGCTTTAACACTGACACCAACCATTTGGGTTGTTTGAAAAAAATGAAACAATTAGGAACAGTGGAAGACTTTATAGCTTCCTTTGAGCGCCTGGATTTTAGAACAGAGGGCATGTCTGATGCCTTTTTACAAGAGTGTTTTATCAGTGGCCTCAAGGATGAGATTCGGGCCCATGTCCTCATGGCTCGGCCTCAGAGTTAGGTGGAGGCTACTAAAAGAGATAAAGAATCACAACAGGTTGTATCTTCTCAAAACCAAAAACCTTCCTTTATCCCTTGCCCTAAACCAATAAATCCCACTACTCCCTCTACTCCACTAAAGATCCAAAAATTAACCAGGGCTGAAATGGTTGAACGCCAACTCAAAGTCCTTTGTTATAACTGTGATGACAAATATTTCCCGGGCCACAAGTGTAAAGAACAAAATATTTTTATGGCCATCTCCGAGGATATTTCGGAAGAGGATGTAGAACCTCCCCTTGTGTCTGAGTCACCTGAATCCACTGACATAACCCCTCCCTCAGACCCTCCCAAAGTAGAACCGGTCATTTCCCTCAATGCTCTATCTAGATTTTCCACTCCCCAAACCCTCAAGCTAATCGGTTACATCAAGCATCGGAAGGTCATCATTCTGGTTGATAGTGGTAGCACCCATAATTTTATTCATCGCCACATTGCCCAAGAAACTCATTGCTACATCCATGTTGTCAATAATTTCCAAATCATGATTGCCAATGGTGGTTCCATGAAATGTGGAGGGCGTTGTGAAAATGTGTGTGTCCAAATTCGTGACTACCACCTGAAATCCCATATGTTTTCTATCGACATGGGAGGTTGTGGCATTGTGTTGGGTGCAGACTAGCTAAGGACTTTGGGTCCCATTCTCATGGATTTTAAAGACTTAACCATGCAATTCGACCAGGAGGGCCACCAATATAAGTTCCAAGGAATCACCGTTGGTTAACCTGAGATCATTAGTTCCCATCGCATGGAAAATATGATTATAAAAGGTCATTCTAGTGTTATCACCCAACTCCATGCCATACAAGCAACAGAGACACCCTCGGTCCCACAAGACCTCCAAGCCATCCTTTCTAAACATCAATTGGTCTTTTCCACTCCCCAAGGAATTCCTCCTTCCTGTGGTGCTCATGATCATTCCATTCCCCTTGTACCCGGAAGCCTTCCTCCCAATATCCATCTATATCGTCACCCATTTTCCCAAAAAAATAAAATTGAGAAAATGGTCCAGGAACTCCTTAATTCAGGCGTTATCTGCCCTAGTACAAGCCCCTACTCCTCTCATGTGGTCATGGTCCTGAAAAAATAAGGTTCTTGGTGAATGTGTCATGACTTCCATGCCCTCAACAAACTTACCATCAAAGACAAATTCCCCATTCCTGTCATTGATGACCTCCTAGATGAATTGAGTGGCGCCCAATTCTTCACTAAACTTGATCTCCATTTAGGCTACCACCAGATACGTATGAAAGAAGCATACATTCCCAAGATTGCCTTTAGAACTCATGAGGGCCACTATGAGTTTTTGTTCATGCCCTTTGGCTTGTGTAATGCCCCCTCCACCTTCCAAAGCCTCACGAATCATGTCTTCCATCCTTTTCTCCGCCATTTTGTCTTAGTTTTCTTTGATGATATCCTCATTTATAGAAAAACCTGGACAAACCATCTTGCTCATGTGGATCGAGTTCTCCATCTACTCTCTCAGCACCAACTTTTCATGAAACAGTCTAAATGTGCTTTTGGTGCCTCAGAAGTAGAATATTTGGGTCATCTGGTTGGCAAGGATGGTGTCAAGGTGGATCCTAAAAATATTGAAGCTATGCAAGAATGGACTCACCCAAAGACTCTTAAGAGCTTGCGTGGATTTCTAGGCTTAACAAGGTATTATCACAAGTTTGTTAAGAATTATGGGAAGATTGAAACACCTCTCACTACTCTCCTCAAAAAGAAATCTTTCACTTGGACTACAGTCGTTGCTCAAGCTTTTCAAACCTTGAATATGGCCATGTGCACCACTCCAATCCTCACCCTTACCGATTTCATAAATACCTTTGTGTTGGAATGTGATGCCTCAGGGAAAGGAAATGGTGTTGTCCTTATGCAAGAAGGTCGACCTTTGGCCTTTACCAGCAAGAAACTATCTGAAAGAAATCTGGGAAAATCAATCTATGAAAAGGAAATGTTGGCTATTATGCATGTCGTTGATCTATGTCGCCCTTATCTATTGGGGCAACGTTTCCAAATTATGACAGACCATCAAAGCCTCAAGTATTTTCTGGAACAACGCATTTCCTCCCCAGAACAACAAAAATGGGTGACTAAGCTCTTTGGATATGATTATGAGATCATTTACAAGAAAGGAAAAGACAATATGGTTGCAGATGCACTTTCCCGAAAATATGAAGATGAAGGATCCATTTTTTCTCTTTCATTCATTGTACTAGATTGGCTCCAAGCCGTTCACCAAGAATGGCTACAAGATCCCAAAAGTTTGCATCTGATCCAACAATTGTAGTCCAATGCTCCAGCTTCCCCAGGGTACTCTTGGCTCCATGATGAACTTTGATACAAAGGTCGTTTGTATTTAAGTAAACAATCAAAGCTTAAATCCATGGTACTTTTTGAGCTTCATGCTACACCCACAGTAGGGCACTTTGGGTTCACCAAAACCTATGACAGGTTCAAACGTTCATTTTTCTGGGATGGTATGAAACAGGACATTCGTAATTTTCGTTGGATGTGATGTGTCTCAATGCAACAAGGGAGAAACAGTCAAATATCCGGGCACACTACAACCGCTCCCAATTCCACCTGCTATTTGGAAGGATATCTCTATGCATTTTATTACCGACTTACCCAAATCAGGAAATAAATCAGTCATCATGGTGGTTGTTGATCACCTTTCCAAGTATGCTCATTTTCATGTCCTTCAACACCCGTTTACAACATCCACGGTGGCTCAAATTTGCATGGATCGGGTCTTCAAGCTTCATGGCATGCTGCACTCTATTGTTTTTTATCGCGACCCAACTTTCACAAGAAATTTTTGGCAAGAACTGTTCAAGATACAAGGCACTGAATTACATCTCAGCACATCTTATCATCCCCAGAATGATGACCAAACGGAAGTTGTCAACAAGTGTTTGGAAACATATTTGAGGTGTTTTGCCTCGGAAAAGAAAAATCAGTGGGCTCAATGGTTACCGCTAGTTGAATGGTGGTACAACACTTTATACCATATAACTACATGCATGACTCCTTTTGAAGTAGTATATGGATAGAATCCACCTTTAGTTCTCTCATAATTATAGGGTGCCTCAAAGGTCCAGGCGGTTGACCAAACACTTACAGCTCGAGAGGATATTCTCCATACCCTCAAAGATAATTTGGCCATGGCACAAAATCGCATGAAGAAACAAGCAGATCCAAAACGTCAATTTGTAGAAGGGGATCAGGTGTTTCTTTGACTGCAACCTTACAAGCAAACTTCCCTCAAGTCGAGCATTGTCAGAAGCTAGCACCCAAATTTTATGGTCCTTATACAGTTGTCAAGCATGTGGGACAAGTAGCCTATCAGTTAGATTTTCCCAGCCATTCGAAGCTACATCCTGTTTTTCATGTTTCATGCTTAAAGAAGGTGATTGGAGCTAAGTGCCAAATTCAAACCAACCTTCCCGAGTTAGCTAAAGAAGGATCCATTTGGCTACATCCAAAAGAAGTTTTGGACCAGCGTGAGTGTCGCCTATGTCAGAGAACCATCAAGGAAGTGCTAATCCAGTGGAAAGAGACAACTCCAGCAGATGCCACTTGGGAACCAACTACCATTCTGCAACAATTTCCTCATCTCAAGCCTTGAGGACAAGGTTGTTTTTAAGGGGGCGGACATGTTAGGGTCCTAACCCGCACATAGGTAGAACAATATATTCAGATGTAATAAAGGTCAATATTAATAAGGTCTTTCAATAAAATAGAATAAGGCGGATGTAAGAAGACCTAATAGAAGCTTTCGCCTCTAAAAGGATCTTCCTCTAGATGCTTCTTTTATAGACATATTTAGTATAAATAGGAGTCGAGGGTATGAGAACCCTAGCTTGGATATTATTGTAATAGAGCTCTGCTCAACTGGAGGTTTCCCCCTCGAAGAGGCCCGTGAACATTACTTTCAGATTCAAAGTGTTATTTTTGTTGTTATTCTTATATCATTTCAGTGTTATTGTGGTGAATGTTCTGGTTATATTGTTGTTATTCTTCCATTTCTAACATTTTATTTTTGTTCTGCATATATTTTATATTTGGTATATTACAAACTTATATATGTAATATACCAAATATAAAAAGTATGCAGAACAGAAATAAAATGCTAGAAATGGAAAAATAACAGCAATATAACTAGAACAATCACCACAATAGCATTGAAATGATATAAGAATAACAACAGAAATAACACTTTGATTTTGAAAGAAATGTTCACGGGCCTCTTCGAGGGGGCAACCTCCAGTTGAGTAGAGCGTTATTACAATAATATCCAAGCTAGGGTTCTTATACCCTCAACTCCTATTTATACTAAATATATCTATCAAGAGAAGAATCTAGAGGAAGATCCTTCTAGAAGCAGAAGCTTCTATTAGGTCTTCTTACATTCAACTTATTCTATTTTATTGCAAGTCCTTATTAATATTGACCTTTATTACATCCGAATATATTTCTCTACATATGTGCGGGTTACGACCCTAACATGTCCTCCCCTTTAAAAACAGCCTTGTCCTCAAGGCTTGAGATGTGGAAATTGTTGCAGAATTGTAGCTGGTTCCCAAGTGGCATCTGCTAGAGTTGTATCTTTCCACTGGACTAACACTTCCTTGATGGTTCTCTGACGCAGGTGACACTCACGCTGGTCCAAAACTGCTTGTGGTTGTAGCCAAATGGATCCTTCTTCGGATAACTCGGGAAGGTTGGTTTGAATTTGGCACTTACTTCCAATCACCTTCTTTAAGCATGAAACATGAAAAACAAGATGTATCTTTGAATGACTAGGTAAAGCTAACTAATAGGCCACCTGTCCCACATGCTTGAGAGCAGTATAAGGAATATAAAATTTGGGTGCTAGCTTCTGACAATGCTCTGCCTTGAGGGAATTTCGCTTGTAAGGTTGCAGTCAAAGAAACACCTTATCCCCTTCTGCAAATTGACGTTCAGAGTGACCTTGATATGCTTGGTGCTTCATGTGATTATGTGCCATGACCAAATTCTCTTTGAGGGTACGGAGAATAGACTCTCGAACTGTAAGTGTTTGGTCAACCGCCTAGACCTTCGAGACACCAGGTAGGTATGAGAGAACTGAAGGTGGCTTCTTTCCATATACCACGTCAAAAGGAGTCATGCGTGTAGTTGTATGGTATGAAGTGTTGTACCACCATTCAGCTAGGGGTAACCATTGAGCCCACTGATTTTTCTTTTTCGAGGAAAAACACCTCAAATATGTCCAAACACTTATTGACAACTTTCGTTTGACCATCATTCTGGGGATGATAAGTTGTGCTGAGATGCAATTGGGTGCCTTGTAGCTTGAACAGTTCTTACCAAAAATTGCTTGTGAAAGTTGGGTCACAATCAGAAACAATAGAGTGTGACATGCCATGAAGCTTGAAGACCTGATCCATGAAAATTTGAGCCACCATGGATGTTGTAAATGGGTGTTGAAGAGCCCAGAAATGAGCATACTTGGAAAGGCGATCAACAACCACCATGATGACTGATTTATTTCTCGATTTGGGTAAGCCTGTAATAAAATCCATAGAGATATCCCTCCAAATAGCAGGTGGAATCGGAAGCAGTTGTAGTGTGCCCAAAGATTTGACTGTTTCTCCCTTGTTGCGTTGACACACATCACATTCAATGACAAAATTACGAATGTCCTATTTCATACCATCCCATAAAAAAGAACGTTTGACCCTTTCATAGGTTTTGGTGAACCCTGAGTGCCTCGCTGTGGGTGTAGCATGAAGCTCAAAAAGTACCATGGATTTAATCTTTGATTGTTTACTTAAATACAAATGGCCTTTGTATCGAAGTTCATCATGGAGCCAAGAGTACCCTGGGGAAGTTGGAGCATTGGACTGCAATTGTTGGATCAGATGCAAACTTTTGGGATCTTGTATCCATTCTTGGTGAACGGCTTGGAGCCAATCTGGTACAATGAATGAAAGAGAAAAAATGGATCCTTCATCTTCATATTTTCAGGAAAGTTCATCTGCAACCACATTGTCTTTTCCTTTCTTATAAATGATCTCATAATCATATCCAAAGAGCTTAGTCACCCATTTTTGTTGTTCTGGGGAGGAAATGCATTGTTCCAGAAAATACTTGAGGCTTTGATGGTCTTTCATAATTTGGAAACGTTGCCCCAATAGATAAGGGCGCCACAGATCAACGGCATGCATAATAGCCAACATTTCCTTTTCATAGATTGATTTGCCCAGATTTCTTTCAGATAGTTTCTTGCTGGTAAAGGCCAAAGGTCGACCTTCTAGCATAAGGACAACACCATTTCCTTTCCCTGAGGCATCACATTCCAACACAAAGGTCTTTATGAAATCGGGAAGGGTGAGGATTGGAGTGGTGCACATGGCCATATTCAAGGTTTGAAAAGCTTGAGCAATGACTGTAGTCCAAGTGAAAGATTTCTTTTTTAGGAGAGTAGTGAGAGGTGATGCAATCTTCCCATAATTCTTAACAAACTTGCTATAATACCCTATTAAGCCTATAAATCCATGCAAGCTCTTAAGAGTCTTTGGGTGAGTCCATTCTTGCATAGCTTCAATATTTTTAGGATCCACCTTGATGCCATCTTTGCCAACCAGATGACCCAAATATTCTACTTCTAAGGCACCAAAAGCACATTTAGACTGTTTCAGGAAAAGTTGGTGCTGAGAGAGTAGATGGAGAACTCGATCCACATGAGCAAGATGGTTTATCCATATTTTTCTATAGATGAGGATATCATCAAAGAAAACTAAGACAAAATGACGTAGCAAATGATGGAAGACATGATTCATGAGGCTTTGGAAGGTGAAGGGGGCATTACACAAGCCAAAGGGCATGACCAAAAACTCATAATGGCCCTCATGAGTTATAAAGGCAGTTTTGGGAATGTCTGCCTCTTTCATACATATCTGGTGGTATCCCAAATGAAGATCAAGTTTAGTAAAGAATTGGGCACCACTCAATTCATCCAGGAGGTCATCAATGACAGGAATGGGAAATTTGTCTTTAATGGTAAGTTTGTTGAGGGCACGAAAGTCGGGACACATTCGCCAAGAACCTTCTTTCTTCAGGACCATGACCATAAGAGAAGAGTAGGGGCTCATACTAGGGTGGATAACGCCTGCATTAAGGAGTTCCTGGACCATTTTCTCAATTTTATTTTTTTGGGAAAAGGGGTGACAATACAGACGGATATTGGGAGGAAGGCTTCTAAGTACAAGGGGAATGGAATGATCATGAACACCACGAGAAGGAGGGAGTCCCTGGGGAGTGGAAAAGACCACTTGATGTTTAGAAAGGATGGCTTGGAGGTCTTGCAGCACCGAGGGTGTCTATGTTGCTTGTATGGCATGGAGTTGGGCAATAACACCAGAATGACCTTTTTTTAGAGGCTTTTCCATGTGATGGGAACTAATGATCTCAGGTGAATCGATGGTGATGCCTTGGAACTTTATTTGGTGTCCCTCCTGGTCAAATTGCATGGTTAATTCCTTGAAATCCATGAGAATCGGACCCAAAGTCCTTAGCCAGTCTACACCCAACACAATGTCACAACCGTCCATGTCGATAGCAAACATATGAGATTTTAGGTGGTAGTCACCAATTTGGAGATGCACATTTTCACAATGCCCTCCACATTTCATGGAGCCACCATTGGCAATGATGATTTGGAAATTATTGACAGCATGGATGTAGCAATGAGTTTCTTGGGTAATGCGGCGATGAATAAAATTATGGGTGCTTCCACTATCAACCAGAATGATGACCTTTCGATGCTTGATGTAACCGATTAGCTTGAGGGTTTGGGAAGCGGAGAATCTAGTGAGAGCATTGAGGGAAATGATCGGTTCTACTTCAGGAGGGTCTGAGGGAGGGGTTATGTCAGTGGTTTTAGGTGACTCAGACACAAGGGGAGTTTCAACATCCTCTTCTGAAATATCCTCGGAGATGGCCATCAAAAGATTTTGTTCCTTACACTTGTGGCTCGGGAAATATTTGTCATCACAATTATAACAAAGGCCTTTGAGTTGGCGTTCATCCATTTCATCCCTGGTCAATTTTTGGATCTTTAGTGGAGCGGAGGGAGTAGTGGGATTTACTAGTTTAGGGCGAGGGATAAAGGCGGGTTTCTAGTTTTGAGAATATACAACCTGTTGTGCTTATTTAGTTCTTTTAGTAGCCTCCACCCAACTCTAAGGCCGAGCCATGATGACATGGGCCCGAATCTCATCCTTGAGGCCACTGATAAAACACTCTCAGAAAAAGGCATCAGACATGCCCTCTATTCGAAAATCCAGGCGCTCAAAGGCAGCTATAAAGTCTTCCACTGTTCCTGATTGTTTCAACTTTTTCAAACGACCCAAATGGTTGGTGACAGTGTCAAAGCATTCATAAATCTCTGCCACAAAGTGTGTCCAAGCAATATACCCTTAACGGGAAGTTTTTCTCCATTGCCAGCATTGCCAACGTTCTTGATCTAGATGGAAAACATCATACCGGAGTTTGGCCAATTCATTTGTAATGTCATATAAAGAGAAATAATGTTCCATTTGGGTTACCCAACCAGTGGGGTCTGAGCCATCAAATTTGGTCACATCCACCCGCGGAAGGCATAGGTCACATTGAAAGTGATGGTGCTGAAAGTTATGGGAATGAGAGGAATGTTCACCTTTAGTATGTGGGTGTGACTCAAAAAAATGATTATCTGTAGGGATATGAAGCTTGGTTAGAGTGATGAAAACACAGATTCAAGTTGGGTGGTCAGGTCTTGTTTGATTTCCTCCATTGAGGACTGCATGGTTGTATTGATGGCGGCAACATTGGCACTGAGTTGTTTCACTTCTTGTTGGGTCTCGGTGAGACTGGATTGCAAGGTATTGAAGCGAGCTTCCAATTCTTGGCCACATGTATGGGCCATGAGGACGAGGGAACCAAAAAGGGGTGGGTGGGATCAAAAATTTTGCCAAAAAATGATATGTATGAATGTGATAAGGGCGAAGAGATGAATCCAATGGAATAGGTCTCAAATAATGGTGAAAAAAATTCTAGACTTGATTTTTTTTTACACCTGTGGAGTTATACTCTGGTCTAAAGAATAATGCAATGATGAAATGCCCAAATGCTTAACTAGGAAGAAAAGTGTAGTTACTTGGAAACCTGAACACAGTTGCGCGGCAATAGATCTTGTTTATTTTAATTTGTTTATGTTTCTGTCCGCAAGGGTTAGGTATTCAAGGGTTCTACAGACAAGGGTTTGCCTTGTGTTATAGCTCTCTAATATACGTGTGGGGTCCAAAAGTGCTACTCGGCCCTGTTAGTACTTCAATATATATATATATATGCAATACAATATATATGCAGGCTATAGCTCAAAGGGTTAGTACTTCAATGACTATCTGCTATTATTCAATAAGCAATGTAAAGTAATAGATACAAGATGAAGTCAACGTTTTGTCAATTAACCATGAAAGAGAATCAATTCATCAATATCCATAGAGATGACTAAGCCAACAATATACCCAATTGACAATTTGCTCAATAAATGCTTCAGATCATCATTTAATTGCTTATATTCAACTTTAGTTGCGTCAAGATGAGATATCCATCTGTGATGTCACCCCTAATTAAGTTAGTTTGTTAGTTAGGGTTTCAAAATTTAAGGTTTTGAGAAATGTTTTGTACACTAAGACTTCAACGTTGGAGGTCAAATATCAATGCCTCAGGGTATATGGAGTCAAATAAGAAGAGGGCACAAGGTTTTGAAAGGACAATGACTTAAAGACTAGAAGGTAGGGTTCTATGGTGCTATAGAGGTAGGGCCCTAGAATCAAAACCCTAGGGGAAAGAGGCTCACTCCGGTGTTGCTTAAGCAAGGCCTCGTGCTCTTTCCTCCTTCTTGAGGTCAACTTGGAAAAACAGCTAACATAAAGAATAAGTCTAAGGGAGAAAGTGTTGTAAGGAAAAGGCTTTCAAACCCTAGAAGATGAAGGTCGTAGGTGTATATAACCTAGGCCTAGGACATCACCCTCTTTCAACCTATAAACTTCAATGCTAGCTCAAAGGAAGAAGCAAGATAAGTGTAGCAAAGGCTAGGCTCAATCCCTTTTCTTCAATGGTTGAAAAAATCTCTCTCTAAGGGCACATGTAACAATGACCTACTTGTGTACTTGTTACCTAGGGTTTTAAATCAGCAATTTAATAAGCAAATGCAAGAAATTACACCTACAACCATTCAATTAAGAAGTTTTGCAAGAAAATTCACTTACATATCATGAAGAGAAGCATAAGAAAACCCTAGTTGTAAACCTTCCTTGAGAGAAATGCCACAAAATGCCAAAAATATCCTTCCAATAGCAAGTGCGCCTCACTTAGACAACAAATATACCCAAGAAGGGCGCAAAAATCAGACCTCACAAGTGTGAGTGAATTGTGTTATGTCAAAATGAGGGAAAACATCCTCAATTTATATCATCCAATGACCTTTAATTAAAATTAGGTCAGTAAAACAACCAACAAGGCTAATAACTAAAAATCGTATTGTTTTAAATTAAACTGCTAAAAGAAAACCCTAAATGAGCAATGAGAAAGACGTCTAGCCCCTTTGAGGGAGACGTTGTCCCTTTTTAGGGAAAATCACAGCACTAGATGACAAACATTGGCCCTCTCTGGGCCTCCAAACTCTGCCACACATGCCAAACTACCATGCGTTGGAGGTGACGTCAAGGGCCTCTAGAGGATGTCCTAGGTCAACAGAGGGACACGTTCCACCTGCAGTGGGTCAACCCCCTAGGGTTGGGCTCAGTCAAGGCGTCCTGGATGAAAACGTCCTTCTTCTTCTCTCGTGCAAAGGCTCGACCAATCACTATCATGTCTCTGCCCCTGATGAGGTCCCAGCAACCATCTGATGGGATCTTTAGCCCCATGGAGGTCCGAACTAATCATCTCCCCATGTGTACCGGTCCACTTAGTACCTATCCGTCGGGCATAGTCCTGCACATCAAAAACTTCGCCCTCCATGGGCTCATTAGTTCTTGGGATCATAGCAATGTCAATCATATTTCATCATTAATTTTATCAAATGCATGCATAAAACCCCTAACATATCATTCAATAGCTCAAAGACATTACAATGACCTACTATACAAAGCTAAAGAAAAGACAAAATGCCCTATTAGGCCAGCATCCATAAGAAGAGGAAAGTTTCCAAAGGATATCATCCAAGCCATGTAATATGAGGTGGTGTGGTCTAAGGATGTCTAGACATAGTGAAAGACAGGGGTGAATATTATCCGTGGGTTCCTTTGTAGGAGGCGAGTTGTACCTGTCATGGATGAAATTCTTTCCAAGCCCTTTATTTTCCTTTATTCTTTCTTTTCTTTATTGCTTTTTCTTTCTTTTTATTTCAAGGTCTAACTAGAGGACACTGCCTTGGTGTGGTAACCAGAACTGATAGTGTTACCCACGAGTACTTTCACAGAGATGATAAGGCTGGCTCATGATGAGACCCCCTTTCACTTGGCCATGCAACCAAAGGTCACTTCCCTGGCATGGTAACCAAATAATGGCAATGTCATACTGCTAGGTACCTATGAACATAATGGGTTGGCTCGTGATGAGACCCCCCATCCTCTTGGTTAGGTCTTGTTTTATTATCTTTCTTCGGGTCCCTCATGTTTCTTATCGAGAGACCTTTTATTTCCTTCTCGGGGATCCCTGGGTGAGGCATCTCTAGGTTTTATATTTTTATGGCTTTTATCTCTTACCAGCTGCTTTTACCCCCTAGGCCTTTAGCCCCTTCCTCCCACAGGATAAGGTGTAACCCCACAAATAAGTCATCCTAATGTCCGGACTAGGGGAATGGGATAGATGAATGGGAGATAAGATGTAAAAATGATATATGATGGGAGCAGACGATGGCTCTTCAAAATCCCCCCTGGTGGCTAACCAAAACCTATGGGTACAAGCTTGTTGGGGTACCCTGTCAATCCCCCCAACCATGGTCAAGTGGATTAGTGTAATATCCAAGCAGTCGTCAGAAATGAAAGGAGTCTGATACATATATCTGAAAGTTATAATGATCAAACATGACACATACCATGATACCTGGACCAATTACCTCATGGAGCAAGAGTCTTCTCCAATACAAGTCCAAGCCGAAGGTGATGGATGATGTTGCTGCTGACAGGACAAGTCTGATGAAGAAGAAGAAAGATGGGCCCTCCAGGGCCATTCTCAGGTCAATCCTGCTCTCGGTACTCCATGTCTAGGATCTATGGGCCTCGAGACATGATCTCCTAGTTATCCCTAGAAATCACGGATAACATCTGGCTCCAACTCAAGGACATGTGCTCACTGTAGAGCGCATGAGAACCTCAGCATCTCTGGCATAAACCTGCAGACCTTATCACACTCGAAAAGGGCATTAGTAATAAAGGTGGGGTGGTATTTCCACCCCGCAAACATAATATATATATATATATATATATATATATATATATATGACTAAAATAAAACAATCAATATGTAGGTGAGGAAACAAACAATCATGAAATGCAAAAGGTATAATACACGGAAGAATGCCTACCTACCTATACTTACCTGTGGAATCACGTGTCTGGGGGGTAGTAACGCTTGATATGTAAAGCGTTTACTGGCAGTTTCAGAATCTCTCCTTCCATCGTTTCTAGGTTGAAATAATTCGTACCTGCACAACTCTCGATCTTAAAAGGGACTCCCCATAGGCTGTCAATTTTTTTGTGCATGTCAGGCTTCTCTTTTCTTTTATCCCACAGCAAGACAAGATCTCCTTTGGTGAAACTTCTTTCCTTGGCTTTGTGATCAAAGGTTTTCTTTATCTTTTCTTGGTTTCTCTTCATTTGACCTAAGGCACCTCTTCACATTTCATCTAGTTCTATCAGCTGGTTGATCCTTCCTTGGATTGCTTCCACATCTGTGTCGTATTGTTGAGAAAATCGAAGGATAGGAATTTGGAGGTTCACAGGAAGTTTTTCTTCAATTCCATATACCAACTCAAAAGGAGTTTTCTCTGTGGAAGTTTTTGTCGTTATTCGATCTGCCCATACCGCATATTTTATTTTGCTATTCCATGACTTCTTATTTTCTCTGAAAACCTTTTTTAGAATATTCATGAGGTTCTTGTTGGTTGATTCTGTCAATCCATTCCCTTGCGGGTAGTAGTTTGAGGAATGGGATAGGGTAATTCCATATTTGAAACAAAATTCTACTAGAGTGTAGGAGCTAAAATCTTTGGCATTATCTATAGTGATCTTGGAAGGGGTGCTAAATCTAGTTATGATCCGATCTTCCAAGAAGTTCATGACTATTTCTTTGGTGGCCTTTTTTGTAGGAATTGATTCAACCCATCTAGTGAAATAGTCTATAGCTGTTAGGATCCAACGATAGCCATTACTCGAATTGTCTTTGAATTCACCAACAAAATCCAAACCCCATTACTGAAAGGGTGCCTCTACTACCACTGGTTTCAAAGGCTGTGCTGGGAGTCTTGGTTTGTCGGAGAAGTACTGGCAAGGTTGGCAAGATCGAACATGCTGATAAGTATCTGAAAATAGTGGTGGCCAATAATAACTGGCCCTCAAGATCTTATGGGCTGTAGTACGAGAAACAAAGTGTCCACCACAATGCCCAGAATGCAATTCTTCCAATATCTTCTTTGCCTCTTCTTTGTTTACACATTGAAGTATAACGCCATCAGGATTCTTCCACCCAAGTCCATCCTCGGTCAAGTAGTATTTCATAGCCTTCAATCTCAAAGCCCTTCTCTTGTAATCCATCAAATGATCAGGGCAAGACAAGTTTTTTAGATAATAAACTATATCGGAATACCACTCGTCATGTTCTAGTTCATTGATCATTACATTTACTTGCTCATTCTCACCCAGCTGTATGGCTTCCTGATTGCTTTCAGTCAACATTTGGGCCAGACCTTGTCCCTTTATTATTTTGGTGGGTTTTATTTCTAAGTCATACTCCTGGATTTTGGAAACCCACTTTCCTTGAGTACCCATGCAGTCTTGTTGTGAAAAAACATCCTTCACGGCTGGGTACGGGACATAAGCCTTGATTTTATTGTAACCGATGTAGTTCTTGAAATGTTTGAGGGATTTGACCAAGGCATAGGCTTGCTTCTCCGTGATCGAGTAGTTCAACTATGAGTCTCTTAGTACTTTTCTCATAAAGGCTACAGGATGTTCATAGTTATCAACATCCTTCTGCATCAAGACACCTGCAATAGTATCCTGAGAAGCAAACGAGAATATTATGAAATCTCATGAAAAATCAGGACTAATCAAGACGGGGGTTTGGGAGATAGCGTTTTTGATATCTTCAAAAGATCTGTTGGTCTCATCTCCCCACCTGAAAGAAACATCCTTTTTCAGTAGAGCGCTTAATGGTTTTATCCTCTCAGCAAAATTTGGCACAAATCTACGGATGAAGTTGATTTTTCCAAGAAAAGATTGTAGGGATTTCTTGTTGACTGGAGGGCGGACTTCCTTTATTGATTGGACTCTTTCGGGATCAATGGAGACTCCTCCTAGTGAGGCCACGTGTCCCAACAATTTTCCTTCGTCAATCCCAAAAACAGACTTCTTAGGATTCAGTGAGATACCATATTTCCTGCATCATTCAAAAACAATCCTGAGGTGGGAGAGATGGTCTTTCCTATCCTTGGACACAACCATGAAGTCATCTTAGTAAATTTCTATGATTTTTTGTATAAGGTCTCTGAAGGAAAATTCCATTTCTCTCTGAAAAGTGGCACCCGCATTCATAAGACCAAACGACATTCTCAAGTACATAAAAGTTCCCCAAGGTGTAGTGAATGCAGTTTTGAGTTGGTCCTCGCTTTTGAGTAAAACTTGGTTGTACCCTGAGAACCCATCTAGCATAGACATCATCCCTGCCCCTATGACCCGCTAAAGAAAATGTTCCATGTTTGGGAGGGGATAATTATCCTTTAAAGACAACTGGTTGAGGTTGCGGAAATCGACACATAGGCAGATATCACCATTTTTCTTCCGAATAACTACCAAGTTCGACATCCAAGAAGAGTACCTGATAGGGGATATAATACTAGCATCAACCATCTTTTGGAGTTCCTTTTGAATCTGGCTTGCCAATTTTGGGTTGATATGCCTTAGATTTTTTCGGAATGGCTTGGCTCCTTCTACCAAGGGTATAGCATGTTGGATGACATCCCCCCTATAGGCCTTTAAATCATCATAGTTCCAAGCAAAGGTGTCTCTAAATTCTTTGGTGAGCGCTAGTATTTCCTTCCTCTCTTTCTCGGTGGTCCCCTTTCCTATATTGACCATTCTCGGGTCCATCTTCGTACCAATATTGAATTCCAAAGATTCCTCAACTTGCTTATTGGTTCTTTTTCCTTTGAAAACATCATGTCTGTCAAAAAGGTTTTCTAGAGGAATACAACCCTTTGGTAAGGTATTGTTTTGCAGGTTGATGAATTCTAAGTCCATAGAGTCAGCCAAGAAAGCAACTTGTGAATCGGTAAATCCTTTGCTATTTTCCATGAATCTAATAATTTGATCGTCATCCTCGAACACCTGCCAATGCTCCAAATTGTCGGGGACAGAAGGTCTAAAAAGAACCTCCATTTTTCATAGGTCATGAAGAGGTCCTTCACATGGTTGTAAAGTGGAGGCTGAGACAACCAAATCATCAGCCACGTGGTTTTCTTCTCAAGGAACGGCTTCGATTGATATTTTTCTGAAGGATTTTGAAAGGGTTTGAGCCACATCTTGATACTTTTTCAACTTCTCATTTTTAGTGGCAAATCTCATCGAAACTTGCGACACAATGAGGTATGAGTCCCCTTTCACTTCCAAGATTGTAACACCTTTGTCAATTGCTAGATTAAGTCCCAGAATTAAAGCTTCATATTCAGCCACATTGTTGGTGCAACGGAATTCCGGTCTATATGAGTGGTAAAAGATCTCACCTAAGGGAGTTGTTAAAACTACTCCAGCGCCTGATCCAAAGCTTGAGTGTGACCCATCGATTTCCAAGGTCCAGATTCCTTTTGTTTCTTCAACGGTGTCCATATCCAACTTCCCTTCCTTAATGAACCAATCATTAAGACCACTATTGATGCATAAAAGTTGATCATTTACCTCATCGGGGGTCTCAACTGGTGAGCCAACAAAGAGCTCATTATAGACGGTGAAAAATCCCCCTTCAGGATGAGGGATAGTGGCTCTAGACTACTTCTTGTAAATGCTTCCATTCAAGTGTTCAATGAGGTCATTGCAAAGAATAATCTTGAAATTATTTACATCATCTGTGATGACCACATTTATCAAGAAAGAAGCACTGGGGCAGGAGTCAAATGCTACCTCAAGGTTGTTAATGATTCATTTTGCGAAATTATCTCTGGTGTTTTCTCGTGAGATCTTCAGACCTAATTGATGCATAACTTCTTCTGTCATTATGTTGGTTGTGGCACTTGGGTGCAGGAGACAGTTGTGAAGGAGAAAATCTTTGACTCGGAGGGAGACATAAAAAGGCGTGAACTCACAAACTCTAGAAACAAGGTATCCCACCTGGTGAATAAAAAGAGAGAAGTCTTGAGGAAGATTTGGTTCAACCCTTTTGGGTGAGATATCCCTAACTTCATCCTCCGGATGGGCCCTTTTCGATGGGGGTTCTTGAGAAGGAATGACACTTTCATGACAAAGGCTCCATTTCCTTTTGGTGGGAGCGAGTTCAACCTAGAGGATCCTTGGAGGTTCAGGTTTCGCCATAGGTTCATTACCAGGATCCCATAGTTCGCAATTTTGTGTAAGATTTATTTATTGAATGTAGTCATCAAAATCAAGATTTCTTTAAATTTGAAAGGCCAGGTCTTGCACTTCTTCTAAAGTTGTTGGTGACCGGTCCTTGACGTTGAATTGCAAGGTTCCTTCTAAGGAAGACAAGAAGTGATCGATGATGGCTTGTTCTGAGCCCACTTTTGATCGGATCTTTTTGAGGAGAAGGTTGAACCTATCACTGAAATCTCTGATACTTTCATAGGGTCCTTTGCAAATGTTGAAGTATTGAGAAAATGAGTCTTGTGAATGTTCACTATCACACCACCTTATTTTAAAGGCTTTTTGTAGTTCTTCAGGGTTTTTTATGCTTCCCTTGGGACACCCATCAATCCAAACTTTAGCATCTCCTATAAGGGAACTTGCAAAGAGCCTCATGAAGATATTAAGGTGATCTTGACCAGCCAAATGAAATTCAACACTATCGTAGAAATGGGTCCAATGTGAGTTTCCAGGGGTGCCCTTTCCTAAGAAGAAAGGTAGCCAAGAGTTTGCATCCTTGGGTAAGTCATGCAGCCCCCCTTGGATGTTGTTAAAGTTGAAATAGTTGAAACTCTCCGAGTGAGACCATTTGTGAGGACTTGGATTGATTGGAGGAACAGGGTTTGTTAGAGTGATGGTCGCCATAGTAGAGGGATTTGAATATTGTCGCCCACTACGGGTCGTCATCGATGGAGTCGCTAGATAGTTTTCCTGAAACTATCAAAGAAAAGGGGAATAAAGTCTAGTGGAGTCGCCAGGTAAGCTTGTAAGAGAAAGGTATTTGAGGCAAGGTTTACCAAAATATTTTTTGTTGAGGAAGATTGACTCGGTGTTCCCCGGCAATGACGCCAAAATGTTATCACTCAGTTTGTAGCTTAGTTCAATGGTTGAGGGATTGAGATCAAATTGGCGTAACAGGAACCTTCCCCACCCAATGTAACCTCAATGGGGAGGTTCTTTTTGTTTAGGGAGGTTAGCCCAAGGAGACTGTAGTGTACCAATTGCTCTGATACCAATTTGTAGTGTACCAATTCACTACCCAGGTTCACCCAAACCTCTCCATTTACCATTCATTACATGGATGTAAAAACAAATGCATTTAACCAGAATTAAACACACTTAATTCACAGA
>ML776942.1:671579-684928 GCA_009831015.1 Picea engelmannii
TGTCCCAAGCTTCTTTGGGGCCATCAATATCTTGAAGGTGGTACCTTAAATCAGGAGAGATGAAAACTTCAATTAGTCCACGTGCTTCATCATTCCTATTATCCCACTTGGATTTCTTATTAGCATAAATGGGTGCTTTTTCCTTTCCCAATGTAATCTAGTACAAGCATTTACTTCTTAATAAATATTCCATATGAGATCTCCATTGGAAGTAGTTGTTGTTGGTAAGCAAGACAATACTTGTAGAAGCCATATTAAATATGCAGAGAATGTGGATTTAAAAACTGAAATTGATGATCTGGATGGAAAGAGCTCAAAAAGTTATGTGGTTTTAAAAAAAAGGGCACTGAAAATGGACTTCCGATGTTAGAGTTATGCCCTTTTTAAAAAAAAGCACAAACGGTAACCAAATGACCACATGATTGTGTGAGTTGCTTTATAAAGTGACCCACTTTTATAAAGAGAAGTGGGGATCACTTTTACAATGAAGTTACTTTATAACAGAAAAGTTGCATGCAAAATAAATAACTCTAAAATAAATTATTAAAGCTACTTATAGTGATTCACTTTTATACTTGAAGTGAAATACACTTTACAATTTTAGCATGAACTTTTTCAAAAAAGGTAACAAAAGAGAAACTTGAACTCAAGACCTCTTACTTAATAAGGCAACTTTTAACCAAATGATCTAGCAAAACATATTGTAATGTTCAGAAGGAGGAATGGTGTTGTTGTTGTTGTTGTTTTTGTTGTTGTTGTTGTTGTTGATAGCCTTGGAGAGCATGCTAAAAAAAAAAACTATTTTCACACAAGAAAAAAAAGTTGCTTCTCGATGACAATAAGGATCTCGGTTAGCTTACCCGGAAGATGCACATTTTCCTATCTGTTTCTGATTTGTTGAGATCGCACAGGGCACGGGGAAAAGAGCATACACATATCTAAAAGAGTAGCAACCCAGAAATAAATAAAACAAGACTAAAATAAAACCAAAATACTACTCTGCAAAAAAAAATTAAAAAATGCGTATTCAAGTTTTATACCTCCGGATCTGACTCTAATGGTCATATCTTGGGCAAACGAAAACCTTTTCGAGTGAAATGAAAAATGTTCCTGACTGAAACAAGCACTCTGGATGCAATGGAACAGTCCTCTCAGCCCAAAAATGTATGAAAATGACAGAAAGTGGAGATGAGGCAACTCAGCTTCACGATCTCGATCTACAACAAGAACGGGTCTTCAAACAGGGTCTAATACCATGTTCGACAACACAGGTATTCCTACAGAGGACAAACACCTTCAGTAACCAATCACATAACCATATCAAATATAAACATGTCGATTTTTTCATGTGGTAAAACCCCTACGGGGAAACATCCACGGCCCCAGCCAACACGACCACTTGGAGCAGTTTATTAATGCAAAGAAAAAGATTACAAAGAGATTTTACAAGAGATTTTCTCACAATCGATCATCGGCAAATGATCCTCCATGCTCTGTAAATAGAGATCATGGACCAATCGGGTGTATAGTCATGGATCAATGGTCGTTAAGATCAAGGAGAGTATGAACCATTGGATCACTCTATGTCAGGAACATATCGTGACCGTCAGATTTCCTAACTACAAATGCATATTAATGCATACTAAAGAAACACACTAGAAAACACACTTTTATCTAACGACACAATAGACCAAGTAGATCTTACTACCTCCTAAGTGTTTAAATATCCTAACAAGATGCAAGTGTGAAAGTCACGTACATGTTCTAGGGTTGAGTTTTTCTCTTATGCTCAGATCACTCGAAGTTGGGTTGTGTTACTATAGGGTCCTCTTGGATCCGGAGAGTCATTCTTGGATTTGTTTTTCGGTTTCCATTATTTTTTGGCTTTCTTTTTATCTTTGTGTTGCATTTTGATTTTTGGGCTTTAGACGTAATTTTTCCAAGTCTTCCTAAGTATATACACACTTTCCTTTGATAACAAGTGCATGCATATTCTACTTATATATAGGAGTTAAGCACGTACATGTGTGCTCAAAAACATGTAAATGTGGGGTCATATGCGCGCCTTGTAGAAAGCCAAAGCATGCAATTACACTCTATGTAGAAGGAAAATTCATGTCAAAATCTCATATGTGCTCCCTACAGTGATATGGGGCACATACATAAGATTATATATGCTACCTACAGTGGAGACACTCGCGTACACCTCCAAAAAGGTTACTTTTTTGCTTGTTTTTTTATCTTTTTTAGCCCTGTTTTGGCTTGTTTGGGGGTATTTTTTGGGGAGTTTGGTCCCAAAACTGTTTGTGGCCTATAGAACTTTGGTAAGGCCATAAATTTTAATGGAAAACAATATTTTTATCCATATTTGTCTCCCTTTTATCCCTTGCATTGCATCGCTATAAGACTAGTCTTGTTCTCGGGATCTCATTTTCATGGTCGTTATGGTGGTTATGTTTGAAATTTGATTTTATATTTGAGTTAGAAAATTTTATTTTGTGTTTTCCTTGGATTTTTCAAACACAAAACAACAAAATTTTCTTTCTTTCAACATCTTTTGTTATCTTTTACTTTGAAAAAAAGAAAATGAAAATGAAAAAACCCTAGTTTCCTGCTAGTCAAGTTTCTTTCTTTATGTTGCATTGTTTTGTTTAATATTTGAAAAAGAAAAAATATATTAGCATAGGATTTTTTTTTCTTCTCATATGAAAATATTTCAAAGGAAAAATAACAAATAACATCCTCATATTTTCTTTTTCTTTTTTTCTCAAAAGGGTGCATTGCGCATTTTGCATCAGAAAGAGAATAGATTGCATTTCAAGGTTTGAAAGATTGTTCATGCATTTTTATTTTTTGAAACTCTTTTTCATTGAAGAATTAGTGTAAAGTTTTATTTTCCAGTGTTCTTACAATTTTTATTTTTTCAAGAGTCTCAAACAACATCAATTTCACTTATGTATCCTTTGAGTAAAAAACAACTGCTAAAATGAGCAATAAACTTAAAATTTACTAGATTGTGTTTCTAGGGTTCATTAACATGATGTTTAGGGTTATGGCCTTGGATTAGGATTGGAGAGATAAATATCCAAGGCTGGTAAACAAAATTAGGGATTTGAATTAGGGATGGTAAAAACCAACTGTCGTATAGGTGTGGTCAGGAAACTCCTCTCACACAAGAGACAAATAAGAGGTTGTGTGAGGAAATCTAAGGAAATAACCCCTCCAAATCTTGATAGAGCATTGCAAAGAGATCATATTTTTGGGGTTTCATTAGTGCCCATACCTCCCTAAGAGTCTATGATTTTGAGGCTTAGGGATTTTTTACCCTTCCCATACGTTCGATCTTGATTGTCTATTGTTCCCCTAGATGTTGACTACGAGTTGGTATCCTTAATTTCTTTTCCTAGGAATCTCATGGGTGACTAGAGAGGGTTTCCATGGAACGTGAGGCAGATATTGTATCACGCTATAAATACCCTTGGAGGGTACCCCACGAAGAGAGGGTTACTTGAACTGGGTAGGGTTGGTAAGTGGAGGTTGGGGTAATTTCTTCTCACTCCTTCATTCATTAGTCTCAATAATTGATCAACCTATACTGGTTTCCAGAAGGTCCCTTTCCACTTTTTCATTGCTTTGGACTCAGGACCTTATCCACTTGGGCTAAAGTTTTGGAGAAGTTATTTTTTTTTATGTTTCTCTTAGGACGTTTTAATGGAGAGATTCATTGTATAGTTGGCCTTAGGTTGTTTCAGTATCATCTCTTTTGGATCATTGATTCAACACAGTCAACCAACCACTTCGTTGGTCAGGAATGACCCCTAGTCTTTCTCTTGAAAGTGTGGAGCCTCCTCTTAGAAGGTGTGGTATTTTATACCATTGGTTCACCAGAGTCAGTGTGTGAAATTTTTCGGACGTGAAAAATCCCACAAGGGATGAACCTATGCATAATAAATTCATGGCCAAAGTTCTTTAGGATACCAACTAAGGGACCCCTTCTCAAGGGGATTCTTGTGATTTTCCATTCTTTGGAAACGTTGGTGCCCCCTTGATGGCCATACTGAACATTCATTTTTTGAATGTAGGACTACCATTTTGGTTGTGGACCACTCTGAACATCCTAAATGATCTTTATGCTTCTTAGATAAGAACCTCATGTCATTGGCATCGAATGCATGTTGATCCTTTAGCGAAGTCTACTCCTTCTCCTTCTCCATATTTTGGTAAAATTCTCGCTACTAGTAACCAGAAGTATAAAAGGAATAGGAAGAGGAATAGTAATAATATGTCTCCAACCTCTATTAGTCACATTGGAGACATGTCACCAGCCTCTGCTAGTCATTTTGGGGGAAAGCAACCATCCTCTGAGAGTCATGGTGGGGGCACAAGTCCAGTCATTGTGAGTCATACTGGAAATAGTTCACCAACATATGATATTCACGTTAGAATTATGTCAACACCCTTTGTGATTCATGTCGAAGACAAGTAACCAGTTGTTGCAAGTCACACGGGACACAAGTCCAGTCATAGTGGAAACAGGTCACCAACCTCTACGAGTCATGTTGGAGACCGTAAAATGGGCTCTGTTATTCATGTTGGGAGTGTGAAATCAACTTCTTCTAGTCATGTTGGATTTATTTCAACAACCTATATGAGTCATGTTTCATACAAGCAACCAACCATTTCAATTCATGTTGGGGGCAAGAGTCTAGTCATTGCTAGTCATATTAGACAAGCATCACTAACCTATGTTGGTCATGTTGGAGACATGTCACCAACCTCTACAAGTCATATTGGATATCTTCACCTAGCCACTGCAAGTCGTTCTTGGGGCAACCCACCAGCCACTACAAGTCATGATAGGGGAAATGATATGGTTGAGAATCCTAGACGAATAGCGTGTAATCCCAAGATCCATTGTAATATTTGCAAGGGATATAACCTTACTCATTTTTGCCCTACTATTTCCATGGTATGAAGAGCATGGTCCTTGTCTAAAGGCCCTTCTAGTTCTGATTCATCTTCGGTTTCCCAAAAATCTATCCAATCATTTTTTGATGAAGTGGTCATGCCAATGCAATCTTCGACCGATACCACTCTCATTTTGAGGGGTGATGCATCTCTTGACCATGTTGTCTCACATCCTATTCAACCAGTGGTTGAGGAAGTTATCATGCCGATGCAATCTATGGTCGATCCCACTCTTCTCTTAGAGAGTGATGAGTCTATCGAAGTGGTCTCATTAATGCAAAGTTTGGTTGATCCCACTCTTCTTTCAGAGAGTGATACGTTTTTCGAATATTTATTTAGAATTTCCAATTCAGTACCTTTTGAACAAGGAGGCAATCCACTATCTTCCAGTCTGCTCCCTCCAAGCCCCGAGATGGTTTCCTTTGATTGGAATGATTTTGGTGAGTCTAATATTCCTTCTTCTGCACCTTTCCAGATAAGGGTTAAAGTTAATTCAATGGGTATTTACTGATGTATTGTAGATGAATGATCCTCTGCAAGTATTTTATCCTCCTCGGCTTGGCAAGATTTGGGTTCTCCCAAGCTTGTGTCAGTTACCAGTGAGCTATTGGCTTTCGATAGAAGACATAGTGAATGTTTGGGGATTCTTCCTTAGTTTCCTATCACGTTAGGTGGGAAGACTGTCCTAGTCGATTTGTTAGTGGTGCTAAGCCCTTTAGATTTTAATATGCTTCTTGGGTGTGATTATGTGTATGTTATAAATGTTGTGGTGTTTATGCTCTTTCGTGTGATACATTTCCCTCACAACAAAATCATTGTCACTATTGATAAGCTTTCATCTAATAATCACCATCCTAGTTCGTCTTTAGCTCAGGTTTCCCCTTTGTGTGTTCCTATTGTTCAAGTAGACGCTTTCCCACCATAGGTGAATTATGTGGCACCATATCCTTAGTGTTCAATTTCTTCTAAGAAAGGATTTTTATAGTCATGTTTTCCTTCTCGAGACAAAGTCTCGACAATTCATCAAATAGTTTATCCAATAGGGGAAGGTGAGCTCTTGCTTTCCCCTTTTGGCCCGAGTGATATTGTGTTTCCTCTTGAGTTTTATCTTATTGTTTGTGAGACCTCGAGCCTTGGTATTTGTGTGTTGCCAAGCCTTGGTTTCATGGATTTTAAGTTTCCTTCAGATGAGGTTATCCTTGAAGCTATGATTATAGATTTTTAACTTCTTCCTGAACTGGAAAATTTACAGTTTTCTTACCATTGGCTACTATTCAAAGAGTCTTTGTTGTGTACTATTCCATCTGGTACATGCCATATTCGTACCTCGGTTAGGTCCTTTCAATATTTTCATTCGATTCCTTCCAAATATTTGGCCTTTTGCTACTCCTTATGCTAGATTATGGAGGATTCCTTAATTCCTTCCTTCTGATGGATCTCTTCCTATCTACTTCAACACATCTTGCTTTGCGACAGGGATCTAGAGTCATTTTTAGTACCTCTGGGCTTATAGTCATCAGTGGCAATTTCCCTCACTATTGATAGTGGGAATACATCAATATCCCCTGATCAATAGATTATATCAAGTGTTCGACATCAACTCATTTATTCACACTTGTTATATTGTACTAGGTACATTGACGCCCATTATCATTATAGGTGGGTTTTCTCGTGTTTGTTAATGGTATACATCAATGACCGGTAATCAAATGGTGTCTCACTATGTTCAACTCCAACACATCTATTCACATAGTGTTGACTTGTACCATAGCAGATTGTTTTGAAGACTTCGAGTGAAGTATGAACATCACCTATTTTTTGCTCCTACCTGACTTGTATTGATTGTACCACCCTCTCCAACATTGGTACTTGAAGAGGATTAGTTTGTTCACTCCATTGGTTCCAGATATCCTCTATTTTTATTATGATACATAGATCCATTATGTATCCATTTGTGACTATGATCTACATTTTTGCATGGATCCACTATGTATTTTCTCATGGCCATGATTTCTACTTCTATATATTACATGGATCCACTATGTATAGTTTTTGTGGCCATGGACATCAATTCTTATTTTATCACTCATGGATCTATAGTGTACTTGATTTGGCAGTCATGCTCACATCACACTGAAGCATGGAAATTCCTGACTTAAGAAGAGAGTATCTTACTTTTTTTTGTTGTAGGTATTTTTCCAAGAATGGTCTTCAACTACTCCTACCTAATGGCCCCTCCACAATCTCATGACTATTTGTAATGTATTTCGGCCATCAACTTCTCTTATGACCTCACACATTAGAGGCCATCTGTTATAGCATCATTTCACACCACATATGATTATGATGACTCATTGGCCTTAGTTACATCCCTTTCCCTGCTTGCAGGACCCAAATCCACCTTTTCCTTTCAAAAAATACTCAAAAAATCCCATTTTACTCGATGTATGCAACTCTCCTTAAAGTGATTTGTGTACATACCTGCCTTGCTAGTTAGAAATGTTGGATTACTGAGAGGGAGAGTGAATTAGTAATAGTGCAATTATAATCCTTTTTAACCAAATTGATCCAAGTGTTATATCAATGTAGTATTATTATCCAATAACGAGCAATAATAAATGAAAAATCACACACATACACAATACACCAGTGTTTTACGTGGAAACCCAAATCGCGAGAAAACCACAGAATTATTTTTCTTATATGTCTTGGAGAATTACATTCATTGGAAGCACCAACTTCCTTTATTTTCCAGCTACAACTAGAAGGAGGCTCCAACCCCCTAGTTTTTCAGGCTACAACCAAAGGGAAGCTCCAACTCCCCAATTCTCTGGCTACTACCAGAAGGAGGGTACAACCCCCTATTTTCTCTGGCTACAACTAGAAGGTGGCTACAACCACCTGTCATTGCCTCGTCCTGCCACCCTGAAGTAGAAGTATACTAATGGAACCACTTTCAACCTGTCACTGTGAGATATACTATTGTACAACTTTATCAACCTATACCACTGACATGTATCCAATCTGTAAAACTTCCCTGTAATCAATCTGTACCTAAACTGAACATGTATCCACAAAAATACAACAGATACACAACCTGTAGTGATGCGGCCCTCGTATGTACGCGTCCTATCTTATATGCAGCCTGCGTATGTACGTGCACTATCTACTATGCATCCTGTGTATGCCTTCTGAAACTAGTGTTTCCTTTCACTTGAAAACTTATGACCCTCTCTAACTTCTTTCACGTAGATATGTAACATGTCACTGTATCCAGACTGTAATTATACCCTGTGCATGCATCCTCATATATAACCTCAACTCAATGCAAGTATGTCTCTCTCTAGTCATGTGCCATATAGGTATGTGTAATCATGAACAAGTATAATATCCCTCACATGATCTTAGTCATCAACCCCTTTCTGATATTCAACTTCTCAATACATCAATAAATACAAGATCTCAACCATGTACCATAAAAACTCTTAGCCATATGCCAAGAAATACAAGATGTGCCTCAAGAAGTATCAATGATAAATATACTAGCACTGTATTTCTGTAGATCTAACTTATACAGAATATCCCATGTAGCCACTAGTCTCTCTAGGGAGAATCCTCAAATCTCCATTGCCATTCCTCATGCATATATCAAAATCCAACTATTCATAGAAATAAGACATACCTTTTGAACCAATTGATGGATCTGATGTATCTGAGCACTCTAGACCTTCCTGGGAGCTTGATCTCGGAATGTAGAACCTCTACACCTTCATATTCTCAAGTTTCATGGCTTTATCAACATGTACTCACCCTATACACAGTCAGCCTGCATGTGTACTCACCCTATACACAGCCAGCTCGCGTACATATGCACCCTATACACAACCAGCCCGTGTATGCCTCAGAAAATAGGGTTTTCTATGAATCCGAGAATTTCACCGTCAGCCCTTCATGCTACCTCAGACGTTCACCACTTCAGATGTATCCACAATTATTTACAAGAAGCTTTACACAAGAAAATAGATATACAATATGTACAAGTGTGTTTTTATGAGTGAGCTTTGTCTCTTATTTATATCTTCATGTAGCCTTACACTTTCCTTATTTTAGGGATTCTTCTTTTAAAATAATTTCTTTTTGCAAAGCACTTTGACTCTTTGGGGCTTCTATAAGACTCATGATGGTTCTCCAACTTCATATGGTCATAACTCTCTAACCGTGAGGAGTTATGTGACGTTCCACACACCATCGAAAATGGCATGACAAGCACTATCCATCTAGGATATTTTCACTCACAAATTCATTGTCCTTCATCTCATTATTCCTCAAATAAGCATAGGTTCTCTCACTCCGCAAAGCGTCTTCCCGTGAGGGCTTTCACCATAAGGGAACCACTTTGGAGCTCATCCATTTTTACTTCTTATCAACCATGAAAATACAATAATGAGTCATCTTTACATCAAAAAATCTTGGGTCCATTACCCAAACCTTGTGCCACGAGGGTTTCTTCAAGGGTTGACATCAATGGCAACTAACCTTAATCAACAAGAAACCCGTGTACATGTTTAATTGGCTCAAAAAAATAATTAATCTCAATATTTCGGGAAAAGTTGACGAGTTCTTAGGTTCCTAACCTTCTGTAGCCCATTCATAACTATTCCAAGTGTCAAAAGGGAGTATAAATTAGAGCCTTGGGATGGAGGAAGAGGATAAAAATTAATTGCATCCTTATGGTGACATTTTCATTATATACCTACAAGTGCTCTATTTACCCCTTGTAAGGTAGCTAGAGAGGTAATGGGGGGGCCCAGAGGGCCCATAGTGATAATAGTGGAGGCCATTCAATGTAAGGTGGACTAGGTCCACTATATTATTAAATAAAACCCACTATGGCAGTTAGATATAATAAATGTAAGAGGACTTCTTAGAAGGTTATACTTCTAGAAGATTTCGCCTCTAGAATGTTCTTAGGTGATGGTAGCACTATATAAAGGGGTTCAATAAATGTAATGAAATATGAAGAGAAGTATTGTATTATGATTTGTATCTCCATAGGAGGATGCCCCCTTGAAGAGGCAAGTGAACAAGAGAGGATCCCTTCCATAATAGGATCCATTGTACAGTGGTGTCTTACCTCAAGGGTTTGATAGTAATAAAAACAAATTTGCATATTGTTCTTGTATATCTGTTGTGTTGATTTTGTATTCATTTCTTTGGTTCTTAACAATTGGTATTATAGCACTTTCCTTGGCAGACATTGTGGACAAATATTTTTTATTTTTGCAGATTTTTTTTTTCGGAGAAGAAAAAAGAGGGTTGCGACATTCCATAATTTTTTGGTATATTTGTGTGAAAAAATTGCAGAAAAATTTTGTATATATGAGTTTCCCTCAGAAAAAAACCCAAGTTGAAAAAACAAATCATCTGAAACGGAGTCTTGGAAATTAAGATATTGAAGTTTTAAAATGTGCAATTTTTTAGGGTTTTTTCCGCGGACGGCAGCACGCTTTTTTTTTATGTAGCATATGGAGGGTGAATTTGCCCAAAAAAATTACATATCTGAGTTCCTCTCACAATTTCACCTAATTTAAAAAACAAAATGAGTCGAAACGAAGTCCGGGAAGTTAAGTTATGAGCATTTTAAATTCAGCAGTTTTTTAGGGTTTTTCCAAAAAAAAAAAAAAAACNCTTATTGTTATATTTTTTGGGTTTTTTCATGACATTTGCGGGACTAAAGAGTTCATAGGGTGATCATATGGATATTTTCTCTCAAACCATTAAATAAATTCTACAAATTACTGAAGCATTCAAATCTCAATTGTATGACACATTGAATGTTAGATTACATGGCCTCACAAACTACCTCAATGATAGTTTCGTAGTATTCAAGATTCATTGGATAAAATGCAGGAGAAATTTCTTATGGTGGACATTAGGGATGAATATAATCAAGAAATATATGCTTGGTATGATTTGGAGGCCGACTGCGATGATTGGTATATGGATAGTTGTCATTTATGGGATGACAACCACTTTCATATTTTATGTGATGACTCTACTCCACCTTCTGTAGAGAACATCAATGTCCCACATCAGGAGCTAGTTACCAGCATCCAGCCTACACATTCTACAATGGTATTGTTCCTTCCAGATTCATCTTTTATCATCTTCCACTATGTGGATGGATATTCTTATTTGGATCCACATGATAAGTGTCAATATTGGAAGCATCATTTTCAGTTGGTTATTGGGTGTCGATATCTTCTATGTAGGGTTCACATGAGGAATTGGACATGGGACCCTGGTTTACAATGGAGGTTGGACTACTTCAGCATGGTGGCTTCCATTTCTCAATGGAATCCTAGTTCTCTAGTCTACTTCAGCACTATGGTATAAACTTATCCATGGGACCCCGGTATATGGTTGTACATCAAGCGTTGAGGACAACGCTTTCATAAGGGGGATGGAATGTAAGGTAGCTAAAGAGGTAATGAGGGGGCCCAGAGGGCCCATAATGATAATAGTGGAGGTCATTCAATGTAAAGTTGACTAGGTCCAATATATTATTAAATAATGCCCACTATGGTGGTTAGATATAATAAATGTAAGAGAACTTCTTAGAAGGTTCTACTTCTAGAAGATTCCTCCTATAGAATTTTCTTAGGTGATGGTAGCACTATATCAAGAGGTTCAAGAAATGTAATGATATATGAAGAGAATTATTGTATTTTGAGTGGTATCTCAATAGGAGGATGCCCCCTCGAAGAGGCAAGTGAACAGGAGAGGATCCCTTCCATAATAGGATACATTGTATGGTGTTGCCCTACCCTAAGGGTTTTGATATAGTAAAGTGTATTTTTCATATATTCTTCTTGGATCTATTCTGGTGTATTTTTTTTTTAGTTTATTAACAAGTGGTATCAGATAACTTTCCTTGGTAGACATTGTGGGTAGATTTTTTTTATTTTTGCAGATTGTTTTTTCGAAGAAGAACAAAAGAGGACTGCGACATACCAGAAATTTTTGGTATATTTCTATGAAAAAATTGTAAAAACAGGTTTTATATCTGAGTTCCTCTCAGAAAAACACCCAAGTTGAAAAAATAAATCATCTAAAACGGAGTCCGGGAAATCAAGATATTGAAGTTTTAAAATTTGCAACTTTTCAGGGTTTTTTCCATGGACGGCGGCGTGATTTTTTTTTATTTTTGTAGCAGCTAGAGGCCAAATTTTCCCAAAAAAATTACATATCTAAATTCCTCTCACAATTTCACCCAATTTCAAAAAACAAATCTGCCGAAACAAAGTCTGGGAAGTGAAGTTATGAGCATTTTAAATTCAACAGTTTTTTAGGATTTTTTCAGAAAAAACCGTGATTTTCTGTCGTAACTTATTGTTATATTTTTGGGTTTTTTCATGAAGGTTACGGGACCAAAGAGTTAATAAGGTGCTCAGATGGCTATTTCCTCTCAAACCCTCAAATAAATTCTACAGATTATTGAAGCATTCAAAGCCCAATTTTTTGACACATTGAATAACAGATTGGATGGCTTTGTAAATGGTTTCAATGATAGTTTTCGTAGTATTCAAGATTCATTGGATAACATGCAGGAGAGGTTTCTTATCGCAGACCTCAGGGATGAATATAATCAAGATATATGCTTGGTATGATTTTGAGGCCAATTGCATTGATTGTTATATGGATAGTTGTCATTTATGGGATGACAACCACTTCCATATTTTATTCAATGACTCTACTCCACCTTCTGTAGAGAACATCAATGTCCCACATCAGGAGCTAGTTACCAGCATCCAACCTACATATTCTACAATGGTATTGTTCCGTCTATATTCATCTTTGATCATCTCTCACTATGTGGATGGATATTCTTATTTGGATCCACATGATAGGTGTCAGTACTGGGAGCATCATTTTCAATTGGTTATTGGGTGCCGATATATTCCATGTGGGGTTCACATGAGAAATTGGACATGGGACCTTGGTTTACAATGGAGGTTGGACTACTTCAGCATGGTGGCTTCCATTTCTCAATGGGACCCTGGTTCTCTAGTCTACTTCAATACTATGGTCCACACTTATCCATTGGACCCTGGTATATGGTTCTACATCAAGCGTAGAGGACAACGCTTTCATAAGGGGGGTGGAATGTAAGGTAGTTAGAGAGGTAATGGAGGGGGGAAGAGAGTCCATAGTGATAATAGTGGAGGCCATTCAATGTAAGGTGGATTAGGTCCAATATATTATTAAATAAGGCCCACTATGGTAGTTAGATATAATAAATGTAAGAGGACTTCTTAGAAGGTTCTACTTCTAGAAGATTCCTCCTCTAGAATGTTCTTAGGTGATGGTAGAACTATATA
>ML776942.1:684978-722977 GCA_009831015.1 Picea engelmannii
AGATATAATAAATGTAAGAGGACTTCTTAGAAGGTTCTACTTCTAGAAGATTCCTCCTCTAGAATGTTCTTAGGTGATGGTAGAACTATATAAAGGGGTTCAAGCAATGTAATGAGATATGAAGAGAAGTATTGTATTGTGAGTTGTAGCTCCATAGGAGGATGCCCCCTCGAAGAGGCAAGTGAACAGGAGAGGATCCCTTCCATAATAGGATCCATTGTACGGTGTTGCCCTACCTCAAGGGTTTGGTAATAATAAAGTGTGGTTTCTTCTATATTTCTCTTTGGATATATTGTGTATTCAGAATTTGAGGTGATTATATTTTTAGATCTATTCAGTTTCTTAACACCCTTGCTTCTGATATTTTCATTCCCCTCTAAAAACCCGTGCTTTTGGAATTTGTGTTCTCCTTATCATGTCAAGAAGAAATCCATTACTTCCTTGGACCTTTTGGAACAAAAAGCTTTGGAGGTTTTTCTTGTCATCTCTGGCCTTGGGTGGAGGAACTTGGAGCCCAGTCTCAAGATCGTGCCATAGTGGTTACAGGTTATAACCAACTTATATGTTGTTATTAATAAAATGTATCTCATTCTCGTCCATTTCTATTTGTTGATTCATGTTTTAATGAGATTTTTTATGTCTTCTTCCTAATATATTACACAAATTGAAATGATCATGTTTAGTTAGTTAGCAGATAAATACCTATTTAAATTTTATTGTCTCTTTGATTGTAGGAGTTTTCAAAGGATCGTTGTGTAATAGTTTTGGAGGGAAATTTATTGAGTAGGATTGACATCAGACGTTGGATTTCGAGTATGTTCTCTTTTCTATCTTATGAAAGTTAGTTATTGCAAGTAGTTACTTTTAATTAAATACATTGTTTAGAGTCTGAGAGTGGCCTTTTAGGGAACCACTCTATTGTGTCCCTAACCCATAGCCATAGGACTTAGTTTTTCATGCACCTGGAAAAATACTATGCATAAGTCGTAAGGCTATGCATTGTTATGTACATATTGTACTTTTAGGGTTTCTTGTTTTCAAGTTATGTATCCCATAGCACTTGTTTTTATCATAGGTTTCTATATTGGACTTATTAAATTCTAAGTGAGTGTTTTTGGTCTTATATACGGGACTTTGAAGACATTTTTTTTTGGTACCTTTTCTTCCATGTCTATCCATTCTGACAAGTAATGATATTGAAACTGACATATAGGTTATGTTTTCCCCTTCATGCATTTTTGCATTATCCATTTCTTGTTTCATTTTTCCTTAGGATTGACCCCACTGAGTTGCGACACGAAACCGTTGTTGTTGTTTAGAAGTGTTGTAATTCATGTGGTAGATGATATCGTTCATGGGTGCCATGGTTAGAAACTTTTTCATAGTCTAGCACCCATACTAAAATACTTCCATAGGCTTGGAAGCCATGTTTTGTCTCACCGTGACTTTGCATTGAAGCCTCATATCTTCTTCTCATATTTTGTTGGCCAATTACCTATGAGACCACCAAAATTATTGTGTTGAGTTGTACTTGCATTTCATATTGACCACTTGTGATTTTAGAGACTAATATCAAATTCATATTGTTGTTATATAGCCATTTGCATATGCATTCTTGAATAGTTTCCATCCTTGCAATACTAGCCTTTGCAACTTGACACCCTTTATCCCTGGAGGAAAATTCCCTCGAGCATCCATATCATGCATGCATTTGCTTTCATTAAGCATAGGTATGTTCCTTATGCATGGAAATATTTTGCTCGCCCGCGATGCTCATTTCGTCCATTGTAACATAGCATTATTTTATTCTTTTTCATGATGTATAATATGAAAAAGAAAAAAAATAAAAAAACAAAAAAAGAAGGATGGGAATGAGTCTTGTTTTTTATATGGAAGCTACTTATATTTCCCTTGAACATAACACAATATTATGAGTGTTTATCTCTATAACTTGGTTTTAATATGGATTTAGGATGCCTTTCCTCATTTTTGAGCATAATCTCCTCCATTTGGTTATTCTTCCAATCATATGGATTGTTTTTTGATGCATCATGTGTCATAGATGTATCCTAGTTTATATTATATGCTTCCCAAGTCACTTTTTGTGTTTTGTTTCTATTCAAGGGAAGTCAACCTATGTCGGCCACTCTACAGAATTCTTGTCTTTCCAAGTCGTCCTTCCCTTGTGTCAATTTCTTCTTAGTTTCACAATTATCTTTTTTATCTAACTCATGTTAGTATAGAAGGTCCCCATTGACTTCTTGTTGGTCGGTCTTCTCTTATTGACTCTGACTCATTTCTCCGAGAGTATAAGCTAGAGTTGCAACATGGGCCTATTTACATCATTGATAGGTGCTCTTGCGCTCAACGGGTGGCAATCATCATTGGTCACTGATAAAGTGGTTTCCCTTTTGTTCAACATCAACAACCATTATCACACATAGGGATTCATGCAGTACCTTAGTTTCCATTTTATTCCATTAGTGGATTCCTTGTCTTTTTTGGTAGTCTTCATCACTAGCTATTATTCAAAGAGTCTATGTCGTGTGACATTCCATAGAGTACATGTCGGAGTCGTACCTCTGTGTGATTACTTCAATATTTTCATCTGATTTCTTCTAAATATTTGGCCTTGTACTATTCCTCGTATTGAATGATGGAGGATTCCTTAATGCCTTCCTTCCAGTGGATCTCTTCTTATCGACTTCAACACATATTTCTCTAGAATAGGGATCTAGAGTCATTTTTAGTACCTTGGGGTATTTATTCATCAGTGACAAGTTCCCTCGCTATTAAAAGTGGGAATCCATCAACGTCACCTGATCAATAGATTTTATCATGTGTTCGACATCATATCCTTTATTCACACTTTTTAGATTTTACTAGGTACCTTGACACCCATTATCATTATCGGTGGGTTTTCTCACATTTGTTAATGGTATATGTTAGCACTCTATAAAAAAATTATGCCCGATAGACAAACGACAGAGGTAATTGTTTCAACCTACTTTAGAGTTAGGCACTGCCCTGCTCAACTCAAAGAGGGATATCTCATGTCACTAGGTATTTATTTGGAAATCAGTGGATAGATTTAGTTTGTTTTGGGGATTTTTATAAAGTTACTGGAAAGGAAGGGGAGGGACACTTAGGGCTATGGAGTCGAAATTCTGAAAGTGAATGAAAACAATGACTGATCGGTAGAACTCTCTAGAGGATAAAGGCTAAATGAGGCAATGAATTTGAGTTGTAAAATGGATTTAATCAGAGTGTAAGAGGAAAAAGAAAACAAATAACTGCATTAGAGCATTACTGAATTGAATTATGAATTAGCTAGGAAGAAATTACACAGTTTAAATTGCTTAAGACGAGAGCATCACAAGATGAATTATGGGCCTTTAACTCTCCAATTTAAATAGAAGAAAATGTAAATGGAAATAAAGAACATAGGAGATACATACAATGGAAGGAGACAAAACTCATATCACCACCATTACAATCTTTTCATAGAGACTTCAAAATCTTATGCATATGTATTCAATTCAGCTCCAGAAATTACAATAGAGTTCAGAAACAACAAAAAGGTGTCCTTACACTTCTGCCAACGTTGATTCATTTAGAACTTATAGTACTTATACAATTCGATTACAGTGGTTGAACTGAAACTCTCGGTATGTGAACTGATTTACAATGATTAAAAAAAAATGTTTCATAAACTAACATTCTTGGTACGTTTCACAAATCGTTCGATTACCTTTCCAATGACTGTACTCATATCTCATTCTGAGTTCTAGGCTACAATTTATGGTTTGGAGAAGTTTAGATTGTTTTCTCATTTCCCCCCTCTATGCTACAAGTGTCTTCTCTTATATCCTGTACAATTTCAGCAACCCATATTCCAATTTTGGTTCCATGGTTATCTCCTATGGTCCATGATATTTCCACATACTTCTCATGTGTCCCAAACTGAATTCTGAGCAAGGAATTATGCCCTCTAGAAGTAAACCAGTACATAATTTATATCATGCATTGTTTCAGCTATAAATTTCTCAAACGAGCTATGTTTTGTGCTAGGAGAATTCTTACCATTTTTTAATCATTTAAGCAATAGAATATATCATGAGTACCAAAGGTACATACATTTTTGGTGATTTTGACCTCTTGAAAATGTTGTTTAGGCCCTTAAAATTCCTTTGCAAGTTTATGACCTTCAAACTCCTAAAAATATTTGTATAAATTAACTAGTTTACTATTGTACCAGTCCCTAAAAAGGTTGAATTCATATTCAAACTAGTTTAATCATAGAAACATATTAATTTGACCTGCACTTGTCATTGACAATTTTTCCTCCATCGGCCATCAGTAAAACCTCCCGAAAAACCATTGGAAAAACCTTTTGAAAGCCTATCGGCTAAACCTCTCGAAATCTTATGGCATAAACCTTATGAAATCCCATTGCCAAAACTTCCAAAAATCCTTCGAAAAAAATATTCTTAAATCCTATGACAAAAAATTCCCGAAATAATTCGGAAAAAAAAATTTGAAATCCTTCAACAAAAACCTTCCATAGACCCATCAACAAAACTTCCTGAAAGAATTTGGAAAAAACCTTATGAAATCCTATCAACAAAAACCTTCTGAAAAGCCTTCAACAAAATCCTTCCAAAATCCCATCCACAAAACTTCCCAAAATCCTTCGGTAAAAAATTTCAAAAGCCTATCGACAAAACTTCTCGAAAGGATTTGGAAAAAAAAAACTTTGAAAATCCTTCGGCAAAAACCTTCTGAAAAGACTTCGGCAAAAACATTTTGAAAGCCAATTGGAAAAAATTCTTGAAAAAAAATGGAAAAACCTTCCAAAATCCTTTGGAAAATGTTATTTGAAGAGGGAGGGTTCCTCCACAATATATATTCTTCTTGGATGGTGGATCCATCAAAGCTTCTTATCTCAAGCCATGAAAGTGTGCTTATAACATCCCATATATCTTCACTCTCTGGTAGGGTGGATTCCTCACTATTTTATGTGTCCTCAATGTGACTACTCTGAGCCACATTTTCCTTTGAATCAACCACATCTCTTATCAACCAAGGGGATTTGACCTTTCTCTCTTCAATAATACTACCACTACATCCAGTAACTTCTCTTGACACCTCATTCTTAACATTGCATCTCTTTAGCAACTTTTCCTCTCATGTGCTTCTCTCTAGTACAAATCTTTCTCTAGCACATACTTCTTTTAAAATTGGTTGTCATTGATGTCAACCCTGGAAGAATCCCTGAAGAAGGTCCAGAAGCCCATAGAAGTGATGGGTTTATTTGAAGGAGTCTCCAAAGTGGTCCCCTTATGGAATATCTCTAAGCATGGCCCTCATAGGAAGACGCTTTGAAGAATCCTATAAGCCCTAGTTGTTAAGAAAAGAAGTTACAATGTATGGTCAAGAAGCCCTGAAAATATGGTCAGGAAGAACCAGAGGTGTGGTCATGGAGCCTGAAGAAAAAGAGTGTGAAGGAAATTGCAAGTGCATGAAAAACCTCCATGGATTGATAGTCCTCGCCAATCTATTTCAAATAGTAGGTGGCATTCCATGTGGTTTCTCACAGTTGAGGTGATATGCCCTCTTAAATATGATCATGTAAAATTTTCCCCTAAACAGTTGCAAAGAAGAAGTTATAAGTTGGCCCCAAAATCAATAAAAAAGGTTGTAAACAAGAAGTTATAGGTCAGACTTAAAGACAAGTAAAGGAGGTACTTGGAAGAATATAAATACACATCAAGAGCCTATCATTTTTATCAAGGAAGCTTGTGATCCCTTAGCACAAGTGAAGTAGTGGAGTTGTGCGAAGGAGGGAGTTCTCGGAGCTACATATGTGAGAAGGGTTTTTTGGAAACCCTATCTGAGGTGACCCCCATGGGTTAAGTATAGGGTGTCCCATGACAACCTTGCTATTTTTCCAAGACTTGTCATGCGAGGCCCTGCTCATTGCATAGTCCAGTCCCATGAGTTTGAGGAAGGGTTTGATGAAGATGTTATTTTCTTGATGTTTAAGTTGAGGAAGGTTTGATGATTGTAAATCTCATGCACTATGGTTTTCACATGATGAAAGGTATGTTTTTTTGTATGTATTTGAGGCACATATTGGAGGTTTTGGTACATGCTTGAGGCATATCTTGGTGATTTTGGGAATACGATTTTGGGGGTATTTTGGAGATCTTGGTATAATATTTATGTGGCTATTGGGGTTGATTCAGTTTTGATGATGATGACGTATCAGTATCGGTGACAGTAACATTGATAGGTTGATTCTCTTATTTTTATTTAAGGGAGGAAGGAAGAGGAAAGTAAAGGGGGTTGGAGCCTCCTTCCTGTTGAAGGTGGAGAATTTAGGGAGTTGTAGGGGGTTGGTGACTCCTTCCAGTTGGTGCTGGAAAAATTTTGGAAGTTGGTGCTTCTAGGGGATGTAATATTTCGATACATTAAAAACCATTATGTGGTTTTCTCCCATTTGGGTTTCCATGTAAAATTCTTGTGTACTCTGTATCTGTGGTTATATGTTTATGATATATTGAATGCAATCATAAGTGATAAATTGTTGATAACTTAATGTTTACATGTGTAACATCCTTGGCCACCAACAGGTCGGGTAATGCCACTACTCAGACACTTTACTTATCTCTGATATGATTTTGTAACGTCCCCAACCACCTAGGTTGGGCCACGCTACACTAGAGAACTCTTTTATTCTCTCTACGGAACATATTGTAACATACCCAGCATCTAACTGAGCTATGCCACATACATTTTTTGAACTGCATGCAATTAAAATATATACACACAGAACTCTTGTGGAATCATTATATATAAAACGTAAGCATACCAATACATCTATAAATACACGGATTCACACTGAAATAATAGTAAACATATACATGTAGCATATACAACAATACCCATAAAAATAAACACAGAAATAATAATGCAGCATGTAAATTTATCACACAGTTGACACTTATCTTGGTAAGAATATCACCAAATGCGTGCAGACCTTCCACGAACCTCCCAGCCTTAGACCACATTGTTCATCACTCTTAGCAGTGAGTCACCCCTGATCTGGGATTAAACTCCACCCAGGTAAAGGGTTCCTAACCAAGCTAATGGCTTATGGAAAACAGGAAAGACTTGGTCACAAGTGCCTACTCAAACTAATAGCCTACAGTCTCTCATTCCCCACATGCATGTCCCACCCTAGGAAGTGTGCCCCTTCTCTGATCAATAGTCCTTTGGTTTCCCCACTTCCCTTCCAGGGCTTCAGCAACAATTCGGACAGGAAGTCTTAGAGCCCTATAGTTGCATCTTGGCACCCTCAGGAAATCAATTCCCAACAATTCTCTCACTGAGAGAAATTGCTCATGGGTCCGACAACCTGCCTCTTCAATATCCCACGAGCCTGACAACCTGCCTCTTCGTTATCCCATGGGCCTAACAACCCACTTCTTTAGTCCAACTCCCAAGCTAACAAGCTACACAAACAGATATGGCCATAGATACAAGCTCAGGTACAGTGATAGGAAGTATGAAGGATATCTTACTGCGTGAGTGAAATATCATGGTATGGCTGAATGGATGACTCCATGATGGAAGGAATGATGGAAAAGATAGCAAAATGAACTAAGTCCCAACCATATGTATGCATGTCCCCAACTTGACACTTGTCATGTTGGGAGCTACTTTGGCCCACTTGTCCCCAACTTTAGAAATTAGGATAAAATAATTATCCATACTTTATACTTTAATAAATATTAATATAATATTCATTTTTGGCTTAAGCTCCTTAGCTTATCCCTTTTCCTTAACTTTTAGCACCTGCCCTTTCCCTAACTAGTGGATTTTAGTCCCCCGTCTCTTTTATCATGGTCAATCTGCGCACAGTGATGTATTTTATATTAATTATGAGATATATACAAAGTAGGTGCATTGACCTTTAACATCTAGTCTCTCCATCCTAATCAAAACATAATCATCCTAGCTTATAATAACTTGGCTCACCAACCTATAAAACATAGCATATACACAAAGGTTTGTTGACCTCAATATTGTGTGCACTTAAGATGTTGCATGTGGTATCCTAGAATGTGCCCATTTCATCACTTTACTGTGCAGTACGTGCATGCACTACGCCATGGAAGATGCCTTCCAAAAATATATAAGACAACTCACCAGCTTAAGTATATTTTCATTTACTTTTACATCTGGGTTCAGCCTAGGCATATTATAATCCCCTCCCCTTATGTATGCACTATCCTCAGTGCATCATGTACACATATGCAACAAAATTTTCAAAAATCCTCAGTGCATTATATACCATGTACCATTCAAATTCTTTAAAATCTCCAAGGTTTAGCTATTGAAATCTTGTCATCCATCTAGTGCTCTACTTTCCAGCACCAATTCTGGTACTCATACTACAACTTGAAGTCAATTGCTCTATTCCATAGAGCTACTTCAGGAAATAATTTAGCTCATTGTTCCTTATTACATGCTTCAATTAACTTCATTGAAGCAGCAACTGGTTGTAGATCCATGATGTTCCATCCAGCCTTATATCTCACTACTGATAAACTCTTAGGAGCATATCATCCCCAAGCATGGGATATGACTCCATCAGGACAATGGCTTCCCAAGATAACCACAGACCACATTCAATATCAACATAGTCTAGGCCAAGGTACCAAACCTCAGTAACACTCCAACCAACTGTCTCTCTTCCCCACATGCCTGTACAACCCAAGGTAGTATGCACCTTCACTGTCCAACAGTGCATCGGTTGCTCAACTTTCCTTCCAGGGCTCCAGTACAGGCCGGACAGGAAGTCTTAGAGCATCGTGGCTCCAGGAGTTCCAAATTTAATCATTATCATCTTACATGCATCATACACATGCAGTTATCATGAGAGAGCATTATTAAAATTCCTTTTTAGAAATCAAATTAATTTCATAAGGAATTTGACTTTTCCCAAATTATGAAATTCTATTTCATAATTTTTCATCGTTATTGGAATAATAGAATGTAGTTTTCCTTATGGATTTCAGCAAGCACCATGCTAAATACCATTTTTCCTGCAATGGTTATATATTGCATACAACCAGAAAATTGTCAGTATTTTCTGTACATCATAATTCAACATGTACAACACCTTATGCAATGATCTTGGAATTGCCTGCACCTAGCAATTCAATAACAATTACCAAACAATTTAACCAAATAGAATGACTCATCATTCTATGCATGTTCATGTTCATAATTAATAACAGTAAGTTCATTTCTTCAATTTTCTGAACAGGAAATTTTATGTAGTCACTATTCCTGTGACTACCTTACTTGCAACTTTCCTGTTGCAATGTTTAATAGTTCCTGAAATGTTCTCAACTTCATGAGTTAGCAACATTTCAACCATTAGTATAATTATTTCCATGCAAAAACATATATGCATCCACTCACAAAATGCATTTTAGTATACAATTCCATCATGTATGAGTGCAACTCTACCACTTACTAGGCATGGGTGAAACTCTCAATGCCTATTTATTCAATGCACCTTTGCATTGATTTTTAGAATGATCTTTATCTAAGTCATGCATCTCACCATCCATAAATTGGAAATATGGCCAATGTCTTGACACATCTCCACACACTTCCCATTGTCTTCACAATTGCTTGGATGCCTTCCTTTTCGACCTGAACACTACACCAAGAATACCATTCTGTAGTGTTTATTAGTGTTAGCAAAAAGGTTTCAGTCCAAGTTTTATTTAAATTAGGAAGCTCATTGGGTATTTGTGTGACACATAACCTTTATATAACCATACCTTTTCATATCCAAACCATTATCATCATTCCTATAACACGTTATTATCTTTTATTTTCTGTGGTTATTGCCTCATAACCAAATTAACATGACATGCTACTATGTCAGTGTGTGCATTCAAAAGCTAAAAGATTTTATAACTATAACAGGCCTCTACCCTTTACCACACATAGTGGTAACTTAATCATGTCAATGCACTTAAACAATACCATATAGCATAGTATAAAATTCAATTTGGGGAAATTCTTACATGTATTTCCCTTTGGAAATTATACAACATAATTTCAAAAGAGAAATACTTACCTGCATGGCTTCCATTAAACAATTTTAATGCTACCTGATTAGTTGATGACAATAGAATCTCTTACGTCTCTTTATCAGCCTTATAATTCAACATTCCCACTTTTTGTTGCTTACTTCCATGTGCAGCAACATTATCAGCAACACTTGCAAACATGCAAGAATTCTCACTTTATGGTTGTCCCAACCAGCCATAAAATACTTGCTGCTACAGTAATTGCAGCAACTTATTTCTTCATGTATTATTGGTGTAGACCCCCGACCCTTGGGCCGAGATCCGCTCAGGATCATTCTAAATCTTCCTTCCTAATTTTGATTGACTCTTTGATTTTCCCCACAGGGAATCCCTCACACACACGAAGGTGTATCCATAGGTCATTATGAGTATGCCCCGTGTGATCAAACACAAAGCATCACTCAAATCTCTTGACCTCAATAATATGATCGCGCCCTTTTCCAAATTGGGCCTTCAGATTTCGCGATTTCGCAATTTCTGTTGTCGAGTTTCCAGCTCTTCAACCCACTGAAACCCGAAATGCCAAAACGCCAAAATCTTCGGCCGCATCCTCCTCCACAGTTGTATCGCATTTCAAAAATTCGGGAATTCCGGAACAAAGAACCCCGACCTCTTGTCTTCGAAAATACCGAAATGTCGAACCCTGATGCATTTAGAAAAAGGCTGGCTTCCAACAGAACTTTTCACCGATTCGGAGTTTCAGACTTCGTGAATCCTGATGCAAATCTCCCAGCTCTTCAACCTCTAAAACCCCAAAAAATTCAATGGGTATTGACACTACCTGGAAACGAGTATGTGTCACCTATCTTCTCAACTTTCCTCGGTCTCTGACGTGGATTCTTGCCACCTGTCACTCTTCCCGTCTTTCGAAACTTGAAAAAGCCTTCGACTACCGTTCCCCTACCACTTTGAAACCCCGAATTTTGAAATGGCACCTTCTACAGAATCAACGACTGATAGCCTCCCTTTAGATCTGACGGCTCATGTTATTTCAGGCTTCTGGGTACCGAGAGTTTGAAACTCTCGACCCCAAAACACTTGTCACCACAATCCCTGAATTCCCAAACCCCGAAACACTGAAATGTCGAAACGCCACTTCACAATATTTCGCATTTCGCAACTCCGGGGTTTTTCAATGCAAAGGCCCCTGGCTCCTTGTCATCAGGATTTCCAATATTTCGAATCCCAAATTACTGAAATCCCGAAATTCTTCACTTAACAATTCTTTTCGCGATTCGGGAGTTAGAGTGACCAAGGATTTTGGCTTACACTCCGGACTTACAACCTCTGAATCCCTGAAATAATCTAACGGCTCAAAACAGATCACGATCAATGGTCCACATTGATTCCTGATACCAAAGTGATGGGTTCATCCTCCCCTGTCCACCTTGTAGCTTCTCTGGATCCTACGGTCCTCGTGACTTCGGGAGTTCTACTTGGAGAATTTTGATCCTCTCATTTCCTCCTTGACAGCTTCTGCAAAATGAACCAGTGTTCTTCCACTGGAACTTAACTTCTACGAGACGTTTTCAATCTCTGTCTCCCTTTCATGAGTACTTTCAAAGGTGCTGACCCTCCTGAGATTTCACTTGCAACTCAAGTCTCGAAAGGACTCCTGCGCGTAATCCTTGTGGCAGACTTTCAAATACTTCTAGGTATTTGATCTTTCAACTCTATGCACCCTCTGCAACAACAGTCCTTCAATCTTTAACCTTAGTTGATAAAATCTAATGCTTCAACTAGCCTGTGCACACCTTGCACAGCTTATGTGCTCCACCTGCACTTCTTCTAAAATGAGAACAACCGTATCCTTCCTGAGCTTTCTGAGGTAAACTCAGAGCCTTGTCAACGCACACCTTGCGGATGTTTCACTGCACTCCTTGCAGGAACTCTCTCTCAGGAAGAGAAACAATTGAAACTCGTTCTCTTTCTTCTCTCAGAGTTCAAACATTCAGCATGAAATTATACATTCAACACAATATTAAAGCAAATGCATAACAGAGAGAATAAAACAACTGTACACATACCATTTAGCATATGTTAACAGAAAACATCATAAGACCATGAATCTGATTCAAAGATTCATATATTAATTCAAATCTCCTGTACATGGGCTTTTCTCTACATCTCTCCACTGCAACTCTCTTCTTCTGTGCTATGCTAATGATACAACCACTACTATGATACAAAGGCGAGGGTGTCTATATATGTTTTCCCTCCTACTCTTCTAAATTGTCTAATCTATTAATTCAAACCTACCTACTTTCATTAACTAGGATTAAATTCCTTTTACATTGATAGATGAGAGCAAATCGCTCACGATCTGTTTACAACAGCCAGATATAAATGCAAGTACACTTCTAGCTACTACATTAATATCTGCTTCTTAATCTTTCAAAAATATTTCAAAATGTGCAAAACGTGTGCTGCGCTTTTCCCAACTGTCTTCCGCCTTCATGCTCACTTGGTTGGCTTCTTACGATGCTCCTGCATCATACTCCCTCGATTGAAAATTTTTCATGGACTCATGTTCATGAGTTCTTGCACAGTCTGTCCATGCTTCTGAATTTCTGCTTCATCTTCCCAACTAGCATCTTCAACTGGATGTCCTTTCCACTTGACCAAGTATTCAAAATACTCCTTTATCCTGGTCTTTTTGCTAATCCTCTTGTCAATTATTCTTTCCATCTGTGTCTTTTCAGCTACAGGCATTTGTTTTGTCCATCGAACTTATTTCTGTTCCTCCTATGCTACTACTTATTTAGCTCTGTAAGGGTACAAATCTGCAACATTGAATATCGGTGAAATTTTGATCCCATCAAGTAATTCAATCTCATATGTGTTTGCCCCAAATTTCTTCACGACCTTGCATGGTCCAATCTTTTTCATCTTCATTTTGTTATATGTTCCTCTTGGGAACCTCTCCTTCCTCAGATGTACAAGAATCATATCACCAACTTCAAATTGAAGTTCTCACCTGTGTTGATCTACTCTGCGCTTGTATTCTTGATTTGAATTCTGCAATCGTTCCTTAATTTGGTTGTGAAGCTCCTTCATTACTTCTACAAAGTCCTCTGCACTAGCACTTATGAATTCATTTTGTTCTGAATCTTTCAATTCAGAAAATCCCCTTGGTTGCATTCCATATACAATCTGGAATGGACTCTGTCTTGTGCTTCTATTGAGTGAATCATTGTAATAAAATTCCACCTGTAGCAGAATGTGATCCCACTGACTGTGGTGTTCAGTCACTAAGCTCATCAACAAATCTCCCAAGCTCATGTTCACGACTTTTGTCTGCCCATCCGTCTGAGGATGATATGTTGAGCTAAAAGACAAACTTGTCCCCATCTTTTTCCACAAAGTCCTCTAGAAATGTCCAACGAATTTGGTATCCCGATCAGAAACGATACTCCTTGGCAAGCCGTGAAGTCTAACGACTTCCTTGAAAAACAGGTTTGCAATATGAGTTGTGTCACCGGTTTTCTGGCATGGTATGAAATGTGCCATCTTTGAAAATCTTTCAACTACCACAAAGATCAAATCACATCCTCTTTGTGTTCTTGGCAGTCTTAATATAAAATCCATGCTCACTACATCCCACGGGATTTCTGGTATGGGTAATGGTTGATATAACCCTGTGTTCTACCTTTTCCCTTTTGTGTGTTGACAAATCCTGCATCTGTCCACAAATTTGTTAACATTTGTCCTCATCCCTGGCCAAAAATATGAGCCATTCAACTTTAATAAAGTCTTATCATGACCGAAGTGTCCGACCAATCCTCCACTATTTTTTTCCTTCAGCAAGTTCTCCCTCATGGAGCATTTTGGAATACATAGTTGATTGCCCTTGAATAATAATCCATCCTGGATCATATATTCGGTCCACTGGATTTTGTCCCTGAGAATTGGATTCTCAGATGCCTCATACGCTTCCTTAAAATCTAGGTCATCCCTATACATTTCTCTGAGGTTATCAAAACCCAAAGTTTTGACTCTGAATTCCTACATAAGCAAACATTTCCTTCTTAAAGCATCGGCAACTTTGTTAGCAGTTCCAGAAATATGCTTAGTCAAAAAAGTAAAATTATACATGAATTCAACCCATTTAGCATGTTTTTGGTTCAACTTCTCTTGTTGAGTCATGAATTATAAAGCATGATTATCACTGTACAAAACAAACTCTTTAGGAACCAAATAATGTCTCCATTTCTTCAGTGCTTGTTTGACTGCATAAAATTCTTTGTCATATGTTGAGTACTTGATATTTGCTTCATTTAGTTTTTCACTAAAGTATGTGATCGGCATATCATCTTGGCTCAAGATCGCTCCAATTGCAAATCCACTTGCATCACACCTAACCTGGAATGTCTTGCCAAAATCCAGCAAAACCAGAATTGGTTGCTCCGTGATTTTCTTCTTCAGCAAATTGAAACTCTTCTCTGCTTCTTCTGTCCAGTGAAACGATTTGTGTCTTTTCTTCACTATATCCATCATTGGTGCGTTGATTCTACTGAAGTTTCGAATGAATTTCCTGTAGAAACTTGCCAAACCATGGAAGCTTCGAACTTCAAACACATTTTTCGGACATGGTCAATTCTTAATCACATTTACCTTTTCGGGATCCATCTTCAACTCATTTGCAAAGATAACAAAACCCAAATAAATGATTTTTGTCCTCATAAATGATGATTTCTTCACATTGATCAGTAATTTCTCTTGTTGTAATCTCCTCATCACTGCAACTAAATGCCTTAAGTGCTCTGCTTCTGTCTTACTAAAAATTAATATATCATCAAGATATACAATGACGAATTTCCCTATGAAATCCTTCAGGACTTCATTCATCAATCTCATGAAAGTATTGCATGCATTTGTTAAGCCAGATGGCATGACAAGCCATTCATACAACCCCTCATTCATCTTGAATGTTGTCTTCCATTCATCACCTTCTCTCATTTGAATCTGTTGATACCCGCTTTTCAAATCAATTTTTGAAAAAAATCTTGCTCCTCTCAAGCAATCCATCAAGTCATCCATCATTGGCAATGGAAATCTATATATGATGGTAATATTATTGATTTCCCTTGAGTCTATACACATTCTCCATCCTCCATCTTTCTTTGGACTGAGCATTGTTGGAACAGCGCATGGACTCAAGCTTTCTCTAATCAATCCTTTGTCCATTAAGTCATGTACCTGTCTCTTAACTTCTTCATTTTCCTACGGCATCAATCTGTACGCGGCTTTGTTTGGTAAATTGGATCTAGGTATAAGATCGATGTGATGGCTTATACTCCTGATAGGTGGCAATGAACAAGGTAGTTCATCCACTACTATATCAGCAAACTCTTCCAGCAACTCATGGATTTCTTCTGGTAAATCATCTATCCTCATACTGGTCAAAACAATTATGGGCTTCCTGACCATAATAAATTGTGTGTGTTCCTTCTTCTTAACCTCATTAAGAAGTTCCTTTCCACTCATGAGAAGTACAGTGTTTCTCATTTATGTTTTCACTTCTTTATCCTTAATCAGCAACAACATGTGTGTCCTACCATTCTTCTCCAGGGTGTATGTGTTCTTTCTCCCATCATGAATCATGTTCCTATCATATTGTCATGGTCTACCCAGCAATAGATGACAAACATCCATGGGAATTACATCACATAATATTTCATCCTCATATCCTCCTATTTTAAATTCAACTAAACACTATTTAGTGACATTTACCTGATGTCCTTTTTGTAGCCACGAAACTTTGTATGGGCTTGGATGTATGATAGTCTCCAGCTCCATCTTTTCTACCATCTCTATAGATACGATATTGTATGTGCTACCGTTGTCCACTATGACCTTTCATACCTTGTCTTTGGTTTTGCAAGCAGTCTGAATCAGACTGTTTCTTTGGGTTGGGTTCTCTACCTCTTTCTCCGGCTTCAAGAGAACTTTCCTCATCATTAAGGATCTTCTGCCCTCAGCATCTTCTGCCTCAACATTCTATCCTTGAGCTTCAGCAATGTGAGTTTCACCACCATCTTTCATCTTATCTGGACACTCATAAGATTTATGTCCGATCTTTCCACAGACAAATCATTTTACTTCACCGCCTCTGCCTCTTCCTCTTCCTCTTCCTCTAGCTTGAGGAAAAGTGTTTCTATCAACATATTGCCCTCTCTGTGAACTTCTGCCTATCTCATGTTGAGTTTGAGGTTTCTTCCCTTCTTCTTTAGGTTTCTGATTTTTGTCTTAGGTAATTGTTTTGCCTCTGGCTTGACTTCTACCTCAACCTCTTTGACCTTTCTTTCGGCTCAGCTTCTCTTCATCTTTCAGAGCCATCTGATAAGCATCTTCCGCAGTCCGAAGGGTCATCATGCTCATCTCATCTTGAATTTCATATCACATACCATTCATGTATCTAGCAACCTTTTCATCATCGCTTTCCCGATGACCTGCTCTGATGTTTATCTTGTAGAACTCTTTAGTGTATTCTTTCACTGACATCAGCTTCTGTCTCAAATTTTGCATCCTCTAAAACAGAGTGATTTGATAATCCTTGGGTATGAATTTGGCTTTCATATTTGCAACCATTCTATCCCAGCTTTTGATTTTCTACTTTCCCTTGCAGTGTCTGTCAGCCTATAGTTCATCCCACCATAGTGTTGCATTCCCTTTAAGTCTAGTAACGGCATGTTTGACTTTCTTGTCTTCCTTGACATTCTCATAGTCAAAGTATTTATCTAGATCTCTAATCTAGTCTAGAATCTTTTCAACATCCAGGTTTCCTTCATACATGGGAATCTCCATTTTTGCTCTGGCACCTATCCTTGCAACAGCCCTGAATAGGCGTTCATCCGCAGCATCCTCAACTGCAGCTTCTTCTCCTTTGTTTCCAGCTTCATTTTCACTTTCAGCTTCACTGATATCCCCAGCGTCAACTGTGTGCCTCTGTGTTGTCTCCATGGCATCAAGCCTAGCATGTAACTCATGCATTTCTCTTTCCACGGCTGGATCAGGCATTGGTTTATCTCTTCTCCTCGGCAGCATGGCTGTAAAATGTTCCTCTTTTCTCTGCTACTGAAAGAAAATAAATTTTTCTAGGCTCTGATACCACTTGGTGCAGACCCCCGACCCTCAGGCTGAGATCCACTCAGGATCATTCTGAATCTTCCCTCCTGAGTCTGATTGACTCTTTGATTTTCCCCACAGGGAATCCCTCACACACGATGATGTATCCACAGGTCCTTATGAGTATTCCCCGTGTGATCAAACACAAATCATCACTCAAATCTCCTGACCTCAATAATATGATCGCACCCTTTTCCAAATCGGGACTTCGAATTTCACAATTTCGCAATTTCTATTGTCAATTTTCCAGCTCTTCAACCCACTGAAACCTGAAATGTCGAAACATCGAAATCTTAGGTCGCGTCCTCCTCCACAGTTGTATCACATTTCACGACTTCAATAATTCTGGAACAAAGAACCTTGACCTCTTGTCTTCGAAAATACCGAAATGCTGAACCCCAATGCGTTCAACAAAAGGCTGGCTTCCAACAGAACTTTTTGCCGATTCAGAGTTTCAGACTTCGCGAATCCTGATGCAAGGCTCCCGGCTCTTCAAACTCCAAAACCTCAAAATGGTCAATGAGTATTGACACTACCTGGCAACGAGTACGTGCCACCTGTCTTCTCAACTGTCCTCGGTCTCTGATGTGGATTCCTGCCACCTGTCACCCTTCTCGCCTTTCGAAACTTGAACAATCCTTTGATTACCATTCCCCTACCACTTTGAAACCCTGAATTTTGAAATGGCGCCTTCTACAAAATCAACGGTTGATAGCCTCCCTTTAGATCCAATGGCCCACATTATTTTAGGCTTTTGGGTACTGGGAGTTCGAAACTCTCGACCCCAAAACACTTGTCACCACAATCCTCGAATTCCCAAACCCTGAAACACCGAAATGTCGAAACGCCACTTCACAATATTTCACATTTCGCAACTCCAGGGTTTTTCAATGCAAAGGCCCCTGGCTCCTTGTCATCAAGATTTTCGGTATTCCAAATCCCGAATTACCGAAATCCTGAAATTCTTCATTTAACAATTCTTTTCGCGATTCGGGAGTTAGAGTAACCAAGGATTTTGGCTTACACTCTGGACTTACAACCTTCGAATCCCTGAAATAATCTGACGACTCAAAACAAATCACGATCAACGGTCCATGTTGATTCCTTATACCAAAGTGATGGGTTCATCCTCCCCTATCCACCTTCCAGCTTCTCTGGATCCTACGGTCCTCGCAACTTCGGGAGTTCTCCTCAGAGAATTTTGATCCACTTGTTTCCTCCTTGACAGCTTCTACAAAATGAACCAGTGTTCTTCCACTGGAACTTAACTTCTACGAGACGTTTTCAATCTTCGTCTCCCTTTGAGTACTTTCAAAGGTGCTAACCCTCCTGAGCTTTCACTTGCAACTCAAGTCTCGAAAAGACTCCTGTACGCACTCCTTGCGGCAGACTTTCAAATACTTCTAGGTATTTGATATTTCGACTATGTGTACCCTCTGCAACAGCAATCCTTCAATATTTAACCTTAGTTGATAAAATCTAAGGCTTCAACTAGCCTGCACACACCTTGCACAGCTTCTGTGCTCCACCTGCACTTCTGCTAGAATGAGAACAACCATATCCTTCCTGAGCTTTCTGAGGTAAATTCAGAGCCTTGTCAATGCACACCTTATGGACATTTCATTGCACTCCTTGCAGGAACTCTCTCTCAGGAAGAGAAATAATTGAAACTCATTCTCTTTCTTCTCTCAGAGTTCAAACATTCAGCATGAAATCATACATTCAACACAGTATTAAAGCAAATGCATAATAGAGAGAATAAAAAAATTGTACGCATACCATTCAGCATATGTTAACAAAAAACATCATAATACCATGAATGTTATTCAAAGCTTCATATATTGATTCAAAGCTCCTGTACATGGGATTTTCTCTACAGCTCTCCACTATAGCTCTCTTCTTCTGTGCTATGCTAATGATACAACCACTACTATGATACAAAGGCGAGGGTGTCTATATCCATTTTCCCTCCTACTCTTCTAAACTGTCTAATCTATTAATTCAAACCTACCTACTTTCATTAACTGGGCTTAAATGCCTTTTACATTGACAGATGAGAGAAAATCACTCACGATCTGTTTACAACAGCCAGATATAAATGCAAGTACACTTGTAGCTACTAAATTAATATCCGCTTCTTAATCTTTCAAAAATATTTCAAAATGTGAAAAACGTTTGCTGTGCTTTTCCCAGTTGTCTTCCGCCTTCATGCTCGCTTGGCTGGCTGATTACAATGCTCCTGCATCAATTATGTTTCCTTTTTTATCCCAGAAGTCTTCCATTCTTCCAGATTCCTGAATCTTCATGTGCTCTTCATTGTAACCACTGTGCATGAATATTTCTGATCTGAGCACTTTCTAGCCAAATCACTCTTGGCTGCCTTTATTTTCTATCCAAATACTAAACTAATAATAACCTTCATCTTTTATTTACTTCCTAGATCCATCTATCCCAACTCATACTTGGATGAATTATAATTCCCATCATGTTGTCTTATAGACTTTGAATATTCAACATCCATTTATTTTTTGGACTGGACTACTTCATCTCTTTCTAGACTGAATACTTTAGTATTTGAGTTTTCTTGCATTCTTCTCTACTCCTTGCCAACTAGACTCAAACTTGGCTTGCATAGCCAATTCTCTTAGCATGTTGTAAGGATGGACATATGCCTCCTTCCCTAGATGAATAGAATTAATTAAAAGCACTTAATGTTTCTTTTAATTTACCAACATAATTTCAAGTGGTATTTCCATCCCTTGGAAATGTCACTCATGGATCTATGACACTTGAGATGGATTCTTCTCAGGCACCATCTCTTTTACATTCAAATAAATCATAGAACCATTTTCCTTTTCATGGCTCTTCACTGACTCTCTACAGAGATTCATTCCACTTTTAAGTCTTTCTTGGCTTGTTATATCCATGCTATTGTGGAAATATCTTCAATACCTTTGGAGTGCATTAATAATCTCTACTAGTATTCTTGTTTTCCCTCTTGGATTGTTTTCATGCATTCCCATTTGCTTGATATCTACCCCATGAATTGTTCTTCCATTATCCTAGCATGTTCATGGACTTGCAACTACATATTATGTTGATATTAATTTTCAGCATTCCCCTATTATTTGGATCCCTCTGATCCAACTCCTACATGACCCAATTCTATTTCCAGTCATATTTTCTAAGTAACCTTGGATAGTTAACACAACTTCCTTATTGAGGTACTTGATTTATCCCTTCCTTAACTGATCATATCAGTACTTGGATTTGCTTGTTGGCTATTACTTTCCCTTGTCAATACCAATCTGATTTCAACCTGCCTTGCACAATCCACTCCTATCATACCATACCGATACCCTTCATACCATGCTTCCACTACACACTCTGATAACCATAAGGCAAGAATTACTCTATCATTGCATAGATAATCCCTCGATATGATGCACTCTTTATCCAAATATGCAATAATCCTTTTTATTTATCTGATTACTATCATTAGGATAGTCAATTCCTCTTATAATAGATCTGACTCCAATGTATTGCTTAATCTGTATATTGGATTTTTTGGGAGTGTTCACTAATTCCTTCACTACATGATCTATTCCTCTTCCCATATTCCATTGAATACTTGACTAACATGAGAGGAATTCTTGTAGTGGCTTCCAAAGACTTTATGGTTGTGCCAAGATTCATACCTTAACCTTTTGGGATCTTGGCTTTTGATCATATTATACAAGATTTTTGTTATAACACTCTTTCCCTGAGTACCTTTGCTTATTTTTAACTAAAATTCAACCTTCTCACCTGTTAATAACTAAAATTTTTGGACTCTGCAAAAATGTGCAGCCAACTAAATTTGTTATGCTAAATAATTTAACAAATTTACGAAATTATGTACAATTATGTTCCAATAATGCATCAGAATTATTCTTCTGATCTCGTGTGAAAATTACTTCCCAAATCAATTTTATGGGTGGATATTTAGATTTCACTATCCAATACATTTCCAAAGCCTAGTCCCATGCTCAATATCAAGTCTTGAGAAAAAATTTATGGCTATTTAAAAATTGCCCATCAATTTTTTTTTGTTCATTTTTCAACTTCGCGCTACTCTGCATTGTAATTATGAATTTTTGCACCTACTCCATTGGATATTTCATAGGATCTCAATTGGGTTTCCTTATATACATATTATGAACACTTTGTCCAAGTTTCAGCTCTTTCTGGGTTCTTGGCTACTAGTTATAGCCTGCTGAAGTTCTAGACCAAAATACCATATTGTAACCGGTATGCTAAAGGTGCCTTCTTTTCCATATTAAACACTTTTAGCATGCCCAGAAATTCAATTCAGCTCTAGGAATGTATTCTATGGTTCAATATATTTCCATGGACTGCTCCTACACCTCAATCTGATTCTGGAACAACAAGTTATGGCTCTTAGAAGCTAGTTGGGTCTTAAAATTTACCCTCCACTGTTTGTGTTGTAACTTTCTCATAAAAGCTTTGTTTGACGAACAATTTACACCATTAGAAATATCTATTCAAGATATTTTATTTGAGATCTTAACATTGCATCTCTTCAACAACTTTTCCTCTCATATTCTTCTCTCTAGTACAACTCTTTATCTAGCACACACTTCTTGTTGGAAAATTGGTTGTCATTGATGTCAACCCTGGAAGAAGCCTCGAAGAAGGTCCAGAAGCCCATAGAAGAGGTGGTTTTATTTGAAGGAGTCTCCAAATTGGTCCCCTTATGTAATATATCTAATCATGACCCTCATAGGAAGATGCTTTGAAGAATCCTACAAGCCCTAGTTGTTAAGAAAAGAAGTTACAATGTATGGTCAAGAAGCCCTAAAAATATGGTCAGGAAGACCCAGAGATGTGGTCATGGAGCCTAAAAAAAAGAGTGTGAAGGAAATTGAAAGTGCATGCAAAACCTCCATGGATTGATAGTCCTCGCCAAGCTATTTCAAACAGTATGTAGCATTTCATGTGGTTCCTCACAGTTGAGGTGATATGCCCTCTTAAATATGATCATGTAAAATTTTCCCCTAAATAGTTGCAAATAAGAAGTTATAAGTTGGCCCCAAAATTAATAAAAAAGGTTGCAAACAAGAAGTTGTAGGTCAGAATTAAAGACAAGTAAAGGAGGTACTTGGAAAAATATAAACACACATCAAGAGCCTATCATTTTTATCAAGGAAGCTTGTGATCTCTTAGCGCAAGTGAAGTAGCAGAGTTGTCTGAAGGAGGGAGTTCTCGGAGCTACATATGTGAGAAGGGTTTTCGGGAAACCCTATCTGAGGTGACCCCCATGGGTCAAATATAGGGTGTCCCATGAGAACCTTGCTATTTTTCCAAGACTCGTCATGCGAGGCCTCGCTCGTTGCGTAGTCCAGTCCCATGAGGTTGAGGAAGGGTTTGAAGAAGATGTTATTTTCTTGATGTTGAAGTTGAGGAAGGTTTGATGATTGTAAATCTCATGCACTATGGTTTTCACATGATGAAAGGTATGTTTTTTTGTATGTATTTGAGGCACATATTGGAGGTTTTGGTACATGCTTGAGGCATATCTTGGTGATTTTGGGCATATGATTTTGGGGGGATTTTGGAGATCTTGGTATAATATTTATGTGACTATTGTGGTTGATTCAGTTTTGATGATGATGATGTATCAATATCGGTGACATTAACATTGATAGGTTGATTCTCTTATTTTTATTTAAGGGAGGAAGGAAGGGGAAAGTAAAGGGGGTTGGAGCCTCCTTCCTGTTGAAGGTGGAGAATTTAGGGAGTTGTAGATTCCTTCGGGTTGGAGCCTGTAAACTAGGGGGTTGGTACCTCCTTCCAGTTGGTGCTGGAAAAAATTTGGAAGTTGGTGCTTCCAGGGGATGTAATATTTTGATACATTAAAAAGCATTATGTGGTTTTCTCCCATTTGGGTTTCCATGTAAAAATTCTTGTGTACTATGTATTTGTGGTTATATGTTTATGATATCTTGAATGCAATCATAAGTGATAAATTGTTGATAACTTAATTTTTACATGTGTAAAATCCCCGACCACCAACAGGCCGAGAAATGCCACTACTCAGACACTTTACTTAGCTCTAATATGATTTTGTAATGTCCCCAACCACCCAGGTTGGGCCACGCTACACCAGAGAACTCTTTTATTATCTCTATGGAACATATTGTAACATACCCAACATCTAACTGAGTTATGCCACATACATTTTTTGAACTACATGCAATTAAAATATATACACACAGAACTCTTGTGGAAGCATTATATATAAAACGTAAACATACCAATACATCTATAAATACATGGATTCACACTGAAATAACACTAAACATATACATGTAGCATATACAGCAATACCCATAAAAATAAACATGGAAATAATAATGCAGCATGTAAATTTATCACACAATTGACACTTATCTTGGTAAGAATATCACCAACTACGTGCAGACCTTCCATGAACCTACCAGCCTTAGACCACATTGTTCATCACTCTCAACAGTGAGTGAGCCTCGAGCTGGGACTAAACTCCACCCAGGTAAAGGGTTCCTAACCAGGCTAATGGCTCATGGAAAATAGGAAAGACTCCATCACAGGTGCCTACTCAAACTAACAACCTATAGTCTTGCATTCCCCACATGCATGTCCCACCCTAGGAAGTGTGTCCCTTCTCTACTCAACAGTCCTTTGGTTTCCCCACTTCCCTTCCAGGGCTTCAGCAATAGGCTGAACAGGAAGTCTCAGAGCCCTGTAGTTGTAGCTTGGCACCTTCAGGAAATCAATTCCCAACAATTCTCTCATCCAGAGAGAAATTGCTCATGGGCCTGAAAAACCTGCCTCTTTAATATCCCACGGGTCTGACAACCCACCTCTTCATTATCCCATGGACCTGACAACCTGCTTCTTCAGTCCAACTCCCAAGCTAACCAACTACACAAACAGATATGGCCATAGATACAAGCTCAGGTACAGTGATAGGAAGTATGAAGGATAGCTTACTACGTGAGTGAAATATCATGGTATGGATGAATGGATGACTCCCTGATGGAAAAGATAGAAAAATGAACTAAGTCCCAATGATATGTATGCATGTCCCCAACTTGACACTTATCATTTTGGGAGCTACTTTGGCCCACTTGTCCCCAACTTTAGAACTTAGGATAAAATAATTATCCATACTTTATACTTTAAGAAATATTAATATAATATTTCTTTTTGGCTTAAGATCCCTAGCTTATCCCTTTTCCTTAACTTTTAGCCCCTACTCTTTCTCTAACTAGTGGATTTTAGTCCCCCATATCTTTTATCGTGGTTGGTCTACGCGCAACGATGTATTTTATATTAATTATGAGATATATACAAAGTAGGTTCATTGGCCTTTAACATCTAAGCTCTCCAGCCTAATCAAAACATAAGCATCCTAGCTTATAATAACTTGGCTCACCAGCCTATAAAACATAGCATATACACAATGGTTCGTTGACCTCAATATCACGTGCACTTAAGATGTTGTGTGTGGTATCCTAGAATATGCCCATTTCATCACTTTACTGCACAGTACATGCACGCACTACGCCATAGAAGATGCATGTCAAAAATATATAAGACAGCTCACCAACTTAAGTATATTTTCATTTACTTTTACATTTGGGTTCAGCCTAGGGATATTACAACATGTTGTGGTAAAAAATGGTAAAAAGTTCCTACTACTGAGTCACCCCCCTGTTGACGATTAAAATCGCAACGATGAATTCTGCCCACAAAGTGTTTCTAAAGCGCTATTATTTAAATATGATAATAATATAATACTAGTAGATGGGACCCCCTTGTAGACTACAGATGCAAGGATAGACATATTACATTATATGTTGTTTCTCTTGTTATGATGTTTCCTACACAATCCTATATTTTAATGATGCATTCTTGGTTTAATTTGATGTGATAATGAGTGGTTAACGCATTATTGTTGAATGATGTTGGTATTTACTTGTGACACAAAACAATTTCCATGGGTATGAGGATCGTGTTGTTACAGGTTCTATGTTATAACCTTGATCACTAATTCATGTATTGATTACTTATCCACATATATGCAAAGGATAATAAATGGGAGCTTGATAAAAACAAAGAATAAAACTATGAAAAGGTTCTAAAGCTATAGAAAAAGGAAAGGAACTATGCATTAATCATAAAGACATGATAAAAGACTACATGCAATCTTTGAATGAAAGTATAAATGGGTACAAGTGTTGGACCTAGATATTATATTATGTGTTTGGCCAAAGGACTATGCAATTTTTATTAAAATTTGAATGGAGGCACATATATAAACATTGATATGTGATGATCATATGGAGTTATGGCAAAGGGTTAATTCATAGATATGATATATCTTGGGTGGCGCACTATGCAATAGATAGGGTATCAGGTCTTACGATGGATGTGGCATTGAATTTTGGCATTGGTTATGGTTTGATGTTAGTGGTGAATGTTATGTTAGTGGGTTGGCTCATACATGAATTGAATGGGATATGGTGAGGAAGTGACATCCATTTACTGCATGTCACTCCAAACCTCCCTATCACCCATCACCATAGCATTGTAGCATTGTTGCATTGTTGCATTGTTATTCCATTGGTTGTGGAAGCTCCGCATTTTCAGGCTTTGAAAGGGAAATCTCGGCCAGCTCGTCATTTAAGAAATTTTCTCAAATTTATGGCCCTTTTCTCTCCATCCATGATGGACTCTTTGTACTATGAATCAAATGGTGGCTCAGGAATGCATGGATTATGTTTTTTCTTGATTTTTTTACTGTGTGTAAATATGATGTTATGGCTCTCTGTGATGATTGTGAAATGTTGGTAATTGTAAGCAGAGTAATGGGTATTATTGATGATAAAGTTTGTGCATTGGTGTTTTTTCTCGTTCGGTTGGTTTTTTATGATGGTTCTATGTGGAATAATGGTGGCAGTGGTGCAATGAGCTCTGTTTTTTATGGTTGAAGGGTTTTTACTACTAGTTGTATATAAGTGGCTATCAACTCATTTCCCTCTCATTTGTTGTCATAATCTTTATCCAGTTGTAGAGCAACTGTCGACTATTGGTGTGCTTATTTTATCTAAACCATGAACTATTGTTAATGGCTCATTCCTTACCGTCTTTTCATTGAAATCTTTCCAAAAGTCCAGTCTTGGTTGGCCCGAATGTTAATGTAGGCCTATGTATTTAATGGATGTGAGATTCAAATATCTTCCACACACCACTCCTCTCATCCCTGCTATAATGATGATTGGATGTGACTTCACTGTCAACTGTTTTTGAAAGTTTCTTGACCTCCTGGGTGTTGGAAAGAAACATTATATCTCTATGTTTTTCGAGTACCCATCACTGTTTGAATTAACCCTCATCTCTTCTCTGCAAAAAGTGTTAGTGACATATGTGTGTGTGTGGATTGGTTAAATTGAGTTTCTTTATCCTCCACTTGAGAATTCACTTATGGTTATGTCAAGGGATTGGATTCATAAGTCAAAGGAATCTGTTTTGTTTTTTTTTAAGGAGCATAGCTCACTGCTTTTTCATTTTCAAAATTGTATTGTGGCATGTGGTTGTTAGTCGATGGTAAAATGGATATGAGTATATGGGAGACCATCATCTCTCTGTGTTTTTTGTTTTTAAAGACAAACAAGATTTCGTTGCCTCTGCATTTAATTTTTAAAAGAGCCCGACTTGGACTCTGACTTGTCTCTACCTCCTTGGGCACCTTCTAGGTTTGTCAAGTTTGGGGTTATCATTTTAATGAATAGTTGAAATGTTAAAGACATTGGCTCCCTCCTCTCAGTCGAACCGTTGTGTGTTCTCTCTGTGATGAATTGTTCGAACAGAAAGAGAAGTAAGGTTATATGCAGTCGAGAGTTATCCTTATATTTGTTATGGTCTCGATTAATGTGTTTAATCCCAGCATCATCTCGATCGCATTTAAAAATAAGAAGACACATATGTGATTTTTACCAATCCCAATCAAGGTTCTGGCAAGTTAAAAAGAGGTGCATGTGTGTCAATCTATTTATGTTCGCTTCATACATGATATGGTTATATGGGAATCTTCATGCAGACTTTCAATTGTTTTTTTTTTTAAGAAGTTATATATGTGAATGCACACAGAAAGCAAGCTCGGGGTTCCATTTTGTTTTTGGATTTGGTTGTTGTTGTCGATTCAAGATTGTATTGATCATATGAATGAAGACCTTGTGTTATGATTGGTCCCTCGCACATACTCTTAAGTCTGTCTATGATTGAAAAGGCACATGCGTATACTAAACCAGGCCCGATTGTTGATTAGAGCACAGTGACTGTTGATTGTTTATCATGGTGTATTATTGATTATCAAGGATAAATGTTGGACATAATATAACAGGAAGTTTTGTGCATGTTTTGTTTATTTTAAAAAGAAGAGATCAGCGTTCGTATATACAGTATCGTTGAATGGAAAATGTTTTCATAAGTTATAAATGCATAGACTGTTATAAATTAAGGATTTCTGGGAAATTTAATTATTATTGAGATAGCAAGCAGTTTGTATACAATTGAGGAACAGTGAATGTTTTGGTCTTGGAAGTGGATGATTTTTGGATTAAATTTGAAACAAAGTTATGATAGTTGATTGAGTTAATTTATTTTATGAACAATATCCATCTAATTCCCTTTCATTCTCTCACTTTTTCGCTCATTACAAATCCCCTCATGATCCCAAATTCATTTTGCATGACTTGTTCATTAAAATTAAATTAAAACTCAGTATGACATCGATTAAAAAGTAACACAGAGATAGATGACAACTGATATGTTTTGGTTATTTTTGCATAGTCAATTGTTTAATGAATTGTTGAGAAGTAATCATGTTCTTACTCCCTTTCATTCTCTTACTTTTTTGCTCAATACAATCCCCTTAGATATCCTTAAACCCTAATTCACCCCCTTCTCATTGACAATTATTAAATGAATTCTATTGATTGGATTGCATGGGTCTGATGTGATTGTTTAGCCAAACTTTGTTTCATATTAAGATAATGTCATGTATGGTTTGCTTAAGAAGCTAGTTTCTAATAATTGTTGCATATAGGATGAGATTCTTCAGTAGAGGAAGTCATGTCCAAAATAATAGGGGCAGAGGGAATTGAAACAGAGTGCCTAAAAAGCCTAGATTCTCAATACATTTTGATGCATATCCTCAAGAGTTAAACCAACTCTTCCAAGATGGATTTTTCAATTGGAATGGAGAAGGGCTAGTCCAACCTATACTAGAGAGGCCTCCCTTCCAGCCCTAGCATGTTCTTGGTATCCATGTACCCCCTCATGTTTCTTTGCAACCTTAAGTTCCTGAGAACGATGAATGGCAGGAGATTGTTCACCCAACAGTCTCCCACCATCGTGGTTGGCCAAATTTTTATTTACCTGCTCCTCCTCCACCTATTAACCCAAATGTCCATATTTTCCCTGCACACTCACCTTTACAGTCCTCCCACGCAAGCAAAAGACTCAAAATCGAAGCCCACCCCATGCATGACAAAGGAAAAGTTGTTGATTCCCCCTCCTCTCCCTCAAGTGATTCAACCAGATATGTATCATCCTGTATGCACTTGAGAGATGATTGTTCCCATGTCATCAATGATATCAAGCCTCAAGGTTCCACACATACTAAGGCCAATTCAAGGAATTCAAAAGGGGATAGAAGAAACAAAGGAAAAATTTCCTCTCAAAGTGGCAAATACGGTTTTTTATTATGTTTTATTATTGTTTTATTGAGGACAGTGGGTTGCTGAACGTTTTGGACAACAAACTATTTTTGGATATTTTGGATATTATATGTTTAGATATAATTTGAAATATCATTGATATTTAATTTTCAAATTATGGAAATGATTATGGGATCCACAAGGAGGGATGTGTTTGATTGATTGACTAGTTATGTTTATTTTTGTTAATAAATTAAAAGGGAGTCACAAGGGGTCTCGCCTACTAGTTATTATTTAATAAAATACCCTTATTATTATTATTATTAATTCTTCCCCTAAACTAAAAGTTAGTTGAGTTTTAGTTAACTTAACTGAATGAGGTAGTTGAACTACTTCAACTAATTTGGAATTCATAAAATCCAAATGAGGAGGAAGAACAAGGGGAGAATAGAAGGAGAAAGCATACTAAGGTTTTTTCTTGAGTTTTATTGAGATAGTTCAGTTTTCATTCATTCTTCAATTCAATAAAAGCCTAATTCTTTTTTATGACATCAGGGTCCTATTGTAGACAGCAAGGTTCATGGTTGAACCATATCATTCAGATGCTTGTTTCATAGGTGTTGATCTATCTTTGATAGTCTGTGTAGACTTGTATGTTTATGAATTAGATTTCATGACTGATAAATGATATTGTGCAGAGTCAAGTGGGCAGAAGTTTGTGGCAAGTTGATCTAGATTTTAAAGTTCAGTTTTTACTTCTTGTCAGAGTCCTTTTGTATGGTTTTCATCGGGGATATCTAAGTTTGACCTTGGTCCAAACTCCCTCGGGGATTTTTGTAAAGAGAATGATTCTTTTGATTTATTGGAATGAAATAAGCGATTGTTATTCTATCTTGTCTATGTTAATATGCGACTTGGTATTTTTTCTTTTGGTCTCCACATTTACTTTTGCAATTTGTTATATTCATAAAATTATACAAAAAAATTATATTTTGCGGCAATCTTTTATTTTAAAAAATCAGCCTAAGCCCTTATAACTAATACTTGTGGGTTGGGAAACGATTTTTTGAGGCTATAAACATAGGGTAATATTCCCAGCTATCTTTCCTTATCCAAGCAAGATTCGAAAATGCTTGAGTAAGATAAATTCATATATTTTCCTCAACACCCCTCTCAGTATTATTTAATATCCCAACAATTGGTATCATACTGAGTCCTTCAAAAATAGTCTAACCATTGGAAGGTAGATCATGGATTGCACTAATAATGGAATGCACTAAGGTAGATCATGGCCATAACTATGCCTTCTGGAGCAGAAGGATGAAAAAAAATTTGCAAGCATGGGGATTTGATGTCTGGCAGGAAGTAGTAAATGGATACAAGGCACCTGGCTCCCCCAAAAAATCAAATATGAAAAGAAACTTTGTGAAAACATTTTGAAGGCTAGGAATGCTATTATGAGTGGCATGGTTAATTCAGTATATGTCAAGGTTATGCATTATGAATTTGCAAATGAAAATTGGGACAAACTTCAAAATGTTTATGAAGGAGATGTCATAGTCAATGGGGCCAAGCTTCAAACTTATAGAGGTCAATTTGAACAACTGAAAATGAAGGAAGGTGAATATATTGTAGGTTATTTTCTGGGAGTTGATGAAATAGTGAACGTTATTAAAGGATTAGTAGAAGAAATTAAAGTTTTGGTAATTGTTCAAAAGGTACTAAACTCTCTTCCAATGAGATTTTATCCTAAGATTTCATCCCTAGAAGAAAGAGAAGATATTGCTACGTTGAGCATGCACGAGCCGCATGGAATCATTATAGCTTATGAGATGAGAACAGAATAGGATAATCCATCCAAGAAAGAAGCATATTTCAAACAATCCAAGAAGACAATAAAGAATAATTAAAAGTCAAATTCAAGATTCAACTGCAGCGATGATTCAGATGAAGATGAAGAAATAGCCAACTTCATGAGGAGGTTGAAGAAAGGAACTGGGAACTAAAAAGGTAAGCTTCCCTTTAAGTTATTTAATTGTTATAAAATTGGTTATTTTTCTTCAAAATGTCCTTATGCTAAGAATTTAAATATTGATAAAGAAGAAGTTCCCAAAAAAGAAAAGAAATATCAGAAATGAGACAAGAAAAGAAATCAAATAAAAGTCTTCAAGGAAAGTCTCTACTCAAGAGAATATAGTTCATCATCTAATGAGGATAATGATAGTGACAATTACTCAGAAATAATGCTCTTTATGGAAATGGAAACACAGAAAGGAACCCTTGAAAATGATAAAGACTATTATGAAGAAGAGAAAGTGGATCTTGAGGTAGAAATAATCAGTTCTTTAAGTGATCTAAAGAGGGAAAGGATGAAAAACAAGTCCCTCAAGGAATGATTGATTAATATGAAAGAGGGTTCTCAAAACCCTAACAAAAATTATGAACAAGTCGAGTAGATTTTCCTAAATCTAAAGGTTCGGAAGGAAGAATCCATAGTGATTTAAGAAACACACAAGAAAAAACTGGAAGAAAATTAGAAAATAAACGAATCTTTGGAAGCTGAAATAGTATCACTAAGAAAGGAACTTCAAAAGAAGGATGTTCGACGGAACTTTGGCAAAAACAACAAAATATTGGATGAAATAATCAACAGTCAAAGGCCATGCTATGACAAGTCTGGACTAGGATACAAACAAACTCATATTGATAAGGGTTCAAGCTCCATAATGATAGAAAAGGAAGTAGAACAAAAGAGTTATGTAGAAGTCATCATAGGTCCCATCAAGAAGGAAAAATGCAAGCCTTCAAAGGATAATATTCAAGTAATGGAGATCATTCAAGAATACGATCATCCAATCATAGGAATGTGAAATCAGCAACCAACAATGGAGAGGACTCAAGATGAATATTACGAAAGAGATACACCACCTATAAGATATCCCGCACTTAGGTAACAAACTATATTTCTTAGCTTATATTATTCATGCAACAATTTTTGGCACAAGGATAAAAATTGTAGAGCCTATGCTAATAACATAAGCAACTATGGAGGCTACTCTAGGAATAATTATCTCAAAAAGCCTCATGAAGATTAAAACAGAAACTTTAATATTTTTGGCTCATTAAATAATGAAGTAGAATGCTACAAGTGCAATAATTTTGGACACATAGCCAAAGATTGTAGGTTGATTATTCCTCCAAGGGAACCAAAGAAATATTTAATAGTCATGTAAAATAACCATCAAGGATATTGAAAAGGAAGTAGGATAAATTGAACATTGAATAAAGTTCGATTTCTCTACAAGACCAAAGCAGAAAAGAGATTGGTATGTTGTCAGTGGTTGTTCAAAGTACATGACAGGGGACAAGGACAAATTTGTAACTCTAATGAAAGAAAGAGATGGATCAATTTCGTTTGGAAATGATAACTCAACCAAAATTATAGGAAAGGGCACAATCAAGCTTGGGAGAAAATATGTCTTGGAAAAAAATGTCTTGCTTGTCAAAAATATGAAGCATAATCTGCTAAGTGTGAGTGAAATGTGTGACTGTGACACAGACTTCTATTCAACTCAAATAAATGTGAGATGAGGATAGAAATATCAGAAATATTGGTGGTGACAATGATAAGGACTCCAAACAACATATAAATATTAAATGAGATCGGAAAGGAAAGATGTTTCTTGGGAAGGGAAGATGAAAGTTCACTTTGGACCAAAAGAATGGGCTATACGCACTTTGAAAATCTTTTCAAAATCAGCAGAAAGGAAGTGGTAAGAGAAATTCTTGCAATTTGAAAGCCAGCAAACACTATGTGCAAGCACTATCAACATGGAAAAAAAACAAGAACTGAGTTCATGATAAAGGAATACTCTACAACAAAACCATTGGATATTGTACACACTGGTCTATGCGGACCGATGAGAAAAAAGGGCTTGAATGGTGAACAATACTTCATGCTACTTGTTGATGATTATACAAGAATGATCAGATTTTGTTTTCTCAAGAAAAATTTAGAGGCGTTCGAATGTTTCAGGATATTCAAAGTGATGGTTGAAAACGAGACTGATTTGAAAATAAAGTGTTTGAGATCAAACAATTGATTTGAGTTCATGTCAAAATAATTCATGGATTTATGTGAAGACCATGGAATAAAAAGGAAATTCTCAGCATCTAGGACACCTCAACAAAATGGAGTCGTTGAAAGGAAGAACAGAACTGTACAGGAAATGGTTGAAACCATGTTGAAAGATTCCAATTTGGGTGATATATTTTGGGTACAAGTAGTATATACATTCATTCATATCTTGAACAAAGGAGTGCTTAGAAGCAACAATGACAGGACTCCATATGAACTGTGGAAGGGAATACCAATGAACATCAATCACTTTAGAGTGTTTGGAATAAAATGTTACATAAAAATAGAAGATAATAAGATTGGAAAATTTGACTCTCATATTGGTTAGCTAATCAAGAAAAAATAAGGCATGTAAATTCTACAACCTAATACTAAAAAAAGTAGTGGAAAGCATCAATGTAAATATTGATGAAACAAATTTGTTGAAGACCATAGAAGAAAGAAGAAAGTAAAAATAGCACGAAGCAGAAGAAGAACTAAAAGAAGAAGAAGAAGAAGAAGAGGAACCCAAAGAGAATCAACCAGAAGCATAGCAAGAAGAAACAGAATACAATCAACAATATCTCCAGACACCTAAAATCTGGTGTTAGAAGAATCATCCACTTGAACAATATATTAGGTATAAATTTGCAAGAATAGAAACCCGAAGAAGAAAACCAACGCATACACCAAAACAAATACATCGAGCATTATTATCCATGGTTGAACCAAGCATATTTGAGGAAGCCGACAATGATGAACATTGGATCAAGGCCATGGAAGAAGAATTGAATCAAATAGAGAAGAATGAGACATGGGAACTGGTTCCAATACATAAGGACAAAAATTTGATTGGTACAAAATGGGTGTTTAGAAACAAACTAAATGAAGATAGGCATGTAACCAGAAACAAAACAAGGTTAATATGCAAGGGATATTCTCAAGTTGAAGGAATAGAATTTGAAGAAACATTTTCTCATGTTGCCAGAATGGAAGTAGTCAGAACAATATTTTCCTATGCATGTTCCAAAATAATCGCAGTCTATCAGATGGACATAAATCAACATTTCTAAATTGTGAATTAGAAGAAGTATATCAAACAACCAAAAGGGTTTCTACTATCAGAAAGGGAAAATTATGTTTTCATATTGAAGAAAGCTCTGTATGGACTCAAACAAGCCCCCAGAGCCTGATATTCAAGACTGGAAAAGTACTTACAGCAACAAGGATATAGAAAGGGAAATGCAAATAACAATCTCTACATAAAAGTGGATTAGTAAAACATACTTATCATTGAAGTATATGTGGATGACATCATATTTGGAAGTTATGTTGACAAGTTGAGTCAGAAGTTTTCCAAGGACATGCCCAGTGAGCTGGAAATGTCCCTAATTGGTGAGTCTAATTTCTTCTTCAGACTCTAAATATCTTAGTTAGATGAAGGTATCTTAATCTCCCAAACCAAGCACATCAAATAAATGTTGAAGAAGTTCAGAATGGAAGATTGCAAATGTGTAAGTACTCCTGTGGTGACTAGTTGCAAGTTGAGAAAATATTATGAATATAAAAAAGAAGATCAGAGACTCTATAGATCAATGATTGGAAACCTACTCTATGTGACTGCCTCAAGCCCAAATGTGATGCAAGCAGTTGGACAGTTTGCAATATTTCAAGCAACACCAAAGGAAACCCATGTTATGTTAGTAAAGAGGATCTTCAAATATCTCAAAGGAAAAACAGAGTTTGGGTTGTGGTATCCGAAAGGGAATGAGTTGACTATGGTCACCTACATAGATGATGATTGGGTAGGAAGTATTGATTATAGAAGAAGTACCAATGGATCAACCTTCTACTTGGGTGATTGTCTAGTGTCCTGGTTGAGAAAGAAGTACTCTTCAATATCCTTTTCCACAACAGAAGCAGAATATATTGTAGTAGTCGCATGTTGCACTCAACTCTTGTGGATGAAGCAAACCCTGCAATACATACAAGTAAAATAAGATGAGCCTATTTTAATCTTCTGTGAGAATTCTAGTGCTATAATCATCTCCAAGAATCCAATGATGCATTCCAAAACCAAAAATATTCCTATCAAGTTCCACTTTCTATGGGAACAAGTCACAGAAAATAATATCAAGTTGGAGTACATTGGTAAAAAAGAAAAAAAATACAAATATCTTCACCAAGCTTCTCCCAAGGGATACCTTTGAGTATATTCGATAGAAACTAGGATTAGTTCATGCCCCACATTGATCCACACAACCTTTTTCAAATAAGACAGGGGGAGAAAAATCATCAAGGGGAGTTACCATTTTCCATTGATGTCAAAGGGGGAGAGAAAGAACAAAAGAATTAAGACAGGGGGAGAAATGGTCATAGGGGGGGTATGAGTGTTGTCATCAATGAAAAAGGGGGATATTGTTGGAAAATTGGTTGTCGTTGATGTCAACCATAGAATAATCCCCGAAGTAGGTCCAGAAGCACCTAAACGTCATGGGTTTGTTTGAAGGAATCTCCAAAGTGGTTCCTTTATGGTGTAGCTCTAAGAATGGCCCTCATGGGATAAGACTCTTTGAAGAATCCTACAAGAATCTCTAGTTGTTAAGAAATGAAGTTACAATGTATTGTCAAGAAGCCCTGAAAATATGGTTAGGAATCCCCATAGGTGTGGTCATCGAGCTTGAAGTTGATTGAATAAAATGAGTATGAAATACATTGCAAGTGAATGCAAAACCTCCATGGATTAATAATCCTCATCAATATGTTTCAAACGGTAGGTGGAATTTCATGTATTTCCTCACGGTTGAGGAGATATTCCCTCTTAAATATTATCATGTAAAATTTTCCCCTAAACAATTGCAAACAAGAAGTTATAAGTCAGCCCCAAAATCAAGAAAAATAGTTGCAAACAAGAAGTTATAGGTTGGCCCTAAAGACAAGTAAAGGAGGTACTTGGAAGAATATAAATACACATCAATATCCTCTCATTTATATCAAGGAAGCATGTGATCTCTTAGCACAAGTGAAGTAGCGGAGTGTTGGATTACTGAGCGGAGGGGTGAATCAGTAATAGCGTAATTATAATCATTTTTCTTCAAATCTTATATCAATGTAGAATTATTATCCAATAATGAGCAGTAAGAAATAAACAATCACACACATACACAGTACTCCAGTGTTTTACGTGGAAACCCAAATCAGGAGAAAACCACGGAATGCTTTTTCTTATATGTCTTGAAGAATTACATTCATTGGAAGCACCAACTTCCTTTGTTTTCTAGTTGCAACTGGAAGGAGGCTACAACTTGAGGAAATATCCAACTCCCCAATTCTCTGGCTACAACTAGAAAGAGGCTACAACCACCTATGTTCTCTGGCTACAACCACCTATCCTTGCCTCGTCCTGCCACCCTGAAGTAGAAGTAGAATGATGGAACCATTGTCACACTATCACTGTGAGATATACCGTTGTAAACTTGTACCAATAAATCTGAACCATGCATCAACATGTACCTCAACCTGTAATCAACCTATACCATAAACAAGAGTATCAACCATGCACCAACCTGTACCAAACAACCTATAATAAACTTGTACCATAAACAAGTGAATCCAACGATGTACCAAGTATGTACCAATCATGTGTCAACTAATCATCAACTATGACTCATCAATATGTACCAAGCTCATCAACTATACACCTCATGTATGTGCCAACTCATCAACTACTTGTCTCAACCATGTACTCAACATATACCTCAACCAAAATCCCTCATCAATTTCATCATCCAAATCTGATTTGTAGCTCTGTAATAGACCTGGTGTATATGATCACATTCCTGCAAACCTTCCTTAACTTTAACAACAAGAGACTAGTGTTTTCATCAAACTTTTCTTTAGTCTCACATGCCTAGTTTTGAATTAGTCAAAAACCCTAACTTGAAGTAATCGTAACTTTGAACCTGTAATGTATAAATATCTGAACTGATGCACAATTTTCTTCAGTGTGTTTTATGCAATTCCTTCAGGTGTCACTACTTGGAACCTCTAAGAAAAGGATTTATAGAAAAAATGGCATACCTTGTTGAATTCTGGATTATTCTAGAGAGCGACCTTGTAGAGCATGCCCCACACGAAATTTGTATTAAATGGATCTGAAACAGTTACAAAGAATACTAAAGATTGTGCCCTAACCAACACATTGTGTCTCACTGAATTTGGATCTGTTATGAAGAATTTATGACGTTTTTACTCGAAACACTTGTTTTTGACTAGTTTCAAGACTAGCCACGAACCCTATTTTCCACGGAATGTAACTCCCAAAATACAACGACCCACAATATCAAGTTTTTACCACATATACTTGGGTATGTTTCCTCAATGGCATAGAAATTTCATGGTCTGAATCATTATAGAAAAAAAATTTATAGCGAAAATGGTGAGATGACCTATAAATAACATACCTTAGAGAACACCATCAAAAGAATTTATACTTCCTTGCATTTCGGCCTTATTTTCTTCACCTTCCCTCAAAAATTCAGCTTAGATATATTTGGTTACCTCATACACCTATATATATTCAATATTCTCAAGTGTGATTTAAATGAGAGAGCATTGCCTCCTATTTATACTCTCCAAGTAGCTTCCTTAAAAACATCTTCTAGGTCACTTGGTCCACTTTACTTATTTTAGGGTTAACCCACTTCTAATTTATCCATTAAATTTATTATTGAAATAATTTATTTTGTATTCACTTTGAATTATAATACACTCATCACTTCACTTTATTATTTACCTTTTAAAATCTCTTA
>ML776942.1:731401-767622 GCA_009831015.1 Picea engelmannii
ATCACCTTATCTCATATTCTTCTAGATCCCTTTCATGGGATCCACTCTTTACTTCATATTTTCTTCTTATCCCCTATTTACATCCCCACCTTCACGCTAGGGGTTTACTCTGCCATCCTATTGGGATCCATGTGCATTATTCACTTCTCTACAAACACCATATTTATCCATAGTGGGATTTATTCTAGCAATCTCCTTCTAGGGTTGGTTATAAACATTCCTTTAGCACTACTAAATGATTCGATGCATTCGATTGCAAACTCAATAATATATCCCTCCCTAACTCATTCAAACTATAAATTGATAGCTTTGGTCCACTTGTTATCTAAATATCTCAACCAAGTTAGGGTTTCTTGGTCCCAAACCAACCATTCTTGATCTTTCCACACACAGTTAATATATGTTTTCCTCTTTATCCATTCATGCAACAAACAAGTAAATTCAACAAAGAAAATTTCATGTAGATATGAGTATAGATACCTTTGTTTCCATCACTCGAGGTTGATCTGCGGGTTTTTGGTCTCTCATCATGTGAAATTTTCTTCTTCTTAGAAATCAATTCTTCAATCTCTTCATTGGAAGGTTTCCATGTCATGTCCCTACTCCAACATGCAACACAAAATCCTCAAGTCCTGGCAATGGAACCAATTTTTGGCTCAGGGTTTCAGACCTATGGTTTAAAAGGATTTACCAACAAATACCTCATAGGCGCTAACATATTCAATTTTCAAGGATTGAAGAATGTATCATTTGAGATTCCATGAGAATCACAGATACTAAAGTTTTGTGAAAATCATGAAGGAATAGTACATACAAGATACATCCACCTCAAAACCATGCAATCATTTCACATTCATTCATAATATCCATGTGAGTGTTGTGCAGGATAATACATAACAGACATACATTCAGATTATAATCCATAATATCTATAGACAAGGGTGTTTCATGCTTCATTCATTAACCTCAAAGTCATTCAAATACATTTCAATAAATAAATGGTTGTAGCCTACTTAGAGCACATTCAGAGTGAAACATAAACCAACAATATGCTAAGATCCCAATATACTTTCTCTCTCATATTCACATAACAACTCTTGAGAAATTAGTGAAGCTGAGCATAATAATAATTGAACCAATGCTTAATTAAAACCCTAACTCATAGAAGCTAACATAATAATGAACAAACAATTAACCAAAAACCCAACCCTTACATATCTTCCTGCATTCATTTTATTTCTATCAGAGCGTGGAAATCTTAATAAACTTGCCAACTCACCGACAAATTCGACCATGACAAATCGGGTTGTTACAAAAACAATTACAATCATTATCGAATATCTTCAAATATTTGGCATGCATGAAAACTTTATAAGTCCTTGCATGCAGTACAAAATTAGTTGACATGCATAGTAGAAAATTGGTTGGCATAGGAACTGATCTTGGCATCGATCGGTGAAAACTCATAGCATGATTATAATACCAACTTGTGGTGCATGTGCATTCTTACCCAAACCTTAGGGTGCCAACAATACCAATTGTAAGCGACTAGTTTAAAATAAAATATATATTGAAGATTTCCATGATGATTTACAATGTCTCATGGGAAACAATTTACACCGACATAGCACTTGGAGCATACCCTTCCATGCAGACATGATGTTCATTGAATGATTATAATAATTAATTAAAATATAATTACATTAAGTTTGTTACAATGTCTTAGGTCATTGAAGGTTTGGCTTGCCTTTGATATTAAAAAGGGAACATAATTCCCCTTTTCTATCATATAGATGTTGATGAAGAATCTCATTGAAATTCGACCTACTTCAACAATGGATAAGCGCATGCATGAAATTATCAAAACTATAAATAAAATAAAGTACATCACACACTCAATCATTCAATTCATCTTATTAATAACCAAATCCAATTCATCTTATTAATAACCAAATCCACAAAAGTTCAATATATTTATATCAAGGTCAAAGTTTATAGAAATAAATATGAATGGAAAAAAATGAATAAAATAAAACCAAACAAAAAAGAAAATAAATATAGAAGTGGTTATGTGACTACAAGTTATTGACACCAAACCAAGTTTCTTAAAAGACCCTAAAGCTATACAACTTGCAACAATTATCCAAAATAACTAACACGAATTATTTTTATAAATTATTTTATAAAGGGAATCGAAATATAAAATAGTTTTGGATAGTATCTCAACTCAATCCCATGTCAAGTTTGACTTTTCTTAATCAAATTCAAATTATAATAATAATATAATAATAATCTATTTTTAAGGTCACGGCCAAGCCAGATACCAAATTGGTGTATGAGACCTCCTCCACCCAGCGGTTTTTACTGGTAATTAAGTCTACTAAGGTATACATACCCTACCCCTCTCTAGATTTGAACATGTGACCTATTAGGAGGAAAAACATGTTCTTAACCATTATTCCCACTCAGTGTTATAGCCCTAAAATATTCTACCTATGCATACATGGCATTGACCTTTCTACTTGCATAATTTTCCAAATCATTGCTAAAGAAATCTATTTAAAAAACCATTTTTTGGAGCATGTATGCGCCCTGCTGCACTACTGACCACGTACATATGCGTGTTTCATGCTAGAAATCATGCATACATATGTTTTTTGCATACTAAACAACCCATGTTTACCTCCAAAAGTTTCAAAAAATAAAAACTTGCAAGGAATTTGGCAGAGTTTACGGGATATCGAGGGTTTCCCAACCAATTTACGTGTTGTAGCCCATCCCCAAACCAAATAACTATATTTTTGTCATATAAAAGGAGTTCTTGGGATCCCATTCTCACATCAAGCATTATAACAGTGAAACTCTACCCAAATCCCTTTTCCCTCCTTGCCCAAGTATTTACAACCCCTTCTGATTTTTTTCCTTAGCATTCCCTCTCTAGAATTTTCTCCTATACAATCCCTTCACAGTCTTTGAAGTGCCCCACTTCTACTTCTCGCGATGAGCATCGACAAATTTGACACCAAGCATGAAACTATCTCATTCTTGATGACACTTTGTATCTTTGGGGCATATATTGCATTCTTCGACGATGTCTTACGTAAGAAGAAGCAGAGCTCGTTTTGAACGACTTTCACACCGTAGCATATGGCGGTCACATGTCTGGCTTGGAAACAACCCAAAATATTCTACCTGTATGATACTTTTGGACTTCGTTAATCAAGGATTGTGTTGAGGCGGTGAAGAAGTGTCACACGTGTCAGATCTTATGTCAGAATATGCGGGCACACCTTGATCCTATGTTTCCAGTCATTGATGTCAGTCCTTTCATCAAGTGGGTGATTGATTTCACTACATGTCACCCAACTTCTTTCAAGGAGCATCATTACATCATCGTAGCAGTAGACTACTTCACTAAGTGGGTCAAAGCTATGTCGACATTTAACAATGATGGAGAAACCGCTTCCCTTTTCATTTTCAATCAGATAGTAGAAAGATTCAGTATCCCGAAGGAGATTGACACTAACCATGGAAGTCACTTCCAAAATAAAATGATGATTGAATTAACATCAAAGTTGGGGTTTAAATAGGAACATTCCTCACCCTATTACCTACAAGTGAATGGTCAAGTTGAAGCTATGAATAAGTCTCTCAAGACTATTCTTCAGCAGATGATCAATTCGGCCAAGTCAAGTTGGCATTTGATGGTATATTCGACATTGTGGGCCTACTGAACTTATGTAAAGAATGCCATCAATTTTTCACCTTTTCAACTCATTTACGGGTTGGAAGCAGTCTTACCCATCGAGTGTCATATCCCTTCTTTAAATTTGGTAGTGGAACTACTTCTCGACACTACGTTTCTTGAGGAACGCATTTTATATCTCGAGTATCTCGATGAGTAGCATCGTGATGCAGCCTTGGCTCACAAGTATCATAAGCAATGAGTCAAGTGTCAATATGATTGGTCTGTTCACCCTTGGATTTTATCTAAAGGCGATCTTGTCTTGGTTTATGAACAAGACAAATATTCCCTTGGGGCAAGCAAGTTCAAACCCATGTGGTTCGAACCTTTCATTGTGAAATAAGTCTTAGAGAAGGGTGCTTACCGTCTAGTTGATTTTGAGAGAAATGCCTTAGCGAAGCCTAGAAATGGGCTCTACCTTAAGAAGTGTTACTCTTAGGTCAGTCACCTGGGGGGCTTCTTCTATATATGTATATCGTTTTATACATTTTTTTGTCTTTTTTCATTTTGTGGACGTGTAGTTATTTATTTCTTCTTTTTCAATGTGGCATATGTCAAGTGAATCAGAGGTTTTCTTTGGGTTCACGAATGGTTCTAGTTGACACACTCGGAAGCTTTCTTCCACAGCTTGGGAAATTTTCACACATGAAGTCCAGTTTCTATCTTTCGGAGGTAATTTTCTAGGCAACAACCAATAATGTTGTCAAGTATAGTGCAGTAATAGAATTTCTATGTGATCCTTTGTCACGTGGCATTTCTCACCTCCAGGTTTACTTATATGTTCAACTGGTTGTGTCCCAATTAAATGGGGTTTGTTGTGTTTATGATCCCACTCTTCACCGACAGTTCCTTAGGGTACGAATCTTTGAACGATATTTTGATTATATTACTTCTATTCATATTCCTAGGAGATTTAATTATTTAACTGATACTCTAGCTAATCAAGTTTTAGATTGGCATGTTGCTCACATTTAAAAGAAAAGAACACACATACACATGTAAATAAATTTGTAAAAAATGTCATCCATAAAATAAGAAAGATGTATATGTATATGTGTGTGTGTGTGTGTGTGTGTGTGTGTGTGTGTGTGTGTGTGTGTGTCCAAAATGGTGTCATGAGTACAAAAGTGGGCATGAAATCCTCAAAAGTTATCGGTATACATCACTAGGCTTAATCCCTCAAAATACATAGTACAAAAAGTTCCCTCAGCACGTAAATAGTCCGACGCTATCTAAGGTGTAGGCTTGTTGGCCCTGCTATAGTGAATGACGACATTCACAAGACGCCGAAATAACTGGACCCAGGTCCAAGGCACCCCTACTAAAAGTGGTTGCATCAATGGGGGGAGATCCTCAATATCATCCATAGGAACAGCATGAGTGAGAGCAATGATGTTCCTCTCCACTTATCATAGGACTCTATGAGTGTCTCCGGCTAGGGATCCTCCCGCAGCTTCCGGTCCTCCTACTATTGTTGGTCCTACCTCTGGTCGAGGATGATGCCTAGTCCTGGAAAAAAAATTCGGTAGAATAGGTCCCACATCTGTACATAACAGATTCATAAGTTATTACTCTAACGCACACATAAAAATGATATAAATGAAAATTAAAAATTTAATAACTTCAAAAAAAAAAATTTACCTATCTCGCCATGCTCCTCGACAGGGGAACAAGCATGTTTGAATCTCTGAGGAAGTTAATCCCTGCATAGGTATAATCCTCTATCATTGGGATCTGACATGACCATCGTTCGAACAATTTGTCATTGAAGGCCTCTAGGGTCCTTCCTCCACCATGTCTAGGCAGTAATATTGCCCACCTACAAACTTGATGGACGAGAATCTCTCTACCTCAACACGCGCCAGCTGATTAGCATGAGTAGTGCACATTCGAGGAAGGGAGAGGAGAATCCCTCTCATTTTTCCTTTGAGAATCTAAGTGTGATCAAGGCATTTAATGTTGATAAACTGGAAGATCCAAGTTGTGCCTTCGCACAAGCTGGAGATAAGGTCGCCATTAAGTGGTTGATGGTAGGAGGGATCTGGATCCGATTCAAATCAGATTTCCATCATTGTAATATGCCTCGTTAGTCAGTCATTTTTGAATGGTGATTAGACACCACTAGATCAGTTTACAGGGAAGCTCATCGATCCCCTCTTGTATAAAACTCTTGTATTGTTTCCAGTAGATTAGGAATAGAAGATGCATAGGAGATAGGGAGATAAACACGAAAATCCGAGACTTAGTCGCAGTCTGGACTCAACCATTTTTAATTTGACATTATACCATTAATAGAAAAGGAACAACTTTTTTCTATTTATCAATTTCTGTGTAATGGATGTGCGGATGTTTTTCCGTGAATGTCATTCCTATGAATTTGAGCTATATATGTATGTTAGGAATCATCTACAGGGATAGAGATATGGTTTTCTATCTATGAGTGTGTTGGATTAAGTCTGATTCTCTAGGCTAAGTGCAAGAAGTGTGCAACAGAGGGTGGAAACTCTATGAGACGATGAAAGGAATGTGTGTCTGAACTCAGTGGTGTCAGAAGAGAAGTTTCCAAGAGGGCATACCAGGATAATTCACAGACTCGGGAGGAAATTTCAAGGTGGTGAAGTACCTTGGAAAGGAATATTGTGCAGGAAGAAACTGAGTGCATAGTTACTGAACACTTTGTAACACTCTGCAATGAGGGCATAGAGGAAGTATGAGAGTGTACGAGAGAAACACGTTCTGAAGTGTTGGAATTTTTAAGAGAACCCCAAGGTTGTTGAAAACTCTAAGGAATGAAGGATTTGCAAGAGTGCATCGACAAAGGAAAGGATATTCCTTAAATACCTTCAGGAAGGCTAAGGGATAAGCCATCGAAAATCTTAGCCAAGCGCAAGTAATGGGCCAGGATATTGTAAGTTCATATTACAAGCTCAGGAGGAAGGGAGTTAAGATGTTAGGAGGGAAAGAGAAATTCCACTAAAGGACATAGAGGAATTGAGAACCTTGGAAGTTTTCAAGATGAGCAAAGTCGCAGAAGAGGTTGCGCAGAACTCTGCAAGGAGTGCAGAAGAAGTTCGAGAACAGCTTAAGTCTCGAGGAGGAAATTGTGATAAGTGTACAAAAGGTGGTCGAGGACTTTCGAAGTCCCAAATACCATGAAAACCATCCATTTTCAGAGGATACATGTGGCATAATATCGAGAAATCCAGGATCAAGTGCTCCGGAAGGTTTTCCAAGAGCGGACAAGGATCTTCACGGAGTCGTGGAGAGTGGAGTTGATCCTAGTCATTGGTGTTGGGAAGAGCACATGGAAGAGATCCATGGACATTGGAGGAAGAACCCTTTGGAGGAAAGACAAGGAGGAAAACACCCAAAGAGTAGGGATCGAAGTAATCATAGTCGTCCATTGAGATAGGGCACGTGGCGTTAGATCAGTGCGTTATTGATTCATGAATCGAGAGAGACAGAGATAGGAGATGTGAAAACTCCCGAAGGTCAGAGTCCAAAATGATCGTGGTCATCAATTGGAAGGAGGTATGGGGACCATTGATCCTCGCACCATCAAAATTTGTGATTCGTAGTTCAGGTATGTGAGATTTGGTTGTCCGGGAGAGAGTCGAAGCCCGGAGCCCGAAGCACCTTGTGTGGTGGAGCCTTGGGACATAGCCCGAGGTCACACAATAAAATGGTCCTGCACTCAGAAGAAGGAGAGTACATGTGATAGAGTTTGGTGGGTTCCAATAAGGATCCAAAGAGTCAATATAACTCAGGTGTTGAGAACGATCCTAGACCGGGAGGTCATGCAATCCCGAAGGAGAGAAGATGGGGTGGGGTCTGCACCAAGTGGTATCAGAGAAAATACAGAATTGACTTATGTAGGCAAGGGAGATGGAGTGTGATACTAATTTGAGATTTTTGCATGGTGTGTATCAGATGGTAAAAAGTCACGTGGACTGCAAGTGAAGCAGGATGGTCACGGAAGGTCATAAACGTGGTCAAAGGGGAGTCTTCCTACAGAAAATAAAATTGAATATGGACAAGTATCTCAGAGAAATATGAGCCAAGATGGAGATGCTAGAATTTAAGATGTAGCAGGAATAAAAGGTGCGTTGGAGATACGAGTGGCCTTTGAGAAGGACAGCTAAGTGGCTTGTTCGAAATTTGTTGGCCCGAAATAAACAATAAGTGTTGAGGAGGTGGCTAAGGCATGCTGAAAACCTCAGTGACGAGGGAAAGAGATCTGGGAGGAATCTCGTAGGTTTCCAGGTGGGAAATACAAAGGGATCAGTGGATCTCATAGACTGCTAGGAGGACAGAGGAGACATCCTTAATTGCCAAGTGGGAAAGGGAGTGTTGGCAGCCAACAATTATGTCAAATTTTATCATTTTAAAAGTCATCACCCAGGGATAAAAAAAAATTGTAGTTGCCTCCTTCTTATACTTACAAACGTTTATGTCTGTTGGTTTTGAGGAGATTCATTGGGCTAGCTGAGTATAAGAGTTTTTCGTTTTTTAATCTATCATTTCTTTTGATTTCATGACTGAAAACATGAAATTAAAACAAAATTTTGGCTTGGGTAATCATTTTACAGTTTGTAACTTCTTTGCTTCTTTTGCTAAAGGGATTATACCTAAAGGGAATCTATATGTTTATAAATCTTAAAGTTTGTAAGCTAATTGATTGATCCATTGCCATTATTTTTTGTGGGAAATATGACTTAGTCATATCTATGGTTGATCATATGCTTTTTATATTTGATATGCTTGATGGCGCAGAACTTGGGTTAAATTCAAAATATGAATCTTTCTCTTACCATTCATATCACAATCCTATCACCCTAGTACAAGACTGATGTACTTACAATTCCACATCATCCTATTGTCCTACATAATCTAGACTCGCATTCATTTCTAGAATATGTTAGTGGTGGTGGGTTGAGTTTAGTGTTCATTGCGCAAAGTGGCTTCCAATCTTGCGTGTCCTTTGGTTCTTAGCCGTTCAAATCTCAAATTACCAAGTATGATAGCTTCCCAAGTCTGTAGATATCGGGCCTCTTCTAATTTTACAGATCTCTTATTGTTGTTTGTGTATTGGAAAGACAAACCCACCTCTCATTGCCTTCATTGTGTATGTGTGATAAAACGCATGGCTCCTGTAGTAAGAATTGAACCTAATGGCTCGCAATCCCAACTCACCCACGATGATCCCTTAAGTGATATACAGGCACATGGTTTGGACATTTTCATCCAAAATTTTGAGGGTTATAACCTAGCAGTTGCACAAACATTCGCTCAATCGTTTGATGGCTCTAAAGCTAAAATTGGGGATCTGCAACTCGAAGTAACCGAGGATTCTATAGCACGAGCTACATGATTGTCACGAGAGGAAGAAAGATGGTTCATAAACACCAAATTAGAAGGCATGCCTTGGATTCTGTTCATGGTCTCTAAGAAATTGAAATGCTTCCCTAAACGTACACAGATTACTCTCTTAAAACCCCGATGGCACGGCCTGCTTCTAATTCTTAAGCAGATTATAACTTGTGAGGGAAGATATGGCATAGTTTTCTTGTATCACATTCACCTCTTGATTATTTTTCTAAGGTTCACGGTAAATATGCCTTTCTATCTGTTTATGAGCCTACATAAAATGTCTAAGAGTTATCAAGGACAGAGTTTAAACCCTTTGTCTATCCTTTTCCACCGTGGGCTTATTTGAATTTTGTTGTTGTCACATCTAGCTAAGATTGGGGATACTTTGGAAGATTTCCTGTTTAGAAACAACTTTACCCTACCTGAGAACACAGTTGAATCGCCTCTCATTTTCAATACAAACCCTACTCCCTGTAACCTTACGACCGAAAATCAAGGTACTAATCCACATGAAGACCATGCCACCACAGAAAGAAATTTTGTTGCTATTCGGAAACCTTTGGGAAAAATCCCACGATATGATTTTGTGCCTAGAAAATAGTTAGAGGAGGTTATATATGTGTTGAAGGAAAGGGTTTCTCCTACTCTTATTATTGAGCCAAATCAGGGTTTCATTAACAAATCTATTTTTAAGAAAAATCGCAAACAGAAGGAACAGGGTAATTCAGATTTGAGTTTCGTAAATAAGAGACCAGGCAGGGTAATATCCAGAAATCTCAGAAATTGCCAGCAAGATCATCTGAGTTCGATCCTAGTGATCGAGGTCGATAATCACTTTTCTGATGATGAGATCAATGACTTTCTTGCCCGAGAAGATGTGGATAACCAGTGCCTCGGAAATAAAATTGGTATTGAAGCTATACAATATGATTTTGTTTCTGAACTACCTTCGTTCCTAAAAAAATCAAGAAGGCTTCGCTGGTATAAGCCACAATTTGAGGGAAGCTACAGAGTAGACCAAAGCACCCATTGAAAAACACACTCAACCTATGCCTGCTATAGCACCTGTGCACTGCGAAAAAAATTTCGATTGGGTTGAACGATACTACAGAGATATACCATATCTCCAGGCACAGTTAAAACATATGGCAACTTGAAACTCCTTGCTTGAAATGGAAAATCAAGAATTAAAGGCATGTGTTCAATCCAACACTGGCCATGCAGATAAAATGTTTAAATGAGATTGTAATGTGGTTATCAAGAACACAACAAATTTCAACGTTATCATTAACTCGAACTTATCAGATGAATCATTGTCTAATCTCTGAAACGGTAAATATTGTTTTGATTCTCTTTGATTTAATTCTGTTGTAAAAATAAAATAGATAGTTTTTATTTTGATTTAGTTTTTAATTTAAGACTAGCTACGGAATCTCACGATTATGTAGCCAGTCTATTTGTAAATATTAGTTTGTATTGTTATCTAAATTCAATTTTGTTTTATCATTTTCAGGAGAAAAAAACAGTTAGGATGTTATTCACAAAGAGAAGAAATCATGGATTATACGCTACATGGCTTAGTGACTTCTCATTTTGTTTAAACAATTTCATTTATGTAATTAATTTTGATGAACAAACTCCTATAGGAGTGTTTCTTTGTTATCCTATTTTTGTAAAGCAATCTGATTTCCTGGGATTACCCTCTATCTTGCATGATAAGAGGTTATTTGATCTAAGACAGGTTTAAATAGTGGTTGTTGTTTAGTATTAAGGACAACTTTTCTGGGACTACAGTATGGACATGTAATTTTTGAGAGTTGATATGGGAAAGTGATTCATTGTTGGCTTTAGACTTGTGTGATGTTTATTCCATTACATTCACATGTTATTTCTATGTTATGAACTATCATTCTGTAGATTTATCTTTAGCCTTGTCTTAGTATGATATTTCATATCGATGATTATTTGAATATTGTCCATGATATGTTGGTTCATTTTATATGCATTATCAATCAATAATTTAATTATTATTGAGTTTTTTTCTAATGTTAAATGATGGATAATATCAATGCTCAAAATTGAGTTTTATTTCGTTCTTAGATATTGATTATCTTAATATCACAAGGTAATTAATTATTTGTCTTTCTGGTGTTATTAATTTACTCCAAATATCAAACACTTCTTTGAATTTATTCTAGAAGTACTAGTATTTTTTTGTCATAGGTTTCCCTTAAATACAGGACAAGCAAAAGTTCAAACAACACAGAGAGATAAGCTCAGTTTTGTTGATCAGCTACAGGTTAGTATGTGTGTTATTTTAATTAAATTATTATTGATGAAACGATGATTGCTTAAATTATCTTTGACTGTTTCTATGTCATTGTTTCAATAGTATTCGCTTAGTATTTATTAGTTTGATATCTTTAAACATTAGTAAGATTTCTATTCTTACTTTATCTTATTTAGAAACATTATTATGAACATCAATTTCCCAAGATTTCAAGTAAACCTTGTAAATTGTATATAGATTGTTTATAATTGTTTGTACATTCACGTTTCTTTTTAATAAACATTTGTAAGTAATATATCATTTGTTAGAATCATAGCTTTATTTTAGTTTATTTCTTTTACTGTTTTTTTAGGACTCTAGTTGGCTAACAGAGTCATTAAACCCATCAGGTCAAATCATACCAAACGGCTTGGGTTAATTAGACAACACCGATCCGGATCTGACCTTTATGTTGACGATGTGTCACGTATGCCTGTCAACAAATGGCACTAGAAGGAGGGCCTAAAATTAATTGATGGCACGTGGAGGTCGCAAGACCCCTAAAAATAATCATTCTCTTGTCGTAACACGTAGTCGCTCCAACACAAATGTTACACTTGAAACAGCTACTACCTCGAACGATACCCCTGACATTCTCGTCGAACCAGTGACACCACTCCCTCAATGGATTGACGTCCAATAAATTGTCCGCCAATCACTCATAAGAACTCAAAATGCCTTATCTCATATTAGACAACCTGGTAGACAAATCAATCAACCCCTTGATTTTACAAATCTTCAAGAACAACTTCAAGGCATTGGTCTACCTAGAAACACTTTAGGTGATAATATTACCAATCTTATTCAAGCACTTATCCTTGGTGCCAAAGGATCTAGTATTCCACCATCCCCAGCTGGTTCTTCTCCACCTTCTCCGAGAGGTGAATCCTCAAATGAAAGCAATTCTTCATCTGAACCATATCAACCTTCAAATCCGCCATCTCCCATGGAAAATCAAAATAATCCTGCTAAACCTTGGCTCGATCAAGATGGCATGGTTGTGCCTGGACCCCAACACCCAATGCCTAAACATTCGGAGAAATGGTTTCCCAAATTTGATCCAGATTCGAAGAAATCAACTGAGGATCACATCAAGAAATTTATGCTAGCTGTTAGACTTCGGATTGTTGAACACGAAGATTTCCTGTGCATATTATTTCCTTACACTTTTGAGGGAAATGTCTCAATCTGGTATTTTTCTCAATAGCCTCAGACCATCGTCTCTTGGGACAAGTTTGAAACTTGTTTTCTAGAAAAAAATGGAGATGATAAATCTCCAAAAGTCTTGGTAATGGAACTCTCTATCTTAAAGATGAAACCTAAAGAAAAAGTTAAAGACTTTAACAAGAGATTCCTCACACTAAAAAACAAAATCCCTGTAGATTCGATTTCTGCAGAAAACTTAATTGTTGCATATTATACGAAGGCCATTCATACCAACATAGCCATATGGGTTAAGAGGTCCAAAAAGAACACATTGTTAGAAGCCTTTGAGAAGGCAAGCCGGATTGAGAAAGACATATTAAGCCTAAAATATAATCTAATTAGTGAGGCTGAAACAACTTCATCTTCTAAGAAGAAAATAGAAATTCTTGCTAGACCTCCTCAAGTTAAAAATCAACAAGAAACATTAGACTTGGAGAGCTTGCAGAAATATTTCTAGAAACTGTCCAATCAGGTCATTGACTTGAAAATATCCACCAAGGAGGCATCTACAAGTAAAGGAATTTTCAAACCTCCTTTTAGAAAACCTTTCCCTCCAAACCGACCAAACCCAACCACAGAAGGTCTAAATTTTGAAAGTTTACAGTATGCTTTGCAAACAATATTGGAAGCACATGACAATTATGTTTTTGTTCCTCCTAAAAATTATGATGATACAGTTGAGGAAGAGGTACCAGAAGAGGAAGACTCATCTCCTCCCGTTTTCGGGCACTTGTCGGATAGTATTTTTCAAGCAAAATTTTGAAACTGATCACCCCTACAACACTAGAAGTAAAACACAAAACAAGTCTCCACCCGAAACAAGTAAAAATGTAGTTTCAAAATAGCCAAAGAAAACTGAAACTAGACAAATCCTAGCTGCCCCAGTTTTAGAGTATAATTTAATTGAAGATCTAAAAAAATTAAGGGCAAATATTTATGTTTTTGAATTGCTGAAATTTCCTCTTATTTTGCAAAAAATGCTCCAAAGCATTGCTGAAAATAGTAAAAAGAATGATGTTAGCAGCAAACAATCAGCAAAAATTGAATTAAACACACCTAAAAATCTCCCAAGTAAAAAGACATCTGAAAATCAAGATAAAAGGGACTCCTCAAAAAAACTATTGGAAACTTAGATAAAACTGTTTCGGGACAGCAATAAAAAATCAACAGAATTTTGTTGTTTCCGCACAAAAAAATGTGCCTCCTTTTTTATTAACTTTCGAAATTTTTAATAGGAATTATGTACTTAACTATATGGTGGAATCTGGTGCATCATCAAATCTGATGCCTCTGTCTCTATGCTAGAAAATTAATGCAGAAGTAAAACCTTCTGATTTAAAAATCATTAAGTTAGATCGAACTAATGTCAAAGTCATTGGTGAACTAAAAAATATGTTGATTAGATTATCATCCAATCCCAAGGTTCATCAAGTAATCGATATTATTGTTGTTGACATTCCTGAAGTTTATGGTTTTTTTTTTAGTAGAGATTGGTCAGAACATCTACATGGTTATTTTTCTACATACTGGTCTCATTTGTGGCTGCCAGAAAATGGACAGCCCAACAAGATCAGAATAAACAGAGAACATTACCTTAAGCATACTGTGACAGATCTGAACGACCCAAATGAGCCTTTTTTTACCACCACAAATTCGATTGAAACGCGGGGAATGAATACTTTTTTCGGTAACTTCATGACTGAAATTTCCTCTATCACTGATCCAAAACAGCAATCTGAAGTAACGGCCTATACTCAAACACTAGCTTCACCAAATACACCAAATATTGCTAATGATGCACAAATATGGTCCCTATATTTTGATGGATCCAAATCTCGAGAAGGGGCAGGTGTTAGTTCTGTGCTCATCAACCCTACAGGTAATAAAACATTTATTGCTTGTCGATTAGAGTTTGAATGTACTAACAACACAGCAGAGTACGAAGCACTTCTACAAGGACTAAGGAAGGCACTGGACATGGATGTGCAAAATTTGGTAGTATTTGGTGATTCATAAATAGTAGTCAAACAGGTAAGAAATGCAATACATTGTTTTTCACCGCATCTGAAGAATTACCAAACCAAGGTATGGGGTTTAATGCACAAATTTCTAGCATTTAATATAAATTCCATTCCTAGGATGAGTAATTCAGAAGCTGATTTACTAGCCAATGTTGTTTCTAAATTGTTGCCTGTTGAAGGTCTTTCTCCTAACACGTTCTTGGTTGAATTGTTATTTAGGCCATCGATCCCATAAAACATCACAGACTGGAGAATATTTGATGATGATCAGCAGATCATAAATTTTCTGCATATGGAAGATACCTTCCAAGATGCAATTATTGATGAAAACACTCATGACAATAATCTCCGAGATTTCACAATAATATATGATCCTCGATCTCCAGAATCATCATCCAAGTTGGTAAACTCTATCCTCAAATATGTTGTGAGATTAGAGAAATTTTATGACCTACATGACAAGTTTAGAGGGATAGTTAATTGCAAAACAAACAGTTTCTCTTTGTTGTACGAAACTGTAAATTTAGGAACACAAGATAACCCTCAAAATATTAATCTAGGAAAGGGATGTTCTGAACAGGAAAGGTCTTCCTTTATAAAATTATTAAAAGAATTTAAAGTTGTATTTTCTTGTACGTACGATGATCTAAAAACTTTCGACCCAAACATCATACAACACATAATTCCTATGAAACCCCAAACTCAGCCTTTCCAACAAAATTTGAGGAAAATGCATCCTAATTGGAGCCTACCATGAAAAAGGAACTAAACAAATTACTTAGTGCAAAGATAATTTTTCCAGTTAGGCATACTCAATGGGAGTCTAACATAGTCCCTGTAAGGAAGTAGAGTGGAGAAATTCAACTTTGTGTCGATTTCCAAAATTTAAATCAAGCATCTGATAAAGACAACTACCATGTTCTTCCAATGGAACAAATTTTGCAAAAGGTGTCGGGTTCTGAAAGACTATCTTTATTAGACGCTTTTTCAAGATATAACCAGGTCTTGATGTCTCCTTCAGACCAGCTTAAAACCACCTTTCATACCTCGTGGGGCACTTACGCCTACAGGAAAATTCCTTTTGGACTGATAAATGACGGTGTCACTTTTCAGAGAGCAATGGACATTGATTTATGTGGCCTCATCAACTAGTCATTTGTGGTCTATCTTGACGATGTCATTGTCTTTTTAAAAAACAATAAAGTTCACATGTCTCACCTTAGGGTCATCTTAGAACGATGTCGCAAGTTTGTCATATCACTCAATCCCAAAAAATCAGTCTTTGCAGTAGAACAAGGGAAACTGCTTGGGTTTATAGTGTCTAAATATGGAATGATAATTGATTCTAAAAGAACCCAATCCATTTCCAAACTTTCCTCTCCTTCTTCCAAAAAGGCTATGCAATCCTTTTTGGGTAAAATTAATTTTGTCAGATGATTTGTCCCGAGTTTCTCTGAAATGGTTAGACCTATACAAAATCTAATTAAAAATGATTTTTTATACAAATGGGGACCACAAGAAAGTAAATCTTTCGATTCAATTAGAAAATCCATAATAGAAGCACCTTCCCTGATGAGCCCTGATTTTTCTCAGGACTTCACTCTATACACTTTTGCATATGACAGATCCTATGTTGTTGTGCTTACATAGAAGAATGTTGAAAGAAATGAGATACCCATTGCCTTCATGAGATTTTATTTTTAAGGAGTAGAACTTAATTACCCAGCGGTAGATCAACAGGCATATGTTGTTTTTAAAGCAGTCAAACACTTTAGGTCTTACCTGTTGAAATTCAAGACCAAAGTTGGTGTTCCTTAGCCCGTTGTAAGAAATCTGTTAGTACAAAAAGAGTTGGGTGAGAAAAGTGGAAATTGGATGACATCACTTCAGGAATATGGTCTTAAAATAATCCCTGTCCAAATTGTTAGAGGTCAAGGCCTGTGTAAATTAGTGGTTGATTCAATTGAGGAATTAGAAACTCAAATAAATACATCAACTGTAAATCAACACAAAGAAATCAGTTGTGCGCAAACGGTGTCAAATCCTTAGTATGAGAATATCAGATTTTATTTACTACATGGATCTACCCCTCGCAATATTGATCCCAAAAACAAAAGAGAACTTAGGATTTAATATATTTCTTTCCATTTAATTAATGATATATTATTTCGAAAGAATTTTGACAGTGTTTTTCCGCGTTGTTTAGAAAAAGAGGAGTCCAAACAATTGTTGGTTGAACTTCATTCCGATGTTGTCGGTGATCATTTTGGTGGAGATAACACTACCCACAAAGTGATAAGGGCTCACTACTATTGGCCTACCTTGTTTAAGGATGCCCATACATTGTCCCGCAAGTGTATAATATGTCAAAAGGCTGCAGTACGGGTGAAAAAGGCATCTTTTCCTTTGCAACATGTTATTGTAGATGCACCTTTTTGGAAATGGGGCCTAGACATTATAGGACCAATCAATCCCCCTTACTCGCAACAGCACAAGTATATCCTCATGGAAATAGACTATTTTACAATATGGTCTGAAGCTTTACCTTTAAAAGTGGTCAGCACCAATCAAGTAGTGTCATTTCTGAACTCCCATATTATCACTCGATTCGGAATTCCTGAATGTCTGGTTTTTTACAACGCTTCTTATTTTTCTTCCCTAGATATGAATGTTTTCGCTCTGTAAAAGGTGATGAAACTAAATTATTTTGTGAGTTATTACCCACAAGTAAACGGTCTAGTTGAGTCGACAATCAAGAATCTAATCAAGATTATAAAAAGGACATTTTCATAAAACAATGAGAATTGGCACAATGCACTATACAAAGCACTTTGGGATGATAGGGTAACTCCAAAAGCCTCCATTGGTAATTCTCCTTTCTTCCTCGTTTATGGAAGAGAATCCATCATCCCCCCACATGTCTTGCTTCCTTCTCTACAATTATCGCAGAAAGTTCAAGAAGAAGAGTGTCCTCCTCTAGAAAACTGGATAAATTCTTTATTAAAATTAGAAGAGGTGAGAACACAAGAAAAATAGAAACTTGACCAGCACCAACAAATTGTGAAGAGCTAATTCGATACAAGTTCATCCTCTGAAAGGAATTTTGATGTTGGGGATTTGGTTCTCAAGTGGGACAAAGCGCATGAGGGTAAGGGAGAACATACCAAGTTCCAAAACCTATGGTTGGGACTGTTTGTAATTTCTGAAAAATTGGGTCGTTGTTCTTTTCGTCTGCATAACTTGGAGGGATAGCCAGACACTTTCCCAGTGAATGGCCAGGCTCTCAAGAGATATTTCACTTGATGATTTCAGATCCACCCTCTTGTAAATATTTTTAATTTTCTTTTCTGTTTTTTATTTTGGTTCTTTTAATTTTCCTTGATTTTGATTTGTTTTCTAAATGATTATGTTTCAATCACCATTCATTCGTTGAAGGGAAACAGAATTTTTATTCATTAGCAGCATCCGATAATAGTTCAAGCACCTGAACAGTAAGTTCTAAACTCAAATCAGTAGAAGCAAGTTTATGTCCAATTATTATTTCTAGTTTCTCATTAAAATCTCAGGGAAACATGATTATCCTTAACAAACTTCTAACGTTGTCCTTGTTTTAATGAGAACAACTCAATGTGCTTCCCCATCCTAGAGATGATTTCTTAACAGAAATCTAATTTTCCAAATCATGATGGAAGTCATCAAAACAGAAAAATAATTCTTAAATGATCAATCCTTTCATTAACAGACTATGAGATCTTCGGTATCACCCCGCTCTCTTAATATCATGAAGTTTCTGGAAATTTATAAACAAATTTTAGAGAGTTGGAAGAACTATGTGTGGGGATTGTGTTTAAACCTGGCGGGACATTGAACATGTCTGTTGGTAGCGGGTAAATGCACACATGATACCAAGGCAACTTCGTCAGGGTACTGAACAGGCCTGCTGGCAACGAATCAATGTTGGGTTTTGAACATCCTCGGATATGTTTTTTTTAAATTCATCAGGTGTCAGGATAATTTTATCATAAATGGACGACTCTTAGACAGGACAAAGGTACTATACAGGTTTAAATGACATCCTTGTCGAGGCTATGGATGCATGCTAGCAGCAGTGGCCCTGTCAATGGTATCGAATTCATTTGTATAAACATCGCTACACATGTGATCTAAACAAGATACCAGATTACAATTTCTGATAGAAATGCATCCAATACTATGACTGTGTTATTTTTCTAAGTTATTGTAGAAATGCTTGATCTATCGTTAACTGTCTATAAAATTTATTTCTAAGTCATCTGTGCCCCTGATATGAAGTTTTGGTTATGCAGAGATAACTACTTCGCCTAGCGTGTCTCCATTGTTGGCAGCCAACAATTCTGTCAAATTTTATCATTTTAAAAAGTCATCACCCAGGGATAAAAAAAATTTGTAGCTGCCTCCTCCTTATACTTACAAATGTTTCTGTCTTTTGGTTTTGAGATTCATTAGGCTAGCTGAGTATAAGATTTTTTTCATTTTTTTAATCTATCATTTGTTTTGATTTCATGACTGAAAGCATGAAATTAAAACAAAATTTTGGCTTGGGTAATCATTTTATAGTTTGTAACTTATTTGCTTCTTTTGCTAAAGGGATTATACCTAAAGGGCATCTATATGTTTATAAATATTAAAGTTTGTAAGCTAATTGATTGATCCATCGCCATTATTTACTATGGGAAATATGACTTAGTCATATCTATGGTTGATCATATGATTTTTATATTTGATATGCTTGATGGCGCAGAACCTTGGGTTAAATTCAAAATATGAATCTTTCTCTTACCAGTCATATCACAATCCTATCACCCTGGTACAAGACTGATGTACTTACAATTTCACATCATCCTATTGTCCTGCATAATCCAGACTCGCATTCATTTCTGGAATAGGTTAGTGGCGGTGGGTTGAGTTTAATGTTCATTGCGCATAGTGGTTTCCAAGCATGTGCATCCTCTGGTTCTTAGCCACTCAAAGCTCAAATTACCAAGTATGATAGCATCCCAAGTCCATAGGTATCATGACTCTTCTGATTTTACAGATCTCTTCTTATTGTTTGTGTATTGGAAAGCCAAACCCACCTCTTGTTTCCTTCATTGTGTCTGTGTGATAACACCCATGGCTCATGTAGTAATAATTGAACCTAATGGCTCGTAAGCCCTCCTCACCCATGATGATGCCATAAGTGATATATAGGCACATGGTTGAGAAATTTTCATCCAAAAGTTTGAAGGTTATAACCTAGTAGTTTCACACGCATTCACTCAATCATTTGATGGCTCTAAAGCTAAAATTGGGGATCTGCAACTCAAAGTAACTGAGGATTATATAGCATGAGCTACATGACTGTCACAGGAGAGAGAAAGATGGTTCAAAAACACAAAATTATAAGGCATGCCTTGGAGTCTGTTCATGGTCTCTAAGAAATCAAAATGTTTCCCTAAAGGTACACCGATTACTCTCTTAAAACCCCGACTGCACATCTTGCTTCTAATTCTTAAACAGTGTATAACTTGTGAGGGAAGATATGGCTTAGTTTTCTTGTATCACATTCGCATGTTGATGATTTTTCTAGGGTTCAAGGTAAATATGCCTTTCTATCTGTTTATGAGTCTACATAAAATGTCTAAGCGTTATCAGAGACAGAGTTTAAACCCTCTATCTAGCCCTTTCCACCACGGTCTTATTCGAATTTTTTTGTTGTCACATCTAGCTAAGATCGGGGATACTTGGGAAGATTTCCTGTGTAGAAACAAATTCACCCTACCTGAGAACACAGTTGAATTGCCTCTCCTTTTCAATACAAACCCTAGTCCCTGTAACCCTAAGACCGAAAATCAAGGTACTGATCCACATGAAGACCATGCCACCACAGAAAGAAATTATGTTTTTGTTCAGAAACCTTTGGGAAAAAAGACACGATATGATTTTGTGCCTAGAAAATTGTTAGAGGAGGTTTTAGATGTGTTGAAGGAAAGGATTTTTCCTACTCCTATTGTTGAGCTGAATCAGTGTTTCATTAGCAAATCTATTTTTAAGAAAAATCACAAATAGAAGGAATAGGGTAATTCGAATTTGAGTTTTGTAAACAAGAGACCAAGTAGATTAATATCAAAAAATCTCAAAAATCGCCAGCAAGATCATCTGAGATCGATCCTAGTGATAGAAGTTGATGATCACTTATTCGATGATGAGATCAATGAATTTCTTGCCCGAGAAGATGTGGATAACCAGTGCCTCGGAAATGAAATTGGTATTGAATCTATACAATACAAATTTGTTTATGAACTACCTCCATTCCTATAAAATCAAGAAGGCTTCGCTGGTATAAGCCACGATTTGAGGCAAGCTATAGAGCAGACCAAAACACCCATTGCAAAACACACTCAACCTCTGCCTACTATAGCACCTGTGCATTGTGAAAATTGTCTCAACTGGGTTGAACAATACTACAAAGATATACCATATCTCTAGGCACAGTTAAAACATATGGCAGCTCAAAACTCCTTGCTTGAAAGGGGAAATCAAGAATTAAAGGCATGTGTTCAATACAACGATGGTCGGGCATATAAAAGGTTTAAACGAGCTCGTAATGTGTTTATCAAGAACGCAACAAATTTCAACGCTATCATTAACTTAATTTTATCAGATGCTTCATTGCCTAATCTCTGAAACGATAAAAAATTGTTTTGATTCTCTTTGATTTAATTCTGTTGTAAAAATAAAATACATAGATTTTATTTTGATTTAGTTGTTAATTTAAGACTAGCTACAAAATCTAACGATTTTGTAGCCAGTCTATTTGTAAATATTAGTTTGTATTGTTATCTAAATTCAATTTCATTTTATCATTTTCAGGAGAAAAAAATAGTTATGATGCTATTCACAAAGAGAAGAAATCATGGATTATATGTTGCATGGCTTAGTGACTTCTCATTTTGTTTAAACAAATTCATTTATGTAATTAATTTTGATGAACAAACTCCTACATGAGTGTTTCTTTGTTATCCTATTTTTGTAAAGAAATCTGATTTTTTGGGATTACCCCCTATCTTGCATGATAAGAGGTTATTTGATCCAAGACAGTTTTAAATAGTGGTTGTTGTTTAGTAGTAAGGACAACTTTTCTGGGACTACAGTATGGACGTGTAATTTTTGAGAATTGATATGGGAAAGCGATTCATTGTTGGCTTTAGACATGTGTGATGCGTATTCCAATGCATTCTCCTAATATTTCTATGTTATGAAATATCATCCTGTAGATTTATCTTTAGCCTTGTCTTAGCATGATATTTCATATCAATGATTATTTGAATATTGTCCATCATATGTTAGTTCATTTTATATGCATGATCAATTGATCATTTAATTATTATTGAGTTTGTTTCTAACATTAAATGATGGATAGTATCAATTCTCATAATTGAGTTTTCTTTCGTTATTAGATATTGATTATCTTAAGATCACAGGGTAATTGATTAGTTGTCTTTATGTTGTTATTAATTTACTCCAAATATCAAACACTTCTTTGAATTTATTCTGGAAGTACTAGTATTGTTTTGTCATAGGTTTCCCTTAAATACAGGACAAGCAGGAGTTCAAACAACACAGAGAGATAAGCTCAATTTTTTTGATCAGCTACAGGTTAGTATGTGTGTTATTTTAATTAAATTATTTATTGATGAAACGATGATTGAATAAATTAGCTTTGATTGTTTATGTGTCATTGTTTCAATAGTATTTTCTTAGTATTTATTATTTTGATAGCTTTAAACATTAGTAAGATTTAGGTTCTTACTTTATCTTATTTAGAAACATTGTTATGAACATCCATTTCGCAAGATTTCAAGTAAACCTTGTAAACTGTATATAGATTGTTTACAATCATTTGTACATTCACATTTCTTTTTAATAAACATTTGTAAGTAATATATCATTTATTAGAATCGTAGCTTTAGTTTAGTTTATTTCTTTTACTGTTTTTTTAGGACTCTAGTTGTCTAACGGGGCCATTAAACCCGTCGGGTCAGATCATACCAAACGGATTGGGTTAATTAGACAACCCAGGTCTGGATCTGACCTTCTAGTTGACGGTGTGTCACTTACACCTGTCAATAGGGAGGAGAGATGAGATCAACTGAGATTTCATGTCAGGGGATGTTGACAGATAAAGAGGAGGCAGAAGAAAGACCTCGCTCAGATGGACATTCACACGGAACTGTGAACTGTGTGAATGAAGATGATGAGAAGTTAAATACTTCCACCGCCGAGGAGAAGGATCAAAGGATCATTTTTCTCATTGGAGGAGTCAAGATATTCCTTCCAAGAAGCCAAGGAGAGGCTAGCACAGATGTTGCAGATGCAGCAGAACAACAGCGAGTTGAGATTGTCATGAAGGAGGAGGAATAGATACTGAAGTTTGTCCCAACAGAAGGGGATCACCCAGTTGAGTTACTCACTCAGTGGGAGATGGATTTAAAGGCACTGGAGGATTGGTGGGATAGTCCAAAACCAGAAGGTGGCTACCATGAAATATCCATTCCAGAGGAGACACACCAGCACGATTTGTAGTTGGAGGAAGTTGGAATAGAACTAGCTGAAGAACTCACAGAGGTCAATCTGTCAGAGGAGGTAGTTGAACAACAATTCAGTGGTGAGACTGCAGGATTGGAGTCTGCAGCAGAGTCTCTAGTTAGTGTCACAGAATCTGAAAATAGCATGGGAGGTCAAGATGATACACCCATAAAGTGATATGTAGAGTTGAAAACGAGCAGACTGCACAAGAAAAACCAACCAATGAAGCAGCTGGAGGAGGTGATACAGGAGATAAGGGAGTTGATGTTGAGGTTGGCAGAAGAAACAGTCAACAAGGAGAAGCTGGATAGAAAGGAACCTGCACAAGAAGCAGGGGAGATGCAGCAGCATCAGAGCATAGGAGCAGAAGGACATCTCTAGGAGAAAGTTTGGTATCCAGGAGGATTCCAACAGAGCTGGGAAGCTCATGAGAAGGAGCTCATGAATTTTCGTAGCCCTGGAGTATGATCCAGGAGAATTTCTCCACCTCAACATGCACCAGTTGATTAGCATGAGTGGTGTAGATTCAAGGAAGGGAGAGGTGTCTCCCCCTCATTTTTCCTTTGAGAATATAAGTGTGATAAAGTCATTTAATGTTGACAAGATGGAAGAGCCAAGTTGTGCCTTCACACAAGTTGGAGATAAGGTCACCATTAAGTGATTGATGGTAGGAGGGATTTGCATCTGATTCAAATCAGATTTCCATCATTGTAATATGCCTTGTTAGTCAGGAATTTTTGAATGGTGATTAGACACCACTAGATTAGTTTGCAGAGAATCTCATCGAGCCCCTCTTATATAAAACTCTTGTATTGTTTCCAATAGAACAGGAATAGAGGATACATAGGAGATAGGGAGAGAAACATGGAGAATCGAGACTCAATCGCAGTCCGGACTCAACCATTTGTAATTAAACATTCTACCATTAATAGAAAAGGAATAACGTTTTTCTATTTATCAATTTCTGTGTAATGGATGTGCGGATGTTTTTCCGTGAATGTCATTCATATGAATTTGATTTTTATATGTATGTTAGGAATCATCTGCAGAGATAGAGATATGATTTTCTATCTGTGAGTGTGTTGGATTAAGTCTGGTTCTCTAGGCTAAGTGTAAGGAGTGCGCGACAGAGGGTGGAAACTATGTGAGTCGATGCAAGGAGAGTGTGTCTAAACTCAATGGAGTCAGAAGAGAAGTTTCCAGGAGGGCATAGTAGGAAAATTCACAGACTCGGGAGGAAATTTCAAGGTGGTTAAGTTCCTTGGAAAGGAAAACTGTGTACGAGGAAACACAGTGCAGAATTACTGAACACTCTTTAAAACTCTTCCAGGAGGGCATAGAGAAAGTACGAGAGAAACACATTCTGAAGTGTTGGAATTCTTAAGAGAACCCTAGGGTTGTTGAACACTATGAGGAAGGAAGGATTTGAAAGAGTGCATCGACAAAGGAAAGGAGATGCCTTAAATACCTTTAGGAAGGCTATGGGAGAATCCGTCGAAAAGATTAGCCGAGCACAAGGATTGCACCAGGATATTGTAAGTCCATCTTACAAGCTCAGGAGGAAGGGCATTAATCTGCCAAGAGGGCAAGAGAAAGTTCGTTGAAGGACACAGAGGAATTAATAACCTTGGAAGTTTTCAAGCCGAGCAAAGTTGCAGAAGAGGTTGCGCAGAACTCTGCAAGGAGTGCAGAAGAAGTTTGAGAACAGCTTAAGTCTCGAGGAGGAAATTGTGCTAAGTGTGCAAAATATGGTCAAAGAATTGTGAAGTCCTAAAGACCATGAAAATTTTCCATCGTTGGAGGATATAGGTGGCAGAAGATCGAGAAATCTGGGAGCGAGTGCTCTGGAAGGTTTTCTAAGAGAAAACAAGGATCTTCGTGGAGTCATGGAGAGTGGAGTTGATCCTAGTCATTGGTGCTGGGAATGGCACGTGGTAGAGATCCATAGAGTTCAGAGGAAAGACAAGGAGGAGAACACCTGAAGAGTTGGGAATGAAGTAATCATGGTCATCCATTGAGATAGGGCACGTGGTGTCATATCAGCGCTTTGTTGATTCGTGAATCGGGAGAGACAAAGATAGGATATTTGAAAACTCCCGAAGGTTGGATTCTGAAACGATCATGACCATTGATCGGAAGGAGGGACGGGGACCGTTGATCCTCGCAACATTGGAATTTTTTATTCGAAGTTCGGGGATGTGAGAGTTGGCTGTCGGGGAAAGAGCTAAAGCCCGAAGCCTGAATCGCCTTGTGTGGTGGAGCCCCGGGACACAGCCTAAGGTCACACGATAAAAAGGGAATGCACTCAGAATAAGAAGAGTACCTGTGATAGAGTTTTTCAAGTTCCAATAAGGAGGATAAGAGTCAATCTGACTCAGGTGTTGAGAATGATCCTAGATCAGGAGGTCACACAGCCCTATACTATCTCTCTAGGATTGAGACTGGGCACCCACTTGAATAAAAGGGAACACAAAATGGTACCAAACCCAAAGTTCTTGTTGGTACGCCCACAACACTCTGTGAGTTGTCTCTTCATGCATACTAGCCTGGTAGTAATCTAGTAAAACTTGGTCGCCTCTAAACACTGAACTACACAATGCACCTGTGCATGGGAGGCCTGATGGAGTGTTACGGATCTAGTAATCCACCTGATCATGAGTAAAATCACTCACAAGGAGAGGCTGGTAATCTTGTGGATTGGCACATGAGAACCTAACTTCTCGGTACCAGCCTCAAAGTGCATCACGTTGTAGTCTTAAATGTTGTATGGACCTAGATAAAAAGTCATCAGGTTAACCAATTCCCTTCTCCTAGAGAGGTCAGTCAATGAGTAAATATCCTTCGTGGTTGGGGTCAATGATTGACCCTCCAGCATGAATGCCTCTACGTCTGTATGTCAGTACTCTATCAAGGCATTGAGAAACCTCGGTTGTTCCGTCATGAATGGACACTAAAATAATTTCCAAAGGCCACATTGTTTTAGCGTAGCAACCGACGCAAGGTCCTCCTTGACCAAGACATCCATCTCCTCATGTTCCCTCTCTCTCCAGTGCACATACATCTTGTCACTAATCCGGATTATTTTCGGCACGAAATGAGAGTGGAGATATAATAAATAAATATACATAGATATCTTGGATATCCAAAAATATAACATAAATGTATCAGAGATGCAACCATAAACACAGAGATACAGTAATACAATTTATATTAACAAGCGAAAATGTACAAAGACTATAAAAATACATAGTGAAAGACTCACTAGAATGGTGGCAGCTTATCTCTGAGAAGAGATGTGACGGATACTCACATATGTAAGAAGAATATTTTAGAATGAGGCTCCAAAGTAATTTTTATCATAAAGAAAATCCAAAACCCTAACACCGGAAGATGAAAAGCCAACAGTTTTTTGGACCCCTTTTTGGGTAGTTTGGTGTATCAACTTCCCAGGGGCGTAACTTTGGCATATGATCTTCGTTTGGGGCGCACGATAGCTCATTGGAAAGGTATCGTCGAGGAGATTAATTTTGGGGGCTAAATCGGAGCCTTTTTCTATCATTGAGGAGATATATCCCAAAAAACCTTCATTTAAGCCCTCAAAATGGCCCCAGAAGTTAAAAAATGCTAAAAATAGTAAATTACCAAAATTGTCAAAAAATTGTTTTGAGCCAGTTGGAAAAGGTGGGTGGCCACCAATATCCACCTGTATCAATCCTCCCTCCTTAGGAAGAAATGGTATCCATTTCATTGAGTTTCTGGGGGAGAGGGAAAAGCATTTTCTGAATCTGCATCTTGATGAGTTGCTTGCCTTGTTGGAGAGGTTGCATTGCTTGGCTTGTTGAAATTTGTCGTGAACCTGTGGCTAGAAGGGTTGGACCTTTTTAACCAGTCTAGCTACATGAGATGCCTGTGTGTAGAAGGAATATTTACACTTTGATGCAATCTTATCGACCTGCTTCTATTGGATAGAAGGTGCTTGGGTCGAGGCTGTAGTGGTTACAGTATGCTTATTTTCACCTTTTGAATAGATTGTGAAGAAGCTAAATTTTGTAGTATGAGATACTACCTTGCAGCATTTTTTAGGTGGGAAAGTAGTTGGAACTACCTCTGGTATCCTATAGAGATGACCCCCAAAGTAACAATGACACTACGGGGTCGAGACTCATAGATAGCATGGCGCTTCCACATATATGGTTGGCCCAAGATAACATCGCAGACATATAATGGGGAAACATCACATAATACCTCATCCTTGAAGGGTTGGATGTCCTATGACAATCGACATTGTTGGTTTACATGAAGATCTCGTCCATGGATAATCCACACAATGTTGTATGGTTGCGGATGTGGTGTTGTTGACAATCCCAACTGTTTGAAGACCTCTGACGAGATGAGGTTATTTTGTCTTCCTCTATCAACAATAGAATACAGTGGGGTCCCCTTCACCCACATATGTGAATGAAAAAGGTGCTTTCCCTCTTCAGGATCTATGGGTTCTTCTAGTTGAATTGTTGTGGTCACGAAAATAGCAGTGGGGTCTGTGTCGATGATCTATCTTCTATCAATATTTTCTGAATCAAATTTTGAATCAGGGTTCAGCTCCTTGTAGTTGATCCTGGCCACCAATGAATTTTTTGAGTGACATTCATCAGTGTTGTGCCAGGGGATTTTGTGGAAATCACACCATTTTTCAGTGTCCTTCTTCGTCTTTTTGTGATCCTTCTTTTCATATGGCTTGGATTGGTTTTCGGGATACTGTTTGTTAGTGTCGTCTTTAACATACTTTGGTTGCTACGTATTTTCATACACGAACTATTGTTTGTTCTGGTGCTTAAAATTATGCTCGATTTTAACAGCATATCAATAAGTAGCATCGAGTGATGACATGTCCTGAAAATCCATTTCAATTTAGATGTATCTGTGTAGATCCCCATGGTATTTCAGAACCAAATGTCGTTCGGAGTCCTTGATATCGATCTTGGTGCACAAGGTATGGAAGGTATTGGTGAACTCCGAAACTGCTTGGCCCCTCTCTTGCCGCAGTGTGGTCCATCTCATGTATTGGTCCTCATAGTTTCCAACAGGGTAATATTGTTCCTTTACCGCATCCACAAAAAAATCCCAAGTGGGCTCAGCCCCATATATTCCAGACTCCTCTGTGGAACTTTTCTCCTAGTAAGTTTCCGAAGGTGATATTTTTCCTGTCAGAGAAATTATGAACAGAGAAATAACCTTCTAGCAGATTTAACCATTTTTCTAAGGTATTTGCATCTATATGTCCTTCAAATATGGGAATATCAAGATTAACTTGTACCTTGAAAGGTGAGGTACTTCCAACGTGGTCTCTTGATGAAGACGTGTTTGTTGTTATCGGTAGGCATTGAAGGATGTGGGAAAATTTCTCCATCATTTTGTCCCTTTGTCACGTGAGAGCTTGCTCAAGCAATAGATTAATAGAATCGTCTTCTCTGTCATTTTTCTTTTCTTCCGCCATGGAGGGTTTCTTGGACGTGTGAGAGCGATTTTCTTCAAGAAATACAATCTCGATACCCAAATTTATATACTCATACCTCATCGGAGACATGCACTGAAAAATTATCAAGAGCAGCCTGCTCTGATACCATTGATCCGGATTATTTTCAGCACGAAATTAGAGCGAAGATATAATAAAGAAATATACAGAGAAATCTTGAATATCCAACAATATAACATAAATTTATCAGAAATGCAACCATAAACACAAAGATACAGTAATACAATTTCTATTAACGAACGAAAATGTACAAAGACTATAAAAATATAAAGTCAAAGACTCGCTAGAATGGTGGCAGCTTATCTCTGAGAAGAGATGTGACAGCTACTCGCATCCATAAGAAAATGATTTTACAATGAGGCTCCAAATTCCTTTTTATCATAAATAAAATCCAAAACCCTAACCCCAAAAGATGAAAATCCAACAGTTTTGTGGACCCCGTTTTGGGTAGTTTGGTGTATCAACTTCTCGGGGGCATAACTTTGGCATAAGATCTTTGTTTGTGGAGCACGATAGCTCATTGGAAAGGTATCGTCGAGAAGATTCATTTTGGGGGATAAATAAAATCCTTTGGCTATCATTGAGAACATATTTCCAAAAAAACCTTCATTTAAGCCCTCAAAATGGCCTCGGAAGTTAAAAACTGCTAAAAATAGTAAATTACCAAAATTGCCAGAAAATTGTTTTGAGCCAGTTGGAAAAGGTGGATGGCCACTGATATCCACCTAGATTAGTCACATAAAAATATGGAGAGGGTTTAGTTTCTTTTATTTTATTTTTTTCCAATTAAAAGGAGGTGTATGTGGGTTCTAGTTTACACAGTGGTGTATGTACTCGGGTTGTTTATTACTCTGCCCAAGTACATACGCGGGCTGACTTTGGACAGCCCACGTACACGCAGATGCAACCTTTTTTCAAAGGCACGCCCCTCCCAAACTAAAAATTAAATGCATATGAGTAAATTAAATTGCAAGAGGGGGGAATTTATACTTACTTGGTCCAAGTAAGAGGGTTTTCCATCCACCGTAGCTCCCAGAATTCGATTTTTTTATGAAGGGGTTTTTTGACTTTTGTTAATTTCCAAGTTGCAATGGTAAAAATGAGTTGTCCACCTCTATTTATAGACTTTTTTGGCCCTTTTTTCCCTAATTGGGTCCCCTTTTTCACTTTCCCTGGCTTGGTGGCTTCTTAAGTTCTCTTTTGAGTTATCTTTTAGTCATCCTAATGAGCTAGTCCTTACGGTTTCGTAATTTTTTCAGATCGGTTACATTTTACGTCATCCCTTGGTAAAAGTCATTTTTTCCAACTTTTGCATATAAGTTAGGTTTTCATTCCCATCTTTCTTCATTTCATTGTATTTTCTTCTTTACCATAGGATCAACCCCACCGAAGTGCGACATGGAACCTTCTCTACTGCTTTAGAAGTGTCATAATTAGGTGGTAGAACCCACCTCTACATGGATGCCCTAGCTAGATCCTTTGTTGAATTTTGGCATCCATGCTATCATTTTTTACTATAGTCTTGGGAGTCCTTGTTAGTATCGTCATGATTACATATTGAAGCCTCATTCTTCTTGCTAATCATCATTCTTGGACTTACCCTCAGGACACCCTAATGAGCATGTTTTATTTTCTTTCAAGATCTCTTTAAATTTTGAAAGCAACATCCAACGAGACTGTATTTATTATTTTCGATCTCATCTGGATTACTTGAGAAAAGTATCCCCCTGTAGTCTTCTTTAAGCCCTTTTCAGACTCTCTAAAATTGAAAATATTGTAGAGCGATCTTGTTTCCCTTCATGCTCACCAAACTCAAATTTGAAGGCACATCTACCCGACGGTAGTTTACCCCTTTTCGGTCAGGATGGATAATTTTACGAATAAAGGTATGCTCTAGGAACTTCAGCTCACTAGAAGAGTATTCTCAGGTGTAAGTTTAACCCTTTTTCGGGCCTGAGGGACTAAATTTTCGAAAAAGGAACATTTTCCTTGGTTTTGGTTTATCCCTTTTTCGGGACTTGGAGATTACTTATGAAAAAGGAAACCCCTCAGAGTCCATAGTTAATGTCTTTTCAGACTCCCTAAATATGAAAATATCATCAATTGACCTTGTTCCTTCACACCTGTTAAATTGGTCCAAAAGAACATCTACTTGGAATGAATTTAACCATTTTTCCAACCAGTATATTATTGTGGAAAAAGGTATGCCTCAAGACATTCGCTTCGCCGGGAGAGTTCTCCTCAGTTATATTTTATACTTTTTTGGGCTAAGGAGACTAAACCTAGAAAAAGGTTGTGAGTCCATAGTTAGGCTCTTTTCAGACTCCTTAAAATTGAAAATATAGTCGGGTGATCTTGTCTTTGTCACACTCGTTAAAATGGTTTTGAAAAGACATCCCTTCGGTGCAAGTTTACCCCTTTTTCGATCCGATTGGACTATTTACGAAAAAGGTACTCCTTGGAGTCTTCTTTTTGTGTTTTTTCAGACTCTCTAAACGTGAAAAAACCATTGATCTTACCTTCCCTGGGCTCGTAAAAATTTACATGGAAGGGGTCTTGTTGTGTCATGCTTAATCGCATTGCGGGTTTCATATTTGCATATTTGGCCTAATGTCGTCTCCATGTTTCTTTCAACTAAACCTTTAAAGAATTCCTTATACGCAAGCCTTGCAACACTTTTTGCCTCTATGATCTAACACCTTGACCCATGGAGGAATTTTCCCCGAGTGTCCTTATGGTGCACATGTCTCCTTTCCTTGAGCATCAATATGTTCCATGCACTTGGAACCATTTTTCTTGCTCACGACGCATGTTCCTCCTTTGTAATGTAGCATTATTTTATTATTTTTCAGGCTCGTTAAAAAATTGAAAAAGACAAAAAAATAAAATATTCCAAAAAGAGAAGAAGGGAAATATACTTTTTTTTTCGACAGCCAGATAGTTTCCCTTGTACAAAGCACATTTTTCCATTTTTTCGCCAAGCATTGGGATCTAGTATGACCTTAGTAAGTTATTCTCGCTACATAGAGTTGTGTCCTCCTCCGTTTGGTTACTTTTCCAAACATATGGAGATTTTGCGGTGCCTCCTGCATCACGGACTTACGTCAATTTTACCCAGCCTGAGTATGATCATCTTTCATGTTTTTTTCCAAGGGAAGTTTTATCCAACCTGAGTAGTCCATTCTGCAGTTTGGCTCTTGAATTTCATGAATCAGCCATCCCATGAGTCCAATCAAGTCCAGATTCAAAATTGATGAAGTTTTCTACCTGATCATCAAGATCCTCCAGTATTTTTTCGACGACTTGTTGAAGACCTTAGAGTAGTGAGTCTTACACTCCTATTGTACTCATACCTAAGCTGTTGAATATATTGAAGTTTTTTCTCAAGCTATGAAGCCCTCATCTCCGACCACAAGCTGATGCTTCTTGACGATGCATATTGTATTGTATTCAAATATCATCGAATGATTTTGACATGTAGATCCAATGTGTATTTCTCACGGCTACACTATATATAGACATTTATATGACATGGATCTGCAGTGTACTTGATTGGAAGCAATGATTATTTCATCGCGAGCATGGGTATGCCCACCTTAGAGAGATTATTATTGTTTTGCAGATAGCGACCTCCCGAACTCTGGTCCCGGGCTCACTTGACTTTGTGCATTCCCGATGTTGAATATATTGTAATGTATTTCGGCCATCAATTTCTCTTTTGAAATCACACATTAGGGGGCATCTGTTATAGCCTTAAAATGCTCTACCTATGCATACATGGCATTGGCCTTTCTACTTGCATAATTTTCCTAATCAATGTTGAGGAACTCTATTTAAAAAACCATTTTTTGGAGCATGTACATGCCCTACTGCACTACTTCCCTCATACATACGCTTTCTACATGCTAGACAGCCCACGTACATACGCTTTTTTCATACTAAATAGCCTGTGTTTACCTCCAAAACTTGCAACAACAACAAAAAATTGCAAGGAATTTGGCCAAGTTTACAGGCTATCAAGGTTTTCCCAACCAATTTACTTGTTGTATCCTATCCCCAAACTAAATAACTATCCTTTTGTCATATAAAAGGAGGTCTTGTGGTCCCATTCCCACATCAAACATTAGAATAGTGAAACTCTGCCCAAATCCCTTTTCCCTCCTTTCCCAAGTATTTGCAACCCCTTCTTATTTTTTGCCTCAACATTCCCTCTCTAGCCTTTTCTCCTATACAATCCCTTACCTTCCCTTGAAGTGATCAGTTGATTGTGAGAGAAAGCATTTGGATAGCTCACTTGGAGAAACATCAAGAGAAGCCTAGACCAGGTTCGCTGGAGCGTCGGCCTAAAAAGGTTGTAATTTTCGATCTTTGCATTTGAATAAAAGAATCTTTTTCCTGTCCCAAATGATATCTTTATGTTTTTCATTTGATTTATGCATAATGGTTTATATCTAACCCTAATCTTGATGAGTGGAGATAGAATATTTGTAGCATTTCTCTCCTAAGTGTTTTTACAGGTCATATTTAGGAGGAGACTTGCAGCCTGGGAGCTACAAAGCTAGAGGTGGTCTACATCGAACTTTGGACTAAAGGTACTACTTCTGACCTACTTTCCTATCTCTTTATGTTCATCTATTTAGAGTGTTTCGGGTAGTTTAGGAATTAGATTGTATTTTAAGGGAGATCATAGCTTTGCATATACTTTGACCCTGGTATAGTAATAGGTGGGTTTTCCCTCCTAGCACTCAAGTTGTATGAATAATCTATTTTTAAGGTTGGCCAAGCCAGACACCAAATTGGTGTATGAGACCTCCTCCACCCAACGATTTCACTGGGAAAGTCTACGGAGGTATACATACCCTACCCCCCTTTGGATTTGAACTTGTGACTTCTTAGGAGGAAACACATGTTCTTAACCATTAAGCCCACTCATGATGTATTTTAATTCACTCTAAATAACGCATTTGAGGTTCAATTTGAATCCATGGCTTCAACTTGAAAATCATACTTAAAAAACACATATTTTTAGTTAAACTCTTAAACGATGTGATAATTTGAGGAAATATAATCTTCTCCCAGTTCCAATCGATTGATACACCTAAATGTTTGAATTAAATTAACAAACTTCAAAACAATTCCTTAACCAAGGTAAAATACATAGGAAAATACTTTAAAATATTTTAAAACCTTGATTCAATATAAAGAAATGGGAAAAAAAACACCTCAACATGGTTTGTAAATACTTGATAGTGACATTCTAATTACTACGCTTTATTATAATGCTCCCTTTTAGGGTCGAGAAGATAAAATTTTATTTTAAAACATGCACTTTATATACTTAAATATGAATGTACTTTTGAATGTATGACATAGGTATTACATTGAATATCATTGTACTTTTAAAAGTATGGAGGATGCATTTCATTTAATACTATTGTACTATTTAAAGGTACGATAGTGTTTGGCGTTGGTTAAAAGCCAAATGATTTGTATCTTTTTTTACCTCCTTTTCTTCCCAAATTCTGGCAATTTATTTTTCGTCCACCCCTTTTCTAGACGTCGTCTTTGTTAGTATCAATGTCACCATTAGCACCATTTCCAAGGTATGCATAGTAAGTTGGTTTTTGTACATGTAGATGTGGATAATCAAAAGGTTAGGTTTAAATTTTAAAAATTAAATCGAGGGAATTGATACCACTAAGGGTGGATTTAAATTTTAAATTGAGAGATTTGATATCGTGCCATTTCCCTTCCCGCACTCTCGCATAGGTATTCATGACCGAGGAACTGATCAAACAAAGAAGAGGGGTGTGCAGGTGAATACCATGAAGGATATCCTTCAGATACAACACTCAATCTTCTCGTTGCTCAAGATATGAGGGCCTCAATCGCACAACTCGGGAAATGAAAGAAGCATTAGGTGGCGAAAATCTACAAATTGAGATGAAAATCAATTATCATCCACCTTTCCCAGAGTCGAAACTTGCTCTAGGAGTTAAAACCCACACAGAGATGTCCACCCCCACTCTTCTTATACCTAACCAAGTTCTGGGACTCCAAGTGCTCAAAGATGGTCACTAAGTTTCTACAAGTTACATTCCAAATGGCATCATCGTCCTATGGACGACCAACTCAAGGTTATTGAATTTATTTCCATTGATTCTTCCTTGTTTTTCTCTCTTCCTCCCTGAACTCATAATAATATAAATTTTACATTGTGTTTGGTTGACGAATTGGTGGCCATGTGTGCATGTGTTTGGGGTTCCCAAATATTGAGCAACAACAGGGTGAGGATGTCGGGTTCGTATTTTGCACCCCACCCCTTGACACCATCACCGGCCCAAGGAAGAAGGTGATTGATGAGAAAAACCCTCCATTTTTCAACCCAAAATATATAGAGACTTCTAGAATCGCAAGATAAACAAGCTACCCCAGCAGAAAACTAATTGTTTTTTAGAGTATCTTGTTTGGTTACTTAATAGTCATCATAGTCATTGTGGCGTTAGTTTGTAACTTTCATAGGTAATTGCTTGATATTTTCATATTTGAACGATCTAGGTTGCAAAATATCTTGTCATCAAATTATTTTTAGATATCACTCAACCAATTTTGCAACGACACTACATTTAGTTTTAAAGGGTAAGGAATATATCATTTGACATTATTTGCATTTGGTTTTAAATGTTAAGGAAAATACTTGACTGACATTAGTTCCGATTCTCAAATTCCTTATGACCATGATTTTTTTGTACAATCGTTGATCAAGATTGCTTCCAACTCTCAAACTCTCCACATTCATTGTTTTGTGTACATTGACAATGTAATCTGGTATTGTGTTTTCTTATACTAACCATTTCCATTGCACATTCTATTTGTGCAATCTTTAGTCTCATTAGGAATTTTCCTTCTATAAGGGATATTGTTTTATTTTTTCCTCCTTAGTTTTAATTAGTATTAAAAATAATTTCCTTGGACACATGGGTGGGGTTGATCTCTCTTTGTCATGGTATGCTCCTTTGTGCATTTTCCTTACTTTAAGGTGTCGATCCAATGAAAATTTCAACGAGTTTCTCCTCTCTGCAAACTCTGTACTAGCAAGTGGGGTCGATCTAATGCAAATTTTAGTGGGTTTCTCCTCTACACACTCTCCAAATTATTGGAAGGTGGGGTTGAACAATGAAATCATCAACTAGTTTGGGAGAGGGTTTATTTGGTCGGGGTTTGGTACCATAGTGTTTTTTATGTTTGAAATGTATATTTTTTGTTTGTTTTACTTTTTGTTTATTTTTTATTTATTTGTAATGTAATTTAAACATGTATTTGTATTTAATATGTGATTTTAATTATATATAAGGGTCTAGGGTCGAAGTGAAGGTAGGTTCCTATGTATGTATGGGGATAGGGAAAGAA
>ML776943.1:0-41747 GCA_009831015.1 Picea engelmannii
TGAATTGTATGAACTTTATACTCATTTTTCTTGAAATTTCATAAGGAATTTGATGGTGCACTTTGTTTCTAAGTTTGAGAAATGTATAAAGAGGTCATTGTAAAAAACAAGAATTTGAGAATTAATAAAGAGGTCTCAATTGGAAGTGGACCCAGAGATGTATCCCAAATTGGGTGAACTCCATTAACAAACTTGTGTATCTGGCATATTATTGTTGTTCTATTTTGCTCAATTATTTGCAAGTTGTTTATCATGAAAGTGAATTTGGATAGATAAGTAATTTCACATGTATTTTGAAATCAATCAAACGATCGTTATTATTTCAAAGATCAAGTAAATTTTTATGTGAATTGAATAATAATTAATGTCTAAGTATTTTTCGGATCACCCACAAGTTGACCTACTTTGTTGACCACCATGGTAAGCCCATTACTTGCATATGTGGGGATACTTAGGTGTTGAATTTCAAGAATATTCTAGAGGGTCCAAAACCATAACACTAATTTAGGATTGAGGCATGTAAAAACACTAACCCTAACCATAGATAAATATCAAGCTATGTTAAATACTAGTCCACTAGGAAGAGAAGGGGTTCCATTCTTTTGGTATTGTTATTGTTCCATAATTGAGAAGAGAATCTAGGAGTGGTATATTGAAGCACAAAAAAGGTGGTAGAATATTCTATAGCAACCATTCAGACCATTTTGTTGATAACAAGTCCATGGTGAGTGCCCCTTTCTTTGTACCCGCATTTCATAATTGAGAAAAAGAGTGCAAAGCATAGACCTCAGTTTCTACTTGGGTGTTCTCCTATATTGGGTTTCCTAGGTCACATATTGTGTTCATTTGTGTGGATGGTATGTTAATTTTCTTATTTATTTCATTTGGTTCAATTATTTCCATAATTTTGAGCACTACTCTAGTAATATTAAATCTAAGATCTAAGGCAATAAACTACAAAATAAAATATTTTAGAATATTGTAAGGTTTTTTGCGATGAACTATTCTAGTGTAATATTGATGGTAGTTTATATATCATATTGGTATCAGAGCAGTTCTCTTTGGGAATTTTTCAAAAGTTGTAAGATCCAGGAATTGGCTTAAGAAAGAAGTTTTAAAACTCTATCTATGGTAGATGAGTCCATTTGTAACAGCCCTTGGGATGAGGAAAAGGAGATTTTTTGAAGCTAGAAGAAAAAGTCATTGATATGTCTTGCACCATGGCCCTCATCATGGTGGATCTTGAAAAACTATTTGGATCTTTTTGGGATGGTGGTAGCTCTAACTTAGAAGTCATGTTAAAAAAAAAAATGGGAGACAATGAAGACCTGAAAAAGGATCTAAAAAAGGAACCAGAGAAAGAGAAACCAAGTTACAATGTCATCATTTTTTCACAATCTCTCCTTAAAATGGAAGAAAAAGTGAACATAAAACCCTAACAAGGTCATGTGAATGATGTTGTTAAGTTGAATAATTGGTTGCAACACTTAGAAGTTTATTTTAATGTCCATAATATAGTATAAGACAAAAATATTTCATTTTCATGACTGAAACTAGAGGTCCATTCCCTAACTCAATGGGAAAGCCACATGGAGAAACTTAGACTCGAGCGTGATCCACTATTAACTAAGTGGAAAGAATTTAATACCCTTATCATGTCCTAGTTTTAGCCTATTAGGTATGTAAAGGACCAATGGATCCATTGGCATCACATCTGGGAGAGGAAAGGGAAGAGTGTTCAAGAGTACACCATCGAGTCCAAAGAAATTTCGATCATGTTGGCTATATCTCCTAAGAACCAAGATACACTCCTTAAGTATTTGGGGCATTTACATATTAATTCATGAAAGAAAGTAATTCTCTTTACACCTAGACAAATTGATGAGGCATGTGTGTACGCAAAATACTTGGAGAATATATAGGACAACCAAGTGGTTCCAAATAAAAATACCACCAATATTCTTCCAATGAGGAGAAAAAGAAATGGAAAGGAATGGAAAATAATACAATATCCATTCTGCATCATTGCAAGGATCCAAACAACCACCACAACTATTGTAATGTCGATGGTCACAATAAAGATAAGTGTTAGAAGCTACATCTATAGATGAATCCAAAGAACCGTATGAAGGATTCCATGAAGAAGAACCTGTTATCCATGGATTCAAGAAACCCAGTATAAAGAAACTTAAATGTAGGTGAAAATATTGTTTCCATTACATTGTTGGAGGAGATGAACTTGAGTAGCCTTCATCACAATGAAGAGAAGGATATGACTAAACTCTTCCATATTAATATCTAGGTCAAGAAGATAAAGGTGGATGCTCTATCTGATTTTGGTTCATAGGCCAATCTCATAGTAGAATATTCGGTCAACAAGCTTGGATTGGAATTTCCTGATCATCCTAACCCATATTCATTAGGATGGTTGAATAAGGATTCAAATCTCAAGGTCACCAAATAGTGGAATATCAAATTTTATATAAGTGAAAACTATATTAATGAAGTGGAGGTAGACGTAGTACAAATTGTTGTGTGTGGTGTAGTGTTTGGAAGCCCCTACATGTATATGAGGGATTCAATTTGTTGATGGGTTCAAATGGCTTGTCAAGTAGGTAAGGGAGAACACGTGATGGTAGGTCCCAATTAGACCTACTCTCATTTGGTGTAGTGTTTTTGAAGAGTATATGGGCCTCGATGTTGCTTAGAATTACAACAAGAAAATGGGAAAGACAAACAATTTTCCCCTAAAGAGTTCTAATTAATCCTAATATTGATCTAACTAAAAGAAAACTAATCTAATCCTAACTACCTCTAACCTATTATGCGAGAAAAGATAAAAGAATGAGTAAAGTGAGAGATAATATCATCATAACAAAAAATAATTCGTGTATGCTAATGATAAGTGAAAAAAACAATTCTACAAATACATAAACAATTATTTGTATAATGCATTCATTACATTATTTTTGTACTCATAAGGAAACATATGACAACATGAGAAAATAGAAAAAAGTGAAGAAATAGTTCATACAACATAATTCTATACTACTCAAGAAAAATAAAACTTTACAAAGAATAGTCTCATATACATTCACCAAAGTCACAAATTTCCAAAATCCTCTTTCTTTTTATTCCCTCAACAGTAATAGTACCATATTTCACTTACAAAGGGAAAAAGTCCCATTTACATTCAACGATCTCTCTTTTATAAAACAAGAGATACTCTTCATCTCTCATGGATATTCGTTTCATTTTCCTTTTGTTTCTCATATTACATTTATAATTTCTTTCATATTGAAAAAAATAGAATATGTGGGGCTTACAAAAAAAATTTGGAGAGTTTCCTGGGAGGTTATTTTCTCCCTTATGCAGCCCATAAATGACATTCATTTGAACATATTACTATCTATGTTTGTTGGCATTGTCTTCTATTCCTTGAGCTATTCTAGGAATTTATGGTGTTTTCCTATTGATTAAGATCTGTTGATCTTCTTCTCCTCTATCTTAAATTTCCGTTGAGTTATTTATGGTCTGATTTCATTGCTTGTAGCTTGATATATGACTATTCGAGAATAACATAGCCTGTTCGTCTACTAAATTCGAGTTCCTTTTGTTCTTTTCATTTTTGGACAAATTTCACCCTCAATATTCCAATACATGTTATCCCATCCCGTTATTCTCTCTTCTATCTTTCCAGAGAGCCATATTGGGCCTGATTTCATTACCCGTAGCCCTGGATATGGCTTCTTCAAGTTTGCATAGTCATTCCTCTGTCTGATACCTTTCCAATGAGGTATCATGGACCCAATTCTGGAACTTGAAGCCCAAGTTATGCTCATTTGAAAACCGTCGCTCAACAACCGTCGATCAAGCCTATAGGTGAATCTAGACCATTGATCCTTAACCTGCAAATAGAAACCCCACATGCATAAGAGTGATCAACATTTAGTGATTTAAATGGTTTTATCTTTCCATTAGTGATTTAAATGATTTTAAATTTCCATTGATCTATTGTTGGTCTAATTTTGTTGCTTGTAGATTGAGATATGACTATTGGATAATAACATATCATGTTTGTCTACTAAATTTGGGTTCCTTTTGTGCTTTGCATTTTTGGACAAATTTCACTCTCAATATTCCAATACATGTAATCCCGTCCCATTCTTCTCTCTTCTATATTTCTGGAGAGCCATCTTGGGCCTGATTTCATTTCCCATAGCCCTAGATATGGATAATTCAAGTTTGCACAGCCATTTCTTTGTCCAATGCCTTTCCAATGAGGTATCATGGACCCAATTCTGAAACTTGTAGCCTAAGTTATGCTCATTTGAAAAACGTCGGTCAACAACTGTCAATCAAGCCTATGGGTGAATCTAGACCATTGATCCTCAACCTGCAAACATAAACCCCACATGCATAAGAGTGTTCAACATTTAGTGATTTAAATGGTTTTATCCCCTATGGATATTTTGAATAAGAACTTGGGCAGGCATAGAACCTGTGGCTTGTAGTATCATTTTAGCTAATTTCCCTCCTAAAAATTAGGTAAATAATTCAAAAAGAAACAATAACAAAATTATTTACATCAGTCCATATCAATTACAATTATTAAAAAAAATAATAAAATCAATCCCAATTTAAATGAAAAAATAATAATAATAATCTAACTATCCCCACTAATTGGAAAAAATAAAAAATACTAAATAAAAATGATAAAATAATAATAATTACCCTACCCCTTTCTGGATTTGAACCTGTGACATCAAACGAGGAAACAAATGTTTTTAACCATTAGGCCCACTAAGATTGTATACTCCCCATACCTATGTGAAACTAGTAATCAATGAAAATAAAAAATAAAATTATATATATAACTAAAATAAAATAAGAATTTCGTCTCCTCCCATAAAACTAGGGAAAATTTAATCAAAAATAAAAAATTCCCCCCAAAATATAAACTAAGGTCCAAATTTAACACGTTGAAATGTGTATAATAATTTTTTTGGGGTCATTCGTGGTCAAAGTAGATAATCTCTTGGAGTCATGGTGATCAGAGTGTTAAGATAAGGAGTTGACTTCACTCTTCGATGGGCTAAGCTCCGATGGGGAAATTACTTCAATGCACGTAAAAATAAAACTCAATTAGGGAAATAACTCCCCCACCCACATATAATTATTTAAAATAATAATATAAAAATATATGCAATCCCCAACTCACGTGCACTTATCCAAAAAAAATATTGAAATGTGTGTTAATAACCAAAGTCCACACATTAGAAATTTAATAAAAAGGAAAAATGTGATACAAAAGTCCATCGGACTTTATGCTGTCATGGGTGGTCGGAGAGGATAATCTCTCGGATTCATGGTGGTCGAAGTAGATGGAGGTATGTAAACTACCCACTCTGATGACTTTCCATTATGATGGCTCACGATGACTCTAAACTCCCTGATGGATTGGAACAAATATATTAAAATAATATTTATCTCAACACTCTGATGGCATGGATGGAACGAGGGTTGACTCTGATGGGTGGTGAAATCATCCTAATGCACGTAAATCATAGAATTTCCAAATTTTAATACAACATAAGCCTTTTGGATGGTGAAGGCTTGATTTATGAATGTGAGTAAGTCTCGATAAATCCATGAGTGAAAACCCAATGAGCTAGTTTTGAGGTAAGCTTCGCCATCACTTGATTCATTAATGAAAAATTCATATAACTCCTAAAAGTATTTGGGAGGAAAGGTAGGACAGATTCCATGAAAATAGGAAGGCCTTCCTAAAAATAAGGAGTTGTGTCGTAATCATTTATTTCTCATGGGAAATACTATAAAGTAGGTATGTAAGGGCCAATGGGAATGGACCTGGGATGTTATGTTAGATTTTGTTGGGTGAGAAAAATAAAAAATAAAAAGGTTAAATTCAAACTAAAAGAAAAGGGAAAAAATATAATGGGTATGTACAAGTTAGGGTTTAGGGGGGAAAAGAAAAAAAAAAGAAATTACAATGAAAATGAATATATATATACAAAGTGAAAGTTCAATTTGTTTTTCTTTTTGGTTTTATGTTTATATATGAGAAAAATAATGTACATGTTAAACCATAGGTCTTGGTCATAACACACTAGGTAACAAGTGGTTTGTTTATTTAAAAAAAAAAGTTTTATTCACATAAAAATGAATTTACCCCATATAAAATAAATATTTCATGTGAATTAGTTTTCTCTTTAGTAAAAGTAAATAATTAATGTAATTCTATTGGAAAACTGTGGGGAAAAACCACGGGCAATACCATCTAGTTTTGTAAAACCATGGGAAAAATCAATAAAAATGAAAACAAAAATTAAAATGAATAAATTAAATTAAAATGAAAATGAAATAAAATAAAAATATTTACAAAAATTATGTACAAAATAAAAATAAAATACAAATAAATACAAATTAGTAAATTAAGACCAAATTACACAAGTCAAGGTTCCATGCCCCTTCTGGTTTAGTCAGTCGGAGTTCTGTTGGTCAGGGTTTTGTTAGGAATAAGGCGTATCAGGTAGGATTTAAGGAATCATGCTCCATGGAGTGGAGCTAGGACATATAGCGATGAATAATATTTCAATTAATTTGAGACGAAAGGAAAATGATGGAGGTGAAGAATACAACACTTCATGTGATGATTTAATGTCACAAGTAGAGACAAGTAGAAAAAGGGGAGCAACTCAGACCAAGAGCATGACACAGGTCAGTCCAATAAATATGCACATCCTAGAGGGTGGATAGCAAAGATCGCGAGGAGCGGGGAAACAACCAAGTCAAGGAGAAGGTCCTTACGCCAGATCATTGTGCATGATACAAATGTAACAAATAGTGAACAAGAATCAAGCAATGACACGACAAGGAATTAAAACCAAGAATATGAATGCAATTTTGGCTTTAGTTTTGGTGAGAGGTAAGACCTAAAAGGACCGAACATAGATCAATATAAAAGGTTCAGGGAAAATCTTGTGAGAAAGGTGGATCTAAAAGCCTTGGGGGATTCGAACCTCGAGACAAATGCAATCTAAGGTAATACTCTTCTCGATAAGGAGAATCCAGGCAAGAATCAAGGTCAAGGTTGTGGACAAGGATCATGAGATTCTCCCATAGGCCTCTCGAGGCTAGAGCGGTCACATGAACAAAGTTCCCCTACAAAATAAAATAATTAGATCAACCATCCAATCAAAAGGAGACTTACCATTACATCATAAACCTCATATTCCCTTCCTAAAAGTAAACTCATAATAGAGTGTTGAGTTTATTCAATGATAATATGGTGTATATAGATGCGTGTCCTAAAACTACATGTGCCAATTTGAAACAAAAGATTAAGATCCACATGCAACAATATAAAATTGAAGATATTAAGCATAGTATTCCTGCAAGAGGATGAAAATTTTGAATTAGTCAATCAACAAATAATCAACCACAAACTCATTCACGACATGCAATAGAACACCAAACCTTGCAGCTACATATGATCATCAAGTACTTCAAAATCAACAAAAGGTCCAAAGATCACACGTCAATTCCATCATATAGATGTCAACAAAACATAATAGTTCAATAATCATCATGGAGACATTTGAAATCATAAGATCAAAAGGAATAATCAACACCCAAAAAAGAAAATAATTCATCAAGATTAAACCCCCAACTCCCCCAATGTAGGAAAATAACTAACATCAGGATCAAAAGAGAGGATTAGGAAATAGGTTTGAAATTTTAGTAGCGGACCCATTTTCTTTCTCTAGTAAAAGAAAATGTAAAGGGTGGTTGTTGTGGCCTAAAACAATTGCAAAACACTGGAAGAACCAGTTATTTATTTCAATAGAAGGATAGGGCATATACTTCAGATCTGATTTTTAAAGGTAAGCTCAACAAAACTCCAGAAATTTTTCCAATAATCATGGGTACAACAACGACGCCAAATTTCTAAAAGATATAACCCAAAATTTCTAGTACTTATAATCTAACATACCCTTTTCAAATAGCCAATTAGTGATCTTAATTATTTTACTGGCTACACACTTCATATTAGCGATGATTCAACCATGGGTTTTCACTTTTATTAACAAGCAAACATCTTAATAAGTGTGATCATCATCTCTCTTTTCCTGACATTGCTTCACTTCTAGTGAGTGTCCATAGCCACAACGAAGTTGCTTTGGTACCATACAAGCATATCCCTGCTACCTACAGGCATCCATACCCTCGACGAGTTTACTTGTACTTCCCACACTATTAATAGTGCTTTCACCTTCCTCTTTATTTTGGAATATGCTCACCCTTTTAGATTTTAGAAATAGATATGCATATGCACATAAAGTGTTAAGGAAGTAGGGTGATACAAGAGTTTATTTGACTGGCTAAGTAGAAGTTATGCATTTTAGCTTAACACATAGGTCTCCCCAAAAACCATCATAGTATTGGCTATTTTATTAATATGAAGTGAATGGAGCTCAAAGAAAAAGGTAGATAGATACTTTCCTATCCTTGTGGATTATCATGGTATGCTCAATAGGAACATGTGTTCCACCACGACTATTAGTCCATACCTATAGCTAAGAACTTCATGAATTTGCATTTAGATAGAGAATCCCATGCATCTTATGACTTGTAAAAAATTTCTTCAGTATGTGACTAGAATTAGACCAACCCCTCACTCAAATTTAAAGAGTAATATTCAAGGAATACTAAGAGTCAAATTAGCTCAGGGAAATACAAACATTCAACTTAAAATATGGAAGTAATATGTACAAGTAGAAATAAATACTCAAATGGGAATTCAATTCATGAAAAAGAAAACTAAACTAAGAGAAGTCTAAATCTAGAATGTTAATCATTAGAAGGATGAAAACTGGCTGAAAAATAAGAATAGAAACCGACAACAAGTAATAAATTTGGGGAATCAACAACAAAAGTTTTTTCAGTGAAAGGTTGGAAATTAAGCCAAGGGAAATAACCAATAAAGAAATGTTAACCGTTCAATATAAAGTCCAATATAAATATTCCCATAGTTTATCATCTAAAATGAAGAACAAACAAAATTATGAGAATTGATAATCTACTGGAAAAACAAAATTGCAACACAATCCTCTAGTCCAATTGTCACATATGATTTTCCTTTCATTCAGTGAAACAAAATAAGCTTCTAGGAATTTATCCAAATGATTTAATGGATGGATTTACTCAAAACAAATTTTCAAAAAATCCATCGCATGAAAGATTCCACAAACCATTAACCACTCAATATTTCTTGACATAAGCAAGTCCTTTTCATATTTTAAAATAATTATTTTTTCAACAGAAAATACATTTTGTATTTCTCACCGAAGTGCCAATTTCCCTTTTCTATAAAAGATAATCATTAACCACAAAGATTCATATAATGCAATCTAATAAGGAAAAGAGGGAAAATCACAGTTATGGAGGTAATCAAAATAGTCATCAAATAAATCAGAAAACAATATGTGAATATATGAATGAGAATCAATTTTTGATCAGCTGTTGAGTTGGTGGCAATCTTGGTTGATTAAAAATTTTGCAAAGGAATCTGAGTAGCCAAATTTACATTAACACTTCCCTAAGTTTCCTTCATTACGAGAGAAAAATTTTAACTTGTTGGTTTCACGTTCAATTTCCCAACCCGCATAACCAAAGACAGAAGTGTGATCAACTATTAGATCATTTGGGAAGAATTCTTTCTCTAAATGATTGGCTTATTGAGATGAAATTCAACTAAAAGAAAAATAAAGATCAAAATTAAACTAATCCTAATAAAAACAAACTAATATAATATAAAATTAAACTATATTGGTTGTCATAAAACTTGTGGTAATGCCAGTGTAGTCATCAAGTATCCATTTGTTGTCCATTTAGCCAAATCTCTCAGTTTTCTTCCTGAGATATGAGCACTATGTCATTTCCCACAATATATTCTTCAACATGAGAGTTTAGTGTCATTGATTTTTTTGAGATTTGGATCCTCATTACATTCCATATCATTCATGTAATCATAATCAATCAAATTAGATAAACATGACCATAAGACATCAATTCCATCCATGCTATGAAGATACCTAGCCATAAAAAAAAAACTTTGTTTTGGTTACAAGATAAATACAAAATTTGATTCAAAATCATCATCCTTTCAAGACAAGCCATTTAATTCCTCTTGTGATTAATGATGATGTTGTGAAACCTTCATATGATCATCTACAATCTTGGGAGAGGCAAGAGGAAATCATCACATAAATGGTGGCAATTAAGACTCTCTGGTAAGGTGTAAATGATCTCATATCACATATTAGGTGATTGAATTTCTCATTATAAATGAAATATGGAATTAAAAATAATAAATGAATGAAGTGAATAAGATATGATTTATAATCAGTGATAATCCGATGTTTTCATGATGGGAAAGTCCATGAAATTGATATCCTCAAGTTCCCATGAGTGTTCAAAGAAGAGAAAATATGAATTTCACTATCCTTGAGATTATATACCACATAGAATATAGAGGATATGAAATGGAAAATAAGAATTTGGAGCTTCTCTCTCCACTATATAGGTTTTTTGTTCAAAAGAATGAGACATATTATCTGGAAAACAAAATCAACAAGCTCATGAGTGAAGAGGAATCCAATAAAAGATATTCCAAAAGGACCAAAAATTCTTATATTTTCAAGTTATGAATCAACTGATTTTTAGTTTAAGGAATGTTGAAGAGTGTGGGACCCCATAGATTGATGGGTTACAACCCACAAAAAATTCACATCTTGAAGCTTATTATCATGTCCAAGATCAAAATAAATGTTGAGAAATTGAAATTTAGAATCTTAGAAGTTGCATGGATATTTTTCATCAAGGTATTTACAACTCCAAGGATTTGGATGATTTCAACATGATGATGTAAGTTAGACATTATTAAGCCACGATAAAAATAAGATCATCCAAGAATGTGACCAAACCTACTGACTCAAGATTAGCAAATCCGAAGGATGGAAGATACTCTCCTAGAAAATATCAAGTGTGAAATTCTCACGATTGATAGTGCTAGGATTGAGTCTTTAGTCAAAGAGTGAGTCATGTAATAAAAGTATTGGTTCCCAAGTAGTTTTTTGAAAAATATATCAGCAAAAGATTTAAATAACCATGATGTCTAGAATGTCAAAACATGTTTCCAGACAATGTGAAAGAATATCCATTATTGTTATGTACTAGAGGAAACTTGGGTGAAGAAATATGCAAGGTGAAAATTTCTCATTGAAAAATTAACTGAGCAGAGCATAAAATATTTGTAGCCAATGCCCAGAAACTAAAACTAAAGGTATTGTAATAAAATAACTGAAAGGAAATAAAAAATCAACAAAGTTCATTATTCTAAGAAAAGTATATACAGAAAATCATGTTGGTTGAAAGTAATAGAAGAAATGAGTTAATGGAAAAGAAACCATTTGGATAACTCCAAAACCATGGAAAAAATTCATGTAAAAATAGTACAAGGAGTTGGAGTGATTTGGATTTTAGATGGGAAGAATTTTAATAGTCAAAACTTCCATTCATTGTGTACGGGACATCAATCCCAAATATCAAAAGAAAACTAATCAAGTAAAAGCTTCCAATTAGAGTCCTATTCATATGAGAATTGATTACCTTTGATTGCTCATTTTCATCCCAAGAGGAACTAAATAGTATCTTTATTTTTAAATATTCAACTTGTAAGATGAAAACATGCTTGAAAAATATTTGTAATGGTGATCATGCATAAAATCAGTGATTTGAAAATCACCCAACACATAGAAAAACTTGAGAATGAAATGAAGTAAATTTTTCCCAAATCAAAATTAATTAAAAAGCCATTCAAGGGAAATTTAGTGGGAAATCCTTCTATTTCTTTCCACATTTGCTAAAAATTCATGTAGTTCTCAACCAACAGTAAATAAAAGAAAATGAAACTAGAAAATTAATTAAAAAAATAGGAAGCAAAGGTAATGCTATACAAGGAAAAGACATTAATATATTCTACTCTACTCCTATCCTACGCTACAAATGGTTTAAAAATGAGTCATGTAAATTCATAATGTCAATGTATCCATCCTTGTAATCCCAAGCCTACAAACATATGTTCATGGAAAAGATTAGCAATAGAGGTTGGAATAAAAATAGACTAAAAGTGGGAAGAATTGAAACATTAAAAAATCTATCCACTATATTAAAAATTCCATAGTGATAATTCATGAGAACATTATGTGAATATGACTCCTCCAACCATCATTCAATTCTATCATAAAATCTTGCATTACTATCATAGAATTGATGGAGGGGTTTCAATAGAAAGTAGCGTACAGAATGAGAACCATGCATCAAATATGTGTGAGGTGTTCCTGGTGAGAGAATCTTTATGTTAATGAACCTGTTAACCCTAGAAGACAAAACAAAAGAATGAGGGCCTGACATAACCATCGACATAGACTGAAGTGCCTCATTTTCTTGGCAATCCTCCATGGACTCATACTTCAAGAAACCATCAACTTGATATAGACTAGTGAGATCACATGACATACACGAACTAGTACCAAGCATGGTATAAGGTAAATCCTCAAGGAAATGGTGGGATTTACTAACATGAACAATTTCAACTAAAGAGATTCTTGAACAAGAAGATTCACTATTAATCCAAAATGAAGATGAAGAATAAGAAGACATGGTCTAATATATGTCTGTTATAATATTCCCTTCATCCCATGAAAAAGAATCATAAGGCATAGTTGTACTAGGTTCATGGGAAGACACCTTATCCTCTTTATCTTCCATATACACATCACCACCATAAATTATTTCCAAATGGGTATACCCTAATGAGTTTACTTGAATAGGACAAGGGGTGGCTTCCTGCAAAATTAAAATCTTAAAGATAATAGGATACAAATAATAATAAGTGGAATACTTAAGAGAATTGAAAGTCTCTCTTGAAGAAGAAACATTTTCAAAAAGTGACTCCCTGAATGGTATTCTTCTTCCTTAATGATGCAGGAGCGTCGCCAACTCAGCCAGCGAACCAGCACATCAAGCGGAGATCAGCTGGAAAAACAAACCCAAAATTTTAAAAGTGCTTTGGGATTGTAGCGCAAGTCTTAAATGATCCTTTATGAAGGAGCGCCTTTTGTATGTTGTATCAGACCTCGAGCCATACACTCTTGTCTGAATTAGATAGGAGGCATTTATTAGATTTAATGCAGGTAGATAGGATTTTATTTCTAGATTAGACAGTTTTAGAGTTCGAGAGGGAAAGCGGATATAGACACTCTCATTGTATGATTGTAACATAAGCCATTGGCAACATTCAGAAGAAAAGAGCAAACAGAGAAAACTGTGAAGAACACCCATGTACAGACATTTGAATTAATAGATGAAAGTTCTGATTCAAGTTCATGGTTGGTGTTGTTTCTCTGTGTAGATTGTTTATGTGCTCATGAATGTTTGTTTTTCTGGTTATGCATTTGATTTGTATATGCTATGCATGTGATTTTAGGGTTTAAACTGAATTCTGAGAGGAGAGAATAAGTTTCAATTATTTCTCTGTCTGAGCCAGGAGATTCCTGCAAAGAGTGCAGTTGAATTCATCCGCAAGGAGTGCGTTGATGAGGGCTCGATAGTTTAACTTTTGATATTACTTGTCCAGGATTGAGAGTTGGTTGTTGAAGCCGTGCGGAGAGTGCACATGCAGAATAAGAAGTCTCAGTTTTTAATCTGAGAAAAGGAAGCTAAAGACTGCTGCTACAGGAAGTGCGCAGAGTCAGAAGGATTCAACACTTGAGAGGTTGTTTAACATTGAGTGTGAGGAGTGCGCACGAATCCATCTGAAGGAATTAGAGTGGAAAAGATCAGGATTTTTAGCACCTTTGTGAGATCGTGAAAGAGAGCCGAGAAAGGTTTGATCGGAGAAGGGTCAAGCAGGGGTTGCAGGCGCAAGCTTGGAGAACAAGTCTTGGGAAGAAACATTTAGCCATTTCAGAGAAATCCTTGAGGGAGAGGGATTGACGGCCAGGATCCACAGTGGAGATCAGTGAAGTCTCGACAACTGTCAGATCTTGAGGAAGACGTGCACGATTTAAGCCTTAGTGTGCAGGAAAGGAGTCAGAGTTCATCAGGATACGACTCATCGGAGAATCGGGGTCCCTAGTGACATAGAATTCCCACGGGGAGAAATCGTGACTCGCGACTTTCCGAAGAAACCATAGTCGTAGATTCGGGATTGGACACGTGTCAGTAATTTGGAGAGTCGGGGTTTGGCATTCGGGATTTTCCCCATGCAAAGGAAACCCTACCGTTGAAATCACGATTACGCGAAACCCAATAGCAAGATGAGGAGAGGTGACGTGGAGGAGAGCTCCCACACGTGCATCGGAATTCGGAAATTCGAGATTCTCAGTGTTGTAAGAATTGTCGCAGGAGGAATCGCAATTTTCCGAAACGCGATTTCCCGATCGCAGCTGAAGAGCAGGGTCCAGACAATAGTGCAGAGGACAGGTGGCATCGGGAATCAGGAATCGACGACACGAGAGGTAAGTAACTTAAGACATCATAAGTTCTGATTTCCTGATAGAGTAATTCTCAATAAGAAACAAGGAAGGTGTGAAGTAGATATTGGCATCGGAGTTCGGGGAATTGTGAAACCCGATTCCGTTGTTTCGAGGACTCGCGATCCAGTGAGTTTCAATTTCTCGATAAGGTAAAGGGAGATCGTGAGAGAATCATTATGTGGGTGCGAAAAAGTCCCGATAAGGGATTTGAGGAGCACTCGATCTCTTCGGGCCAAGGAAAGAGAAGGTCCCGGTGGAAGCGGACGTGCGTCGGGAGGCGTCTGTGTCAGAGTGGTATCAGAGCGATTCTCTGTTTGTATACTTCGGACAGAGGAAGAAAGAAGAATTTACCATGCCGCCCAGAAGAGAAAGGCAGTCGCCTGATCCAGAGGACAGGGATGTGCGAAGAAGAGGTAGGCCGACAGGGAATCCAGAGATGGAAAGACAGATACGCGATCTCAGAGCAAGATTAGAATACATGGAAGCAGCACAGAGACGCACAGCAAATGCTGGAGATTTGAGCGACTCTGAAGGCGAAGTAGAAGCCAAATAGCAAGGAGAATTTGTAGCTGAAGATGCAGCCAATGAGCAGTTAATTAAGGCTATCGCTCGGATGAGTTCAAAAACAAAAATGGACATTCCAGTCTATGAAGGAAGTCTGGATGCGGAAGAGTTATTAGACTGGATCCAAACTCTTGACACCTACTTCGATTATGAGGATATCGAAGAGGACAAAAAGGTAAGGCATGTTGTCACGAAATTGAAAGGACATGCAACATTATGGTGGGACCAGCTTCAAGTAGATAGACGTTCCAAGGGCAAGCAAAAGATCAAAAGATGTGATAGGATGATTGCGAAGATGAAGGCAAAGTTCATCCCAAGGGACTATCAGATCACACTGTTCAGGAGAATGCAGAACCTGAGACAAAAGTTGATGATGGTGAAGGAGTATACCGAAGAATTTTACAAGCTCAATATCAGAGCAGGTCATCGGGAGAGCGATGATGAAAAAGTTTCCAGGTATATGAATGGCTTAAGATATGATATCCAGGATGAGATGAGTATGGCAACCATCAAAACGGTTGAGGATGCGTATCAAATGGCATTGAAGGCTAAAGAAAAGCTGAGCCAAAAGCCAGCACAGTGAGGCAGAGGTAGGAGCCAGCCGAAAGGTAAGTCGGTTACCCAAGATGGGTTCCAGAAATATAAGGATGACTGGAAGAAGCCTCAGACCAGAACGGAAAGAGGTGGAAGTTCACAGCGAGGCCAGCACGCTGAACATCAAAGGCAACAAATAGAACAAGGCAGAGGGTATGCTGATAACAGTACTTTTCTTCGTACCAGAGGTAGAGGAAGAGGTAGAGGTGGAGTCATCACATTCTTCACGTGTGGAAAGGATGGACATAAAGAAGTTGACTATCCAGATAGAAAAAAGGACAGAGGAGAAGCTCACATGACCGAGGCACAAAGGCGAGATGCTGAAGCAGAAGACGCAGAAGACGGAAGGTCATTAATGATGTGTAAGGTTCTCGTTACACCTGAGAAGGAGGTGGAGGACACAGCTCAGAGAAGCAGACTGTTCAGAACTGCATGCAAGACCAAAGACAGAAAATGCAAGGTCATTGTGGACAGCTGAAGCACCGACAATCTTGTTTCAACTGAGATGGTGGAGAAACTAGATCTGGAAACGACTGATCACCCGAGTCCATATAAAGTCTCATGGCTACAGAAGGGACATCAGGTGAGTGTCACTAAACAGTGCTTAGTTGACATCAAGATAGGAGGATATAATGATAAAATTCTCCATGATGTTATTCCTATGGATGTATGTCATTTATTGCTAGGCAGACCATGGCAATATGACAGGAACGTAGTTCATGATGGGAAAATGAATACATATACTCTGGAGAATAATGGAAGAACACACATGTTACTTCCGATAAAAGACAAGGAGGTGAAAACAGAAGTAAACAACAGGATACTTCTCATGAGTGGGAAGGAACTTCTGGCAGAAGTAAAGAAGAAGGAAGATCCACAATTCTTTGTGGTCAGGAAACCGAAAGTTGTTTTGACCAGCACAAGAGTGGATGATCTGCCAGAGGAAATTTAGGAACTGTTGGAAGAGTTCATTGATATTGTGGTAGATGAATTACCTCATTCGTTGCCATCGATGAGGAGCGTGATTCATCATATAGACCTCATACCAGGAGCCAGTTTTCCAAACAAAGCAATGTACAGGTTGATGTCGTAGGAGAATGAGGAAGTCAAAAGGCAGATAAAGGAACTGCCGGATAAAGGACTGATCAGGGAGAGTTTAAGTCTGTGTGTCGTTCCAATGGTACTTAGTCCAAAGAAGGATGGAGGTTGGAGAATGTGCACTAATTCCAGAGCCATTAACAAGATAACCATCAGGTACAGGTTTCCATTGCCATGGATGGATGACTTGATGGACTATTTAAGTGGAGCCAAATTTTTTTCAAAAGTTGATTTGAAAAGCGGATACCATCAGATTCGCATGAGGGAAGGCGATGAGTGGAAGACAGCCTTCAAAACCAATGAAGGGTTGTACGAATGGCTAGTCATGCTGTTTGGCTTGACGAATGCGCCAAGTACATTCATGAGGCTAATGAATGAAGTGCTGAAGGAGTTCATTGGTAAGTTTGTCATTGTTTATTTAGATGACATATTGATTTTCAGCAAAACAAAAGAAGAGCATCTGAAGCATTTAGCTGCAGTAATGAGGAAACTACAGCAAGAGAAGTTGTTGATCAACATGAGGAAATCTTCTTTTATGAAGACAGAACTCATTTACTTGGGGTTTGTCGTATCGGAAAATGAATTGAAGATGGATCCAAGTAAAGTGGAGGTGATTAAAAATTGGCCATCACCGAGAAATGTTTTCGAGGTGAGAAGTTTCCATGGATTGGCAAGTTTCTACAGGAAGTTCATCAGGAATTTCAGTGGAATTAGCGCAGCAATGATGGACATAGTCAAGAAAAGACATAAATCTTTTCATTGGACTGAAGAGGCAGAAAAGAGCTTCAATCTGTTGAAGCGAAAGATCACCGAACAGCCGGTTTTGGTGTTACCGGATTTTGCAAAAGTTTTCCAGGTGAAATGTGATGCAAGTGGCTTTGCCATAGGAGTGGTCTTGAGCCAAGAGGATAGACCAGTTGCATATTTCAGTGAGAAGCTGGATGAAGCAAAGCTGAAGTACTCCACGTATGATAAAGAATTTTATGCTATCATACAGGCGTTGAAAAAGTGGAGACATTACTTGATCCCAAGAGAATTTGTTCTGTATAGTGATAATCATGCATTACAGTTTGTGAGTCAACAGGAGAAGTTGAATCAGAAACATGCAAAATGGGTAGAGTATATGCAGAATTTTACGTTTGTAATTAAACACATTTCAGGTACTGCTAACAAAGTGGCTGATGCTTTGAGCAGGAAGTGTTTTTTGCTGCAGGAGTTTCGAGTCAAGACGTTGGGTTTTGAAAACCTTAAAGACATGTATGCAGGTGATGCAGATTTTACAGAGGCATACGAGGCAGCTGAGAATCCAGTTCTCAGAGATAGAACCCCATGGATGGATTACCTGATCCAAAATGGACTGTTGTTCAGAGGAAATCAGTTATGCATTCTGAATTGCTCCATGAGGGAGAATCTGCTAAAAGAGAAGCACAGTGGTGGATTAGCAGGACATTTTGGCCACAATAAAACATTTGCAAAGTTGAGCGAAGCGTATTTTTGGCCAAAGATGTGAACAGATGTCAAGAAGTTTGTTGACAGGTACAAAATTTGCCAGCATTCAAAGGGCAGAAAGCAGAATGCGGCATTCTATCAATCGTTACCTATACCTGAGAGGCTATGGGATGAAATCAGCATGGATTTCATATTGGGATTACCGAGGACACAAAGAGGACATGATTCCATCTTTGTGGTGGTTGACAGGTTTTCCAAAATGGCACATTTTGTTCCATGCCAGAAGACCAGCGATGCGACTCACATCGCAAATTTGTTCTTCAAGGAGATTGTTAGACTCCATGGTTTACCCAAAAGCATAGTATCGGACAGGGATACAAAATTCATTGGACATTTCTGGAGGACACTGTGGAAGAAAATGGGAACTAACTTGATGTTTAGTTCATCCTATCATCCTCAGACGGATGGGAAAACAGAGGTAGTGAATAGAAGTCTGGGAGACTTGCTGAGGAGCTTGGTGACAGAACACCATAGCAACTGGGACAATGTGTTGCCACATGCAGAGTTTGCTTACAATGATTCAGTGAACAGGAGAACAGGAAAAAGTCCATTTGAAATTGTATATGGCAGGAAACCGAGAGGAGTATCTAAACTGAGGGATTCAGAGCAGATAATAACAAAGAGTTCAAGTGCTGAAGAATTCGCAGAGGCGATGGAAGAACTTCACAGTAGGGTGAAGCAGCGATTGCTGGAGTCGAACCAGGAATATAAGCACAGAGCGGATCAGCATCGGAGACAACTTCGATTCGAATTTGGTGATCTAGTTCTGGCACATTTAAGGAAGGAAAGGTTTCCAAGGGGAACATACAACAAGCTAAAAATGAAGAAAATTGGGCCATGCAGAGTCTTGAATAAATTGGGAGAAAACGCTTATGAAATTGAATTGCCAGATGAGATCGGAATATCTCCGACATTCAATGTCTCAGAATTATATCCATATAAGGCTGAGGAAGCAGGAGTTGAAAGTGATGAACAGCCAGAGGTTCACTGGCAGAAGAAGATGCCGATTGCAGAAAGGCCACAGATGGAGAGTATACTTGAAAAAAGAGTCAGCAAAAGAACCAGACGGAAGCAATACTTCGAGTATCTGGTGAAATGGAAGAATCACCCAGTGGAGGATGCCAGCTGGGAGACAGAAGCAGAGATTCAAAAGCATGGACAGACCATGCAGGATCTCATGGATAGGAGCCCATGAAAATTTTCAAGCCGAGGAGTATGATGCAGGAGCATCGCCAACTCAGCCAGCGAGCCACCACATCAAGCGGAGATCAGCCGGAAAAACAAACCCAAAATTTTAAAAGTGCTTTGGGATTGTAGCACAAGTCTTAAATGATCCTTTATGAAGGAGCACCTTTTGTATGTTGTATCAGACCTCGAGCCATACGCTCTTGTCTGAATTAGATAGGAGGCATTTATTAGATTTAATGCAGGTAGATAGGATTTTATTTCCATATTAGACAGTTTTAGAGTTCGAGAGGGAAAATGGATATAGACACCCTCATTGTATGATTGTAACATAAGCCATTGGCAACATTCAGAAGAAAAGAGCAAACAGAGAAAACTGTGAAGAACACCCATGTACAGACATTTGAATTAATAGAAGAAAGTTATGATTCAAGTTCATGGCTGGTGTTGTTTCTCTGTGTAGATTGTTTATGTGCTCATGAATGTTTGTTTTTCTGGTTATGCATTTGCTTTGTATATGATGTGCATGTGATTTCATGGTTTAAACTGAATTCTGAGAGGAGATAATAAGTTTCAATTGTTTCTCTGTCTGAGCCAGGAGATTCCTGCAAAGAGTGCAGTTGAATTCATCCGCAAGGAGTGCGTTGATGAGGGCTCGATAGTTTAACTTTTGATCTTACTTGTCCAGGATTGAGAGTTGGTTGTTGAAGCTGTGCAGAGAGTGCACAGGTGGAAGAAGAAGTCTCAGTTGTTAATCTGAGAAAAGGAAGCTAAAGACTGCTGCTGCAGGAAGTGCGCAGAGTCATAAGGATTCAACACTTGAGAGGTTGTTTAACATTGAGTGTGAGGAGTGCGCACGAATCCATCTGAAGGAATCAGAGTGGAAAATATTAGGAGGTTTAGCACCTTTGTGAGATCGTGAAAGAGAGCCCAGAAAGGTTTGATCGGAGAAGGGTCAAGCAGGGGTTGCAGGCGCAACCTTGGAGAACAAGTCTTGGGAAGAAACGTTTAGCCATTTCAGAGAAATCCTCGAGGGAGAGGGATTGACGGCCAGGATCCACAGTGGAGATCAACGAAGTCCTGACAGCTGTCATATCTAGAGGAAGACGCGCACGATTTAAGCCTTAGTGTGCAGGAAAGGAGTCAGAGTTCATCGAGATACGACTCATCGGAGAATCGGGGTCCCTAGTGACATAGAATTCCCACGGGGAGAAATCGCGACTTGCGAATTTTCGAAGGAACCATAGTCGTAGATTCGGGATTGGACGCGTGTTAGTAATTTGGAGAGTCGGGGTTCGGCATTTGGTATTCGGTATTTTCCCCATGCAAAGGAAACCCTACCGTTGAAATCGCAATTACGCGAAACCCAATAGAAAGACGAGGAGAGGTGACGTGGAGGAGAGCTCCCACACGTGCATCGGAATTCGAAAATTCAGGATTCTCAGTGTTGTAATAATTGTCGCAGGAGGAATCGCGATTTTTCGAAACACGATTTCCTGATCGCAGCTGAAGCGTGGGGTCCAGACAATAGTGCAGAGGACAGGTGGCATCGGGAATCGGGAATCGGGGACATGAGAGGTAAGTAACTTATGACATCGTAAGTTCTGATTTCCCGATAGAGTAATTCCCAATAAGAAACAAGGAAGGCATGAAGTAGATATTGGCATCGGAGTTCGGGGAATCGTGAAACCCGATTCCGTTGTTTCCAGGACTCGCGATCCAGCGAGTTTCAATTTCCCGATAAGGTAAAGGGAGATCGTGAGAGAAGCATTCTGTGGGTGCGGAAAAGTCTCGATAAGGGATTTGAGGAGCACTCGAGCTCTTCGGGCCAAGGAAAGAGAAGGTCCTGGTGGAAGAGGACGTGCGCCGGGAGGCGTCTGTGTCACTTAAGAACATTAGTGAATGATTGTAAATTAGAAGGCTCCACACTAGGAATGGTTTCACAATCAACACATTCTTCCTTAACATGGTTTTCCTTATCCAAGCGAAGAGTGGAAAGAAGTGATAAAAGAGGTATGTTGTGTATTTTAACTTCTTCTCATCAAGTGAAGAGATTAATGTGGTTTTAATTCTCCTGCACAATATGAGAATCTAAAATATATTTCATAACATACTCATGGTTAGAAGAGAGGAGAAAATATGAAGAATTGTTAGAACAAGAAGTTTCAATAAATGATCCATCAACAAAAGGGAAACAATATTTCTCTATGTCAGTTATACTAGGATAATTTGTAACAACATGACCATTCAAATCAAAATGAACTAATTCCAAATTATCCATCGGTGAGGAAGGTATGATGGTAAATGTGTCTATATTTTCTTGATTAACATTATGATCAACATTTGTGTCTTTCTCCATAGCTTCCTCTTTCGTTCCTTGTGATAGAAAATATGAGATAGGATAATCAGAACCCGACATAATGAACAGTGTGACCCAAAGTGTCACATTATCAATAGGAAAACCCTCCTCTTGGTAAACTACATAAAAACATGAAATCGAATTTACAACACAAGAGGTCTATTTTTCCTCACAAGGAAGAAAATGGGGAATTGAGTAGTGGGAGGATACATATGTATCTTCCAAAAAAAATTCACTTTATGATCTATATTTCCCATAGTAAATAAAAATCTAGACATATGGAGTCCAACTAAAGGATTATCATTTTCAACATTTTCATTTAAATACAAATCAGCATGTAAAGGAACATTAAAACATGTTTTAGATTCTTCATCCACTAGCTGGTCTATTTCACTAGTAAGAGAAATTAAACAATAAATCAAATCATGGTTAGAGGGTCTATCATACAAAGGAAAACTATAGAAAATATGAGTAAATATAATAACAAAATATTAAAGAGATTCATCTTCATTCTTCCTAAGTTCTAAAATTTCGTCACACAATTTATCATAATCATAATTTTCAAAAGCATGCAAAAATTCACACATAAATTGTTCCCATGTGTGAATAGAGGAAGTCGACAAAGTATCACACTAGCTCTTAACCCGGGCTGCAAAAGTGAGAGTGAACATATTTAAAATGACATTTCCATCAATAATATTCTGAGAAGAACAAATTTTCCAGAATTGTGAAGCATGTTCAGATGCAACAGTTTCACCCTCGCCATCAAATTTAAGTTGTGACAAGAAATGTAAAATATTTCTAGGAGGTTTGGGTGGTACGGTACTAAATACAAATTTCCATAAAAATATATGTGATGGGGCCATTAGTAAATTAAAAAATTAATAAAAATGAGTCCACACGCTCATCTTGTCAACTGGTCGTCCTTCTAGCACTATTTCCATTGATGGGTCCAAATTTCCTATCAAGCAAGGGAGAACACCCAATGACATGTCCTAATTAGACCTACTCTCATTTGATGTAGAGTTTTTGATGCATATATGGGCCTCATTTTCGCTTATAATTAAAAGAATAAAATGGGAAAGACAACAAAATCTCCCACAAAGATTTCTAATTAATCCTAAGACTAATCGAACTGAAAACAAACTAATCTAATCCTAACTACTTCTAACCTATCCAAAAAGTTAAAAGAATGAGTAGAGTGAGAGATAATAGCATCAGGACCAAAAAAAATTGTGTATGCTAATGATAAGTGAAAACAAAATTTCTACAAATACATAAACAATTATTTGTATAATGCATTCATAACATTATTTATGTACTCATAAGGAAACATATGATAACATGCGCAGATAGAATAGAGTGAAGAAATAGTTCATACAAAAATAATGTATACTACTCAGGAAGAAGACAAATGCACAAAGAATAGTCTCATATACATTCACCAAAGTCGCAGATTTTCAAAATGCCTCTTGCTCTTTATTCCCTCAGCAATAACAGTACCATATTTTTTTTTCAAAGGGGAAAAGTCTCATTTACAATCATTGAGCTCTCTTTTATAAAACTAGACAGACTCTTCAACTCTCATGGTTGTTCATTTCGTTTTCCTTTTGTTTCTCATCTTACATTTTGAATTTATTTCATATTTAAAAAATGAATATGTGGGGGTTACAAAAATAAGTTGGGAAGCTTCCTAGGAGGTTATTTTCACCCTCAGGTAACTCATAAATGACATTCATTCAAACATATTAGTATCTATGTCTGTTGGCGTCGTCTTCTGTTCCTTGAGCTATTATGGGCATTTATGGTGTTTTCCTTCTTATTAATATATCATAATCTTGTTCTCCTCTAGATTGTCTTTCCATTGAGATATTTCTATTCTGATTTCATTTCATATAGCTTGAAATATGACTATTTGAGCATAGCATAGACCATTCTTCTACTAAATTCAGGTTCCTTACTTTTTTATTTTTTTGGGACAATTTTCTCTCTCAATATTCTAATACATGTTATCCCATCCCATTCTTCTCTCTTTCATATTTTTGGTGAGCCAGATTTGGCATGATTTCATTGCCCATAGCTCTAGATATTGCTTCTTGAAGTCTACACAGTCATTTATGCCCCCAAATCCATGGTCTTCTATTTTTATTTATTTTTGTTAGTGTGTGTGTGTGTGTGTGTGTGTGTGTGTGTGTGTGTGTGTGTGTGTTTTCTAACATATTTTGTCACATTTATGGTCTAAATACCTCTACCACTACATTCCTCTATCTGATACCTTTCCAATGAGGTATCTTGGACCCAATTTCGACACTTGTGTTCCAAGTTATGCTCATTTGAAAAATGTCGCTCAACAATCGTTGATCAAGCCTGTGGGTGAATCTGGATCATTCATCCTCAACATGAAAACAAAACCCCACATGCATAAGAGTGTTCTACATTTGTTGATTTAAATGGTTTTATCCCCTATGGATAGTTTGAATAAGAACTTGGGCAAGTATAGGACATGTGGCTTGTAGTATCATTTTAACTAGTTTCCCTCCTAAAAATTAGGTAAATAATTAAAAAAGAAAAAATAACAAAATTATTTACATTAGTCTATATTAATCATAGTTTTTATCAACAAAATTAATAAAATCAATCCTAATTTAAATGAAAAAAAAAAAATCTAATTACCCCACTAACATGAAAAAATAAAAATTACTAAAATAAAAATGATAAAATAATAATAATTATCCTACCCCTTTCTAGATTTGAACCTATGACCTCCAAGGAGGAAACACATGTTTTTAAATATTAGGCCCATTTAGATTGTATACTCCCCCTACCTACATGAAAGTAGTAATCCATGAAAATTAAAAATTAAAATAAAAAAATAAAATAAAATTAATTAATCAATATAAAATAATAAAAATAAAAAATCCCCCTCAAAATATAACCTAAGGTCCAAAGTTAACACATTGAAATGTGTGTATAACAATATTGTCAGGGTCACTAGTGGTCGAAGTAGATAATATCTCATAGTCATGGTGATCGAAGTGTTAAGTTAAGGAGCTTAATTCAGTCTCTGATGGGCTAAGCTCTGATGGGGAAATTACTTTGATGCACGTGAAAATAAAACTCAATTAGGGAAATAACTCCCCCACCCACGTGTAGTTATTAAAAAAAATAATACAAAAATATATGCAATCCCCAAGTCACGTGCACTTATCCCAAAAAACATTGAAATGTGTGCTAATAACCAAATTCCACAAATTCAAAATTTGATAAAAAGAAAAAAATTGATAAATAAGTCCATCAGATTTTATGTTGTCATGGGTAGTCGGAGCAGAATTTCAGATTCATGGTGGTCTGAGTGGATGGAGATATGTAAAATCCCCACTTCGATGAGATAACATTCTAATGGCCGACGATGACTCTAAATTCCTCGATCACTTACTTTCTCCAAAGCAAGGACAAAATATATTAAAATAATCTTTATCTCAACACTCTGATGGCATCAATGGCAAGAGGGTTGACTTCGATGGGTGGTGAAATCATCCAGATGCATGTAAATAATAGAACTTCCAAAGTTTAATATGACATAAGCCTTTGGGATGGTGAAGGCTTGATTTATGAATGTGAGTAAGTCTTGATAAATGCATGAGTGAAAATTAAATGAGCTAGGTTTGAGGTAAGCTTCCCCATGGCTTAATTCATTAATGAAAAATTCATATAAATCCTAAAAGTATTTGGGAGGAAAGGTAGGATGGATTCCATGAAAATGGAAAGGCCTTCCTAAAAATATGTAGTTGTGTCTTAATTGTTGATTTCTCATGGGAAATACTAGAAAGAACATGTAAGGGACAATGGGATAGACTTGGAATGTTACGTTAGATTTTGGTGGGTGGGAAAAATAAAAAATAAAAAGGTTAAGTTCAAACTAAAACAAAAGGGGGAAAATATAATGGGTATGTACAAGTTAGGGTTTAGGGGGAAAAAGAAAAATTAAAATGAAAAAAACAATATATATATATATATATATATATATATATATATAAAGAAAATTCAATTTGCTTTTTATTTTTATTTTAATGTTTGTATATGAGAAAAATGATGTACATGTTAAACCGTAGGTCTTAGTCATAACACACTAGGTAACAAGTGGTTTGTTTATTTAACAAAAATGGTTTGCCCACATAAAAATGAATTTACCCCATGTAAAATAAATTTTCATGTGAATTAGTTTTTCCCTTAGTAAAAGTAAATACTTAAATTAATTCTAGAAGAAAACCATGGGAATTACCATGTGGTTTTGTAAAACCATGGGAAAAATGAATATAAATAAAAACAAAAATTAAAATTAATAAAACAAATTAAAATAAAAATGAAGTAAACTAAAAATGTTTACGAAAATTATGTACAAAAATAAAATAAAAATAAACACAAATTAGGAAATTAAGACCAAATTACACGATTCAAGGTTCCATGCTCCTCCTAGTTTAGTCATTCAGTGTTCCGTTGGTCAAGGTTCGACACCTAGGGGCTAGAGTTAGGAATAAGGCGTATAAGGTAGGATTTAAGGAATCAAGCACGATGGAGACAAGATAGGACGTATAGCAATGAAGAATATTGAAATTATGTTTCAACAAAAGGAAAGTGATGGAGGTGAAGAATATGACACTTCATGTGATGATTTAATGTCACAAGTAGTGACAAGTGAAAAAAGGGGAGTGACTCTGACCAAGAGCACGACACGGGTCATTCCAATCAAGATGAAAATCTCAGAGGGTGGATAGAAAATATTGCAAGGAGTGGGAAAACAACTAGGTCAAGGAGAAGGTCCTTACGTCAGATCACTATGCATGATACAAATGCAACAGATAGTGAACAAGCATCAAGAGAAAACTCGACAAGGACTTACAACCAAGAAGATGAATGGGATTTCGACATGGGTTTTGGAAAGACGTAAGACTGAAAAGGACCCGACATAGATCAATCTAAAAAGGTTCAATTAAAAGCTTGCGAGAAAGGTGGATCCGACAATCTTGGGGGCCTCGGACCTCGAGACAACTACAAGCCAACATAATATTCTTCCTAATAAGGAGAATCCTGGAATGAATCAAGGTCAAGGTTATGGAAAAGGATAAAAATATTCCCCCATAAGCCTCTCGAGGCTGGAGCGGTCACGTGAATAAAGTTCCCCTGCAAACCTGCTCCTACAAAATAGAAGAATAATATCATCCATGAAATCAACAGGAGACTTACCAAAACACCATAAATCTCAAATTCCCTACCTTAAAGTAAAATCATAAGGGATCGTTGTGTTTATTTAGTGATAACATGGTGGTTGTAGATGAGTATCATGAAACTAAATGTGCCAATTTGAAACGGAAGATTAAGATCCACATGCGAAATTATAAAATTTGAAAATATTAAGTATAGTATGCCAGCAAGAGGATGCATAATTTTAATTAGTCAATCAACAAATAATAAAATGCAAACTTGTTCAATACATGCAATAGAACACCAAACCTTGCAGCTACATATGATCATCAAGTACTTCGGAATCAACAAAAGGTCCAAAGATAACACATCAATTCCATCATACAAATGTCAACAAAACATAACAGTTCAATAAGCATCATGAGGACATTTGAAATCTTAAGATCAAAAGGAATAATCAACACCCACCAAAGACCATAATCCATCAAGGTTAAACCCATAACTTCCTTAAGGTAGGAGAAGAAATAACATTAGTCTCAAAAGAGAGGATTAGGCAATAGGTTTGAAATTTTAGTAGGGGGGGCATTTCCTTTCACTAGTAAAAGAAAATTAAAGGGTGGTTGTTGTGGCCTCAACACAATCTTCATTAGGAGAGAAATATAGTACCACCTGATCAAGGATGGAAATTCTTTCATCAACACTTCACACAAAGGTAAATCTAATATATCTTTGGTAAGTTATAACCGAGCTAAGAAATTGATTGGTTCTAGTAGGAAGTTTGTATTTATTTTCTTAAGAAAGAATCAACAAAATGATGAATGGCTAAAAGTAAAGGCATATCTAGATGGATGTACTAAAGAGTAGAAATTTTAGTTGGAGGAGTTTTTGTAGGAATATTTATAGAAGTGTTTCAAGGATCTAAAGGGTTACCACCTAAGAGGGAAGTGTATCATGAGACATTATCGTTTCATGACTCTCCCTTGCCAAATATTGGTTTCTATAGACAATCCATCCTAGAGGAAAATGAAGTGAAGAAATAGTTGCAGAAGCTACTGGAGTATGGAGTAATTTGACCAAGCACGTCACCTTATGGGTCAACTATCATCATATTACCCAACAAGGATTGGTCTTGGCAAATGTGTATCGACTATAGATCTTTGAAAGAGATTTCCCTCAAGAATTGGTACCCTCTGCATATAATCAATGATTTGTTAGATCAGTTGCAGCATGAAATTACTTCACCGAGTTGGATCTCAAATAGGGATACCAAGTATGAGTTAAAGAAGAAGACACTTGGAAGATCACCTTCAAGACTAGGAAATGTATATATGAATGGTCGGTAATTCCTTTTAGTTTATGTAATGCGCCAACTATATTTATGTGTTTGATAAATGTTGTATTATGTCCCTTTATAGATTCATTTGTGATAGTGTACTTATATAATATATTGGTTTATATCTCTACCTAGGACGAGTATATCTCACATCTCATGCAGGGATTCAAGACTCTAAAAAAGAATCAGTTGCTAGCTAACCTTAATAAATGTGAGTTTTCTCATTAGTGTATTTTGGGTATGTGATTGGTGGAGATGAACTAAAGATAGATCCCATGAAGATGGAGGTCATTCGAAAGTGGCCATTTCCTATTATTTTCATTGAAGTTAGAAGATTTTTTAGGGTAGCATAGTACCTATGGATGTTTATAGAATCCTTTTTAGTTGTAGTTGTGCCACTTCATTCCAGAACAACTAGTGGTAAGATTTTATAGTAGTGGAAGAATAAACATAAATATTTCATTGAGATGAAACAAAAGGTTGGTCAAGTACTAGTTATTGCATTATCTAATTTGTAGAATAATTTATAACTGGAGATAGATGCAAGTGGATATGCTCTGGGAGAATTCTAGATGCAACGAGGTAAACTGGTATGCTATCATTTTTAAACGTTTCATGGTCGAGTCATGAAATACCCTATTTACGATAAGGAACTCTACACCATGGTTCAATATGTTAAGAAGTGGAAGCACTGTGTAATGGGATAGGAAACCACTATCCAAAATGATCACCAACCATTGTGGTACTTACATGCCTATAGTAAGATTCAACAAACCAAACAATACAAATAGATGGGGGTTTTGAAACAATCTCATCTAGTTCTAAAATATAAGAATGAAAACACTACTAAGTTGGTAGACATGCTTTCAAGGCCACTCACATCCAAGATTATATAATTTGGAAATATTATGCACATGGATCCTTTTACTCATGATGCATACAAAGAGGCATACATGGAAGATGATTACTTATAGAGATTCCTTAATAGCTACAAGGAAAAATTCATGTAGAATAAGGTGTTAGTAAGTTTGACTATCATCTCCAGATTGGGTTTCTCTACAAGATAGACAAGCTCTATGTTCCTAAAGTTTAAGGATTGCAAATTATCAGAGAGGATCACACCTCCAAATTTTCAAGAAATTTTGGTGTTGGGAAGATGGTTTCCAACTTACAAAGGTATGTGAATTGGACCAGAATGTAAGAAGATGTAGCTCAATTTATTATAGTATGCATGCTTTGTGGTACTAAAAATACTAGTAAAAGAAATAAAGGTTTATATCATCCTTCACCTATACCCACTAGACCTTGGGATAAAATCTCCATGGATTTTGTGGATGGTTTTCCAACAACCAATAAGGGACATGATATCTATTTTGTGGTAGTTGAGAGGTTCAAAAATACGTGCATTCTTATGCATTGTGAAAATACCATCAAAGGACAAGAAGAAGAAAACATGTCCTTTGAAAATGTTTGCATGCACTTTGGGATACCAAGAAGAATCATCTCATACATGGATACCAAAGTTATCAATTCCTTTTGGATTACACTTTGGGAGAAGATTGATACCAAGTTGAAGATATCTACAACGTTCCATCCACAAACATATGGGTAGACTAAAGTATTCAATAGGAAATTGGTTAATATTTTGAGGGGTTACAATGAGAAACAACTAAAGATGTAGGATAAAAATTTTATTTATATTCAACTCTATTATAAAAATGTAGTCCATAATTTTATCTGTATGTCCCCACTTGAAACTTGTTTTGGGTATTTACCACCATCACCCTTGGATGTTTTACATGGATAGAAAGGAGGAGTGATGGAAGACATCAAATAAGATGCATTTAAAATAAAAATGTTGAAAATATTATGAAAATACATTTGTAAGTATGAGATACATTAAAGAATTCATAAGAATAGTACAAGGCTCGAAATGATCAACATAGAATTGAGAAAACATTCAAGGTGAGAGACAAATTCTAGTTTCATCTGAAAAAATAAAGGTTGTAGGGTGTCGGTAAGAAGATAAAAGGCTCTATGGTATGTTATTTTTGAAGTATTGGATAAGGTGGGTGATAATTCTCATAGACTCTTTGTACCCCCATATATGTGATTTTACTTAGTATTCGGTTTGAAAATTTTGAGAACCTATGAGACCTCCATGTTGGATTAGGAAAATGATGAGTAGGTCCTACCTACCATAGAGGACTTAGCACTGGAATATCAAGTAGATTTTGTAGAAGATATAGTTTTGTATAAGAAGTATAGAAATACCACAAAGGTGCAACATGAATTATAGCAACTTGGGTTAAAAGGGAAACTTCTAAGAAAAGCCAAATGGTACTCCAGGAAGAAAGTAGAGGAAACAATTCCTCACTTTATTCAAGAAAATATTTTGGGAACCAATGATCTGAAAACAACTGTGGATATTTCACTGGAACGGTTCCTCACAACAGATCTGATAAATAAAACTGAAATATACACTACAAAGGTTAAATTACTTTAGATTCCATAATATTTAGTTACTGATTTTCTATTGATGCATGAAATAGATAAAATGAAGAAAATAGAGAACAATAAAATAAAATCACACACCATCCACAAAATAACACAAATATTTGATCTGGGAAACCCTTACAGGAGAAAACCCAGTAAAAAGGTGAGGTTGCTCTACTCCTTTTTCTCTGGTATGGAAATAATTCAAGTACAAAGGAGAAGGAACTCTCTATTGAGTTACCTAAGACCTATGGCCTATTAGGTTGCCACAAAAAATTAACCCCCTCTGTTATGCTCTCTATTTTCCCACTCCAAGTTGTTCTAATCTTCTATGGAACAAAATAAAATAACATATAATGGAACCCCTTCTCCTCCTAGTGGCCTGGTATTTAACATAGCTTGATACACATATAGGGGTAGGGTTTTCACTTCCTCAACCAGCAATTGTGATAAGGTTTCATACATTATATAATTTCCTTAGAAAATCCAATACGTGGATATCCCCACATGTTTAAGTAATGGAAGTTGATGTGGTATCCATTTGCACCATGGCAATCAATACAATAGTTCAACTTGTAGGAGGCATAAATTTCCCATATAAAATCTGATTGAGGTGATTATTGCACCGTTGGAAAGGTAACGATGTGTATAATATATGTGATGGATTCATATTAAGGTTTGGACTATAAAAGGGTTTAATTTTATGCCTAAAAATGTCACTAGAATATTTTAAATGGTTTTTTGGAAACAAATTTCCAAATTTCGACCAATCGCTAAAATGGCTCTACAAGTTGATTCCTCCAATTTGTTCACCCATAAAGCATAGAGATATATGAAAAATAATATAATGATCCAGAATGGATCATACCTACCCATTTATGGAGGATTTTGGTTTCCAAAATATTTAGTAAATGAGGTGGGGAAATTTTTCCTCTACCTTCTCCCTGGATTACCACTTTTCTTTGCTTGGAAGTTGTCCTTTAAACCCAAATTTCCAAAGGTCATGTTACCCCTGACTCGTAGTTTTTTACTTCTTCTACAAAACTGTGTCCTTTTCTAACTCTACCTAATAATGTGGTTCTAAATCCTCTATATAAGGTAACAACCGCTCCTCCTCATGATCCAACATTGAGGTCTCATAGAGTTTAATATTCTCCACATTAACTATTGAGTAAATACGCATGTATGGGGGTATATTGAGTTTGTAGGAATTATATCCCAAATTTTCCAATACCTAAAAAGGAACATACCATTGAGCCTTGATCTTCTTACCAGGACCATGTAGTCCTTCCTTGTTCAATTGTAACCATGATTTGTCTCCCACTCTAAATGTTCTCTCTATTCTATGTTGGTCATGTCTAGCCTTGTACTTTTCCTATGACTTCTTGAACATATTCTATAATTGCAAATGGATCTTCTTGATATTCTCAACAAAAAAAATTTCTTTTAATGCATCTCCTATGAGGTCCTCCCTCACTCCTACTTGTTGTCCATATACAACATCTAAGGGTGAAGGTGGAAAATATCCAAAGCAAGTTTCAAAAGGTGACTTACAAGTAGAAGTGTGGAGTACTCTATTATAAGAGTGTTGTATATAGATTATATTTTCATCCCATGTATTCAGATTCTTCTTATTGTAACCCCTTAAAAGTTGCACCAAATTCCTATTGACTACTTATTCCTTCACATTTGTTTGTGGATGGAATGCAGTATACCTATTGAGCTTAGTGTCCATCTTCTCCCACAATTTATTCCAGAAGGAAGTGATACATTTTTTGTCCTTGTCTGAGATGATTCTCCTTGGTATCCCAAATTTCACCCATACCTATTCAAGGAACAATTTTTCTACTTCATGCCCCTTGATGGTCTTTTTACAAGGCACGAGAATGCACATTTTTTTGAACCTATCAACCACCACAAATAGATAGTCATGCCTCTTCCTTATTGTTGGTAAACCTCCCACAAAATCCATGGAAATACTTTCCCAAGGTCAAGTGGATATAGGTAAGGGATGGTATAGACCTTGTTTCCTCTTACTGGGATTTTTGGTACAACAAAGTCTACACCCTCTAATATATCGTGCTATATATTCTTGCATTCTGGGCCTATACACATACCTCTATAAGTTGGAAATTATCTTCCCAACACAAAAATTTCTTGCAACCTTGGAGGTGTGATCCTCTCAGAAAAGATGCAATCATTCACCTTTAGGAACACAAAGTTTGTTGATCTTGTAGAGTATACCATTCTAGAAACGATAGTAGTCCTTTTTGTCACCATCTTCTATATGAATTTGTCTCTGCAATTGTTGAAATGCTTCCTTGTAGTCCTAATCTTCTATGTATGCCTCTCTATATACATAATAGGTAAAAGGATCCATGTGCATCAGAGTTCCCAAAGTTGTAACCTTGGATGTGGGTGGCCATGAAGCATGAATTTGAACTTGTTTTTGCTACCCTTATTATACTTTATGATGAAATGAAACTATCGTAAGAACCCTATCCATTTGTAGTTACTGGTTTGTCGTAACCTACTCTAAGCCTACAAATACTAGAGTGGTTGGTGATCTGTGTGGATGATGGTCTCCTTTCCCATCAAATAGTGCTTCCACTTCTTGACAGCTTGTACCAAGGAATAGAGCTCCTTTCCGTAGGTATGGTAGTCGATAATCACCCCTGAAATAATTCAGAATGATAGTAGATAGGCCTTCCTCCCTTCATCAAGACTGATCCCATGGCATACCCACTTGCATTTGTCTCTATTTCGAAGGGATTATGCAATTTTGGTAGTGTGAGCATTGGTGCTTGATTGATCTTTATTTTTATCTCATTAAAGGTCTTCTATTGATTCCTCCCCCACCAGAATATCTTATTTCCCATTGTTATTTTGTGGAGCGATGCAACTACTACTGAAAATGAGGCTATGAAATTCCAATGGTATTATTCTTCCCCAAAAAATATCCTAACTTCTATGTAATTTGTAGGAACTGGCCACTTCCTGATGGCCTCCATATTTACGGGATCTATCTTGAGCCCAATTACACTAATAACATACCCCAAATACACCAAATACTGTTGAATGAAATCACATTCCTATATATTGGCCAACAATCAGTGCTTCTTTAGGATATCTAACACCTACATAAGATGTGTATGTGATCCTCCTAGGTAGTGCTATAAACCAATATATCATCCAAATAGACAATAATAAATGAATATAGATAAGAACATAAAACATCATTCATTAGTCTCATAAATGTAGTTGGTCCATTGCATAAACCAAATTTCATAAGAAACCACTCATATAAACATTGCCTTGTCTTGAAGGAAGTATTCCAAGTATCTTCTTCTTTGAATCGTACTTGGTGATATCCTGATTTAAAATATAGCTCAATGAATCAATTGGCATGCTAAAACTGGTCCATTAGATCATTGATCCTTAGTATAGGGTACTAATTCTTCAGTGTAATCTTATTCAATTCCCTTTAGTCGATATAAATTCACTAAGTTCCATCCTTCTTTGGTACTTTATAGGTGACCAGCAAGGAGAGGTGCTTGGTCAATTAACACCCTACTCGAACAATTGTTGCAACTGCTTCTTCACTTCATTTTCTTCTACAACAGACTTCCTATACAACCCAATACTTGGCAATGGGGAGTGTGGAAATATCTGCATTTCATGCTCCACATCAATCTTGGGTGGTATCCCTTTAGGATCCTAGAACACTCCTATTTATTCTTGTAGAAACTCCTCCATCTAATTTTTTTTCTCTTTAGTACACCCCTTCAGGGATGCCTTTACTCCTATTAACTCATCATCGGACTAATTTTCTCTGAATAAAAGTAAAACATATTTCTTGCTAGAACTGATAAATTTCTTATCTTGATTGGCACGTACTAGTGAAATTATTTATTTTCCTTTGTGTGTATCGATGATGAAGGATTTAACATCCTTGATGAGGAAATATTGGTTGGATCTCCACTTGAATATAACATCCCTCATATACATGTAGGGGATTCCAAACATTATTTTGCATACATCTAGTGGTACCATGTCTTGCATTCTACTTCATTTATAAAATCAACACTTACAACAAATTCAATCTTGCACTTCTTTGTTACCTTAATATCTGCATCCTTTCTTACCCAACCTAATGGATAGGGGATAGGATGGTCATGAATAAAAATAAAGATAACTTCATTTTATGATGATATGGAGGCTATCTACCTCATCCTAACAAACATCAGAGAAAGGAAAGTAGTGCTTATAGATATCCATTGGGTCCTTGGGTTGGTGCATAGTTTCTTCTTCTTGAGCTTCATCATGGGTGGAATTTGCATAATTTTTGTTGTTTGAGGCTATTGGGAAAGAATCTTTGCACATGTTGAGCACAATATTTATAAGCATATTGCACTCTCTATTGAGGATATTCATCCTCTTATTTTGATTAGCCAACAATTTCATTATCAAAGCATCTTCAATAACATAGAGATGTTCATTTTCGTGTACTTTTATGGTTACCAAAAAAAATGAGGTATTTTTATAGTGAATAAAATATTTATGCCTCAATACTTTTCTAATTTCCATAATATCCTTATGATCCATATATGCACCCACAATTCCACACTAGAAAACCAAATGAACAAGGAAACAAACACCAATATAGAACCATAGGTAAATACTTACACCTAATTTATGAGACCAAAATGGCGATGAAGCCACCTATTCCTTCCTATTTTTATAGAAGTTGTTGGCGTAATGAGGGCCCTATGCCAAATTTTCTTCCCAATCCTCTTTACAAATTCCCTGTATAAATAGGCCTAATGAAAGGATAATATAGGAATACTAAATCTCTATGAGGCAATTCAATTCCAACCCGACTCCTTTGATAGGGAGCCTAATTCAAAAAAGACAGGACTTGTACAATAACCCAAAGTAGGACCAAACTATCCAAAGCACCACAAGAATCATAAGACTAAAATCATAAACACAATAAATGGACCTGCCTTCTCCCAAGTAGGTTGAACAATCAAATATTCCAAGAAAATCACTGAAAGTAAAGCATGAAACTCACCATAGGATTATATGCCCCAAGGTTCCAAGTTGTAGAATTTGTTGGCACAATGAGGGCCCTATGCTGAATTTTCTTCCCAATCCTCTTTATGAAGACCCTATATAAATAATCCTAATGAAAGGATAATATAGGACTACCAAACCTTTATGAGGAAATTCAATTCCAACCTGACTCCTTTGATAAAGAGACTAATTTAGAAAAGACGTGCCTTGTAAAAAAACCCAAAGTAAGACCAAATTATCCATAGGACCACAAGAATCATAAGAATAAAACCATAAACACAATAAATGGACCTCCCTTCTCCCAGGCAGGTTGAATAATCAAATATTCCAGGAAAATCATTCAAAGAAGAGAATGAAACTCACCAAAGGATTATATATCGAGAGGTGCCAACCAATATGGTTGTTTTTCCTAAGTCCCTTGTGCTACAATATTCCACCATGCCTATGTTTTCCCAAACCATATAATTAATAACCCGAAATTGATAAGCATTCACATGCAAGATGGGGAGGAGGTTTCCTTTGCACTCTTGTTTCAAAAATATGGAGGTTTATTACATATTTCACTTGAGGTGAAGCCTTGTGAACAATTATTATCACGAGATTAATAATAACCAATACTTAAGGGATGTTGTAAATAGTTCATTCCCCCTTTTCCAATTAGGAAGTTGTGTTTATTTCACTAAGGAAAGGTCAACCCTCTTTCACCCCTCCCTTTAATCCTATCACTTTGTGTAAGTTCATAAATACTCATCATATTGTTGTTAGCCATTTCATGTTAAATTTTCTCTTTATTACACACACACTAATCCAGGTGGATATTGGTGGCCACCCACCTGTTCCAAATTCCACTTGGCTCATCTTGACAGTTTTCAGTTCAACACATTTCTCTTTAATGGTGACATCCCTTTGTAATTGTGGGTTCTTCACTTCCGGGGTTGTCTTGAATCCCTACACAGCATCCATGTGGATATTGGTGGCCTCCCACCTATTCCAATTGGCTTACTTTTTAAATTTTCATGTCAGTACATCTTTTTGTACTTATGGGGCCATTTTGAGGCCCTAAACAAAGTTTTTTGGGCTTTCCACAGTCAAATTGTTGATGGAGTTTGAGTTTGACGAAATAATGTATATTTTTTGAAAAAACCTTTCCAACGGGCTATCACATGCCTAAAACAGAGATCATATGCAAAAGTTACGACCTTGGGAAGTTTATGTACTAACTTACCCCAACGGGGCCCACATGATTTTTTACGTTTCATCTCCTAGGGTTAGGTTTTTGAATGTCTAGGGTTTTTGAATTCATGTTTATTGTAAAAAGGCCTTCGTAGCCTAATTGTACTCATCTTCTTGTGAATGAGCGTAGCTGTCACATCTCTTCTTAGAGATAAGTTTCCCTCGTGCTGCCACCATTCTAGCGAGTTTATTCACTCTATATTTTTACAGTCTCTATACATTTTTTTCATTAACATAAATCATGTATTCTTGTATTTATCTATTTATGGAAATATTTGTGTGTATTTAATTGTAATATCTCTACTTTCATTTCGTTCTGAAAATAGTCTAGATCAATGGTATCAGAGAAGGCTTCTCTTGATCGATTTTCAATGCATGTCCCTAACGTGGTCTGAGTATAGTAGGTTGGGTATAGTGCTTGTCTCTCTTGAGGAAAATCACTCTCACATGCCCAAGAAACCCTCCATGGTGGAAGAAAGGAAAAACGATGGAGCTGGAGATTCTATTAACCTGTTGCTTGAGGAAGCTCTCACATGATAGAAGGACGAAATGATGGAAATTTTTTCCCACATCCTTCAATGCCTGCTGATAGAAACATGTGCATCTTCATCAAGTGACCACTTTGGAGGAACCTCTCCCTTCAAGGTACAAGTTAATTTTGATATTCTCGTATTTGAATGCCAGATAGATGCGGATGCCCTAGAAAAATGGTTAAATCCACTAGAAGGTTATTTCTCTGTTCATAATTTTTTCGACAGGGAAAAGATTACCTTTTCACTCCTCAAGTCTCTCCCCCATGTCAAACGTTGGTGGGAAACTTACTTGGAGCAAAGTTCCACAGAGGAATCTGGAATATATGGGGTCGAGCCCACTTGGGATTTTTTTAGTGGATGCGGTCAAGGAAAAATATTACCCTGTATAACTATGAAGACCAATACATGAGATGGACCACATTGTGGAAAGAGAGGGGCCAAACGGTGCCAGAGTTCACAAATACTTTCCATACCTTGCGCACCAAGTTGGGTATCAAAGACTCTTAGCGCCATCTAGTTCTGAAATATCGTGGGGCTTTGCATAGGTACATCCAAACCAAAATGGATTTCCTAAACATATCATCACTGGGAGATGCCTATCGATATGCTAGAAAAATCGAGAAGAAATTTAGGCACCAAAATAAATGGGATTTCGGGTCTGCAAATCCGCAACAACCAAAGCATAATAAAGATGGCCCTAACCAACAAACCTCCTAACAACCAGTCCAAGAAACAAGAAAAGAAGGGTAAGGGAAAGATGAAGAATGACACTGGGAATTGGTGCGACTTTCACAAAATCCCTTGACACAACACTGATGAATGTCGCTCAAAAAATTCATTCGTGGTTGAGATCAAAGACAAGGAACCGAACCCTTATTCAGAATTAGATCTAGAAAATAATGAAAAAAGGCAGATCATCCACACAAACCCCACTGCTACCGTCGCAACTGCAACAATTCAACCAAAAGAACCAACAGATCCTAAAGAGAGGGAGCACCTCTTCCATTCACATATGTGGGTGAAAGGGACCTCGTTTCATTTCATTGTTGATAGTGGAAGCTAGAAGAACCTCATCTCAGTTGAGGTCATCAAATATTTGGGGATGTTGACAATGCCACATTCACAGCCTTACAACATCGGGTGGCTTCGCCGGGGATGATATCTCTGTGTCAGCCAACAATGTCATTTATCCTATGGAATCCAACCCTTCAAGGATGAGGTAGTGTGTGATGTTTCCCCTCTTGATGTCTTGTGATGTTTTTTTGGGCCAACCATATATGTGGAAACATCATGTTGTTTATGAGTCGCGACCCCGTAGTGTCATTATTACTCTAGGGGATCAACTCTACAGGATACCAAAGGTAGTTCTGACTATTGTTCCACCAAAACAATGTCGCAAGGTAATCTCTCATACTTTTAAATTCAGCCTCTTCACAATCTGTTCAAAGGATGAATAGAAGGCCACTACAACCACTGCAACTTTAACACCTTCTATACAACATAAGCATATTGCGGAAGGGAAAGAAGATATTATTTCTTCACCTACAATGGTGCCTACACAATGCCCCATCAAGCCAAGATACAACAAGTTGGTGGAATAGATTCAACCTCGCCGGCAATAGGTTCGTGACAGCCTTCCACAAACCAAGCAACGCAACTTCTCCAGCAAGGCAAACAACTCACCAAGATTCAGATTCAACAAATGATTCCCCCTCTTCCCCGGTAACTCAACATAATGGAGACGATTTATTCCTAAGGGGGGAGGAATGATGTAGGTGGATATTGGTGGCCACCCACCTATTCCAAATTCCACTTGGGTCATCTTGACAGTTTTCAGTTCAACACGTTTCTTTGTAATGGTGACATCTCTTTGTAATTGTGGGTTTTGCACTTTCGGGGTTGTCTTGAATCCCTACATAACATCTAAGTGGATATTGGTGGCCGCCCACCTATTCCAACTGGCTTATTTTGGCAATTTTCATGTCAGTACATCTTTCTGTACTTTCAGGGCCATTTTGAGGCCCTAGATAATGTTTTTTTTTTTTTTTAATCGTCAAACTATTGACAAAGTCAAAGTTTGATGGCATAATTTGTATTTCTCGAAAAGATCTTTCCAACGGGTTATCACACACCTAAAACGAAGATGGTATGCAAAAGTTACGACCACGTGAAGTTGATGTACTAACTTACCCCAATGGGGCCCACATGAATCTTGGCGTTTCATCTCCTAGGGTTAGGTTTTTGGATGTCTAGTGTTTCAGCATTCATGTTTATTGTAAAAATGCCTTCAAAGCCTCATTGTACTCATGTTCTTGCGAATGAGCATAGTCATCACATCTCTTCTCAGAGATAAGTTGCCACCGTTCTAGTGAGTTTATTCACTCTTTATTTTTACAGTCTCTGTACATTTCTTTCATTAATAGAAATTATGTATTGTTGTATTTCTCTGTTTCTGGAAATATTTGTGTGTATTTCATTGTAATATATTTTCTTTCATTTCGTTCTAAAAATAATCTAGACCACACACACACACACACACACACATATACACGTTGTTTGGTCGAGAAGGGTCTCTTGTCCAACCCCTCCACCCAATATTTCATAAAGGCTTCTCCCCAATCAATCAATGTGGATTAACAAGTAGAGCCACAATTATTGAACCATGTTTGCTAGCCACATGAATGAATGATAGATCCTAACCTATTGGTTCCAGGGCCTTGTTTCATCAGTTTATCAGCCCCAACAATAGGATTGGTTTCTTTTTCATGGTGGGAAGGGAGTGTTGTTTCTGTCAATGGAATCTTATATATATAGCACTTTCCTTAGGCCATAATTATACTTCATTAGTCACATGTCATTCTTGTGATTTAGATATTCACTAATGAGGTTTGGGCATAGTCCCTCACTATGAATAATTACATCTATTTTTTTGTGTGTGTTTGTGTGCATTGCATTTAGCCCAAGGTGTTAGTGCATCTCTTGGGTTTCCCCTTGAGGTTTTCCTTAGTGTATGTGTGTCATTTTTTACATTGTCTACATAGAAAATGCACCATTGACTTGATTAAAAGGCCTAATTATGTAATATATATACAAGTGACCCACATTAAAAAAAAAAAAAAGACCGAGTGATGTATTAGAAGGAAAAAGTGTCTCTCATAGTAAAAACTAAGTATACCTTAAATATGCTTTGCTAACCTCCATAACACTTTCTCTATGGATATTTGTTTTAGCTAATTTAGGATCAAGAGTAAAGACATAAAACTGTGTAATATTGTTAACATTTGGGCTAAAAGAGTGTAGAAGAATGGTAACATTTGCATTCCAATAATGTTAGTAGTCATTCTTTGCTAATTTGGCTTCTCTAAACTTACTTGATCTCCCCTAATCTAAAATCACTAAAATCAATTGACTGGCTTCGCTTAATTATCTCCCTATGATCGACAATCTTAAAAAAGTCAATGTGAGAATGCAATTATTTAAAATGATGCCTTAATGATAAGATGATAACCCTCAAAACTTTCTATCACAAGAGAATATGACATGTAAAATTTATAGTATTTGGAGAAAATGTAAATAAAAACGTCGTAGTCTAACTATTCTATGTTTTGGCCTTTATCCAAGGATATTTTCTATTTAATTTTACTCGAAATCCAGCAAGAAATTATTGGATCTACATACTTAAGTGGTTAATTTTGTATTGCCCCAGAAGTTTTTCAACAGGATTGCGTTTAAAAATGCAATTTAAATAACAGAAAATGATGATTTCATACATAATTATGTCATTAGATTTAGACAAAAAAAAAAAAAAAAAACATAAAACACTTAGACAACACCAATAAAAACTCTATTAAACATCATTTTATTTGTCAAAATAACATTTAACAAATCCTACATCCATATTTTAAAATTAACAATTTAAAGTTAACAATACAACCTCTTAA